>JADLZK010000821.1:0-132421 GCA_015847255.1 Hyparrhenia diplandra | reverse complement strand
GGGCTTAGGGCTGGAGAGCTAGGGTAAACCCTAAATTATTTCTTTCTTGATTGTCTCACGATAGTCACCCCTATTTATATGAGGGTTTACAATTGCTAATGGGCCAGACCCATTAGTCTTTCTCTAACTCACTTTAATTTAATCTAATAATTATAATAATAAAGCTAAATAATTATTAAATATTCAGCCACTCCGCTTATTTCGGGCTTACTTCGCTAATCTGAAGTCGACAAAGTCGATTCTACGACTGAGTTGTTATCCTGGAAAGAGAGTCGTTTTAGGCTCCCAAAAGTCCTACGCCACATGAGTCGCTCCCTTCACCAGAGGGGATCCTCCGTGCAGATCCAACGTCATTCCTCACCTCCTCCTCCACAGATTCCCTTCCTCTTCCCCACCGGGCGCAGGACGAAAGTGCGGTTTTAGCATGGTGACAGTGAGGGCGGCGTGGTCGCCGTGCCCCAGTGCTGGTGGACGTGATGGCAGCGAGCGGCTCCAGACCTCGCATGGAGGCGGGGACGGCGGCGCGCCGTGTCCAGCTTGGTGGCCGAGAGGGGCGGCGCTAATATGACCTAGCTTGAGGCGGGGCCGGCGGATTGGAAGCGGCCTAGCTTGAGGCGGGGAGGGACGGGCAGAGGCCCAACTCGGAGGATGGGGATGAGGGCGTGGCGGCCGTGTCCAGTGAAGCTACCGAGGGAGAAGCGCGGTGTGGCCTCGCGGGAGACGCATTTAGGGCGGAGGGTCGCGCTCAGCTCGGAGGCGGGGACGGCGCAGCGGACCTAGCTCGAGGGCGGGACGGCCCTCGCTACGGGTTTCCTAGCTTGAGGCGGGGGAGGACGAGCGGGCGCCACCCAACTCGGAGGTGGGGGTCGCAGGGCGCGGCGTGTTTTGTTCGGGGAAGCAGCGTGGGGCAGCGCAATGTGGCCCCGCTTTTGGAGACGACATTTTTGCGGAGGGTCGCGCTCAGCTTCCAGGCGGGACGGGCCCCGTGGACCAATTTGGGCGGGGATGGTGGCATTCCGCGCATGCGTGGAGAGGCGGCGGGCGGCGGACGCGGCCTCGCGCGTGGAGTCGGCGCTGGCGGCGCGGCAACGGCGATATGCAACAACGGCACACAGAGACGGTGCTGTGAGTCGGAGGCAGCCACCATCGCGCCTCGAATCCATGTCGGGCTTGGCCGCCCACTCCTCCCTCACAGATCCACCCATCCTGGTTCATCATCTAATCTGGTGTGGAGGTGGGCGCCCTTCTCTTCGTCTCCACAACGAATCTTGTGTCAAAAAAATAAAATGGAGGAACAGGGAAGAGAGGTGAGAGAACACGGACGAATACAGGTCACTGTCCCTAGTTTATTGGTATGTGTGCCCATTCCTAAAAATGAGACGTTCTTTCCGGACGGAGGGGTAGTATAAATATATAAACTATATATCTAAAATATAATAAAATATTCTGAACATAATTTAATTTAAAATGGTAGATCGCTCCAAACTATTTGTTCATCAAAAGAAACAACTTTCAACCAAAAGTTGACCTCCATCAGAGAGGTCATGATTGAAATAGCTTCGAACAAAAAGCTGAGCTCAAACAGGAAGGAATACGATGTAGTTTAAAACTATATAGTTAGGCTGCAAGCGAAATCGGTCCAAACTATTTGTTCATCATAGAAACAACTTCAAAGGAATTACTTTAAAATATATTTCAAATTTTTGAAACTGCAAGCGAACTTTTTACAAAGAAGAATAAAAAATATTTTAAAATGAAAATATCAAAACTCAGACTAGTCATTAGGCTGGGATGAGGCCGAAAAAATCTAGGTTGTTACCAGAGTCGGAATTCGAGTCCGGTTGGAGACCGTAGCGGGTCTCGCTCGCGTTGCCTTCTATATATTGGAGGGACGCCGCCGCCCGCATCACGTCGTCGATCCAGCTTCAAGCAGAGCAGCAGCAAGCACTACTAAAGATTACCTGATACCGCCGGCAGTCAGATCGATCAGGCGGGCGCGCGGCCGTTGTGTACTGTTCGATACTTGGATCGCGGGGATGGAGTGCGGCGCGTTGACGGCGTGCCCCAAATCCAAGAGGAAGGCGGAGGCGGCGCTGGATGATGGTCTCTCCGATGGAGACAACGATGTTGCGGTTGACGCCGCGGCACCGGCAGAGATCGAGGAGCAGCAGCAGGCGGCCCCCTGCAGGTCGTCGACGACGAAGACGGTTATGTCGCAGGAGTGGATCGACTACATCCTGTCCAGCGAGATCAAGCCCCTGCCTCTCAACGAGCGGCTTCTTCTGAACCCCCAGCTCGCCGCTATATTCCACTCGCACGAGAAGTCCCGGGCTTGGTTCCCCAAGTACCAGAACTGGATTCGCCGAGAGCTGGAGACCAAGGGGTATGTTGAGATCGATGAAGACTATGACGAGAGGTGTCAACTGCTGCAGGCTGTGGACGAGGCCGCCTTCCATAGCAGGGAGGATCAAGAGAAGGAGGCCATGGCCAAGCTGGAGGCAATGCAGCTTCGTCGGCTGAATAATCGACCATTGAATCTATAGCTTATATATGTGCAGTCTGATAAACAAATATATGTCAATTTGTGAGCTTTCATACTCTGAGCATTCTACTTATCTTGATTTACTTGGATTACTGAATCCTAATGCATGAATGAATGGTTAATCTTTCTCGCTTCCATGGCACTGTATGTAAATAAAAGTTGCTATTTAAGTAACTAAGCCCGTCAGAGTTCAGACTCCTATTTGGGCCCTTTCCTTGAATTACCTTATTTCATTGCTTGTCACACTTGTGATAGTCTATTTAGCATTGTTTTCAGTAAGTTCTGCTATTTGCTCCAACTTGACAAACCTTTTCAAAAGAGACTTACAAACCTTAGGACGTTTTTATATATACATCGTCCATATCGTTTTTTTTTGTGTGACTTCTTGGACTGCAACTCTACATATAGTGTGGCATTTGGATTAAATAAGTTAAGAAATTAACTCTATCTGTGGATTTCCGATGGCTAGGTTGTGCATGCAATTGGCCAAGTCTAGGTTCTGCTCTACGTACTTCTAATCAATCAGCTGGTTAATCATCAAGGCACACCAAATTTCATTTAGGAGGTAATAAGTATTTGCTTGAGACCCTTAATTTTAAAACAGCCATGTAATTGCAAATATGCATGTTACAAATTGAGCAGGGAAGTATTTGTTTAAGACCAAAGTGTGCAGCCAAGTAATATATATAATATATACTTGCATGTGTATTTTATGACAAACTTGATTAACAGCGTCTAATTGTGTCTATAGAAAATGTCTTTCTTCATTATCTAACTAACAATCTCCTTTATTCATCGGTGTACTTTGAAACTTCCTTTTCTGAAGGGCGTACAGTTAGTTCTTATAAATAAGCCACAGCTAGCTTTGGGAATATGTATATGCCTGAAAGTATGTTGAATATCTTTTGAATTCGACCCTGTGCTCCTTAATGACAAGTTAGTTTTTGATATTTTTCCACCATTTTCCACCAATCCTACCATATCAGACTGTCCATAGCTGTGGCGATGCTGAAAAATAAAAAATCCATACGTGCCAGCGGTACCGATGGCTCAACTCTATGCCTTGGCTCAACAAAATTTGGACTCAGCATGGATAGCACCGGTGCTCTGCAACGCTCTCTCTCCTCTTTCAGCACCGCAGAAAACATACATTGTAGCTAGTCTCATTAGGACCTTTTAATTTGTTAGGTTACACATTAACCTTTTTTCTGCCTCCTTCCCTACTGCTGGAAAAGAAATTTCGAATCTTTATAGTGTCGTCTGCACACACTAAGGATCTGCAAATATATCAGACCAAACAAGTATAAATTGCAAAACGGCGACTGAAATGTCAATCTTCCACATGGTTGTTTTCATTGTATAAGACTATAGAAGTAAAAAAGGGCAAACATCCATGGAGTTAGATTTAGATATTTACTATATCTTTGGGGAATGTCGCCTCCAGACACTACCCCTACCCCAGATCTTCGAATCCCTCCTTCATTGCCGGATTTGAACAGGCACAACCAAACCAACAATGCTGAGGGCTACGTCAGGTCTTATAAACCATCACTGATGTGGACTATCACTGTCGGATTTTGAAGCTTAGAAGTGAGACTAAAAAGTCATCATTGCTGGTTCTGTGGAAACCAACACGGAAGTGAATGTTGAATCTAGAGTAGTGAGACCAGCAACACTGTGGAGTACCTGACACCGCCGGCGGTCAGACCTGGCGAGCGCATGACCGTTTGTGTTCGATACTTCTATGATAACGTACGTCATTGACCAGTGTGCCCCGATTCCAAGAGGAAGGCCATGGAGACGGCGCTGGATATGATGGTCTCTCAATGGAGAGAACGATGTTACGGTCGACACTGCAGCGCCGGCAAAGGGTTGAAGGGGCGCAGGGAGCTGCGTATGCGGCCCTAAGAGTAACTCCAGTGGAGCCTCCTATTCTCTAGTTTAGAATAATACTAGTGGAGCTCCTAAATTTTTCATGCCCTCCTAAAATTCTCTCACAAGCCCCTATAGCTAGCTAGATATAGGAGTCTTTGTTGCGTTTCCTAAGCGCAAGTGCCAAAAAGGCAAGAGCCCTGGGGTTGACTTCTCACAACGACTTCACCGGAATTGTTACATTCCAGCTACCATCGCCACGGGATGTCAGGTGGCATTCTGTAGCATTTACAGAACAAGTCCGCAAGCGCACGGAAATACCGTTGTAGCATTTAACCCGGAGATATTCAGGGTATCGTTATTTATATTTTCCCAAAGGAAGGCATGGTGTAGGACTCTAGCAGGGGCATGAACAAGACAACATGTCTATGCAGTTGACCAATACTCAATACAGGGGTAAGTCATGATAATTTAAGATAGTGTGACACACACTTGGGCCAACCTCAAGGATAAAAGGAAAATAAAGAATATTCCTAAGTGGAGCAGGCATTCTAAAGTAGTTGTGCAAAGAACAAGTTAATAATCATGCAAACATAGATGACTAGAGTTTTAGGCTGAGAGTGAGTTGGACGGGGAGACCTCCTCGAAGCATCCGCCCTATGGAAGGCATTTACGAACTCCTACAACACACACGAACGTGGGGGGATTTCAAGGGACGGTCAAGGCTTGTCACGACCAAGCCGCCTACCCCCTCAACCGTGGCATGCACTCATATTCGAAGGTTCCGCTTACCCGGGCACCATGCCCGTATTAAGGTACAACCCATATCCCCCAGACCCCACCCTCCTGATGGACGGGCTAAGATATAGACCAGGGCCGAAAAGCCACAACGAACCGCCACCTCAGCTCAACTCTTACTCTACTCAAATACATGGCATGAATGGTTAGGCCCTAAGTTCTATACGACTAACCACGACATAGGAACTATAGTCTAGTTCTTCTATCATGATCGTGTCGAGAACAACATGTCAAGAATATAACATGCAAATACTCTAGCTCTATTGCACAAGCATATGAGATCAAGACTTGAGGATAAACCATAAATGTATTCATACCGAATATTCCTTCTCCCAAGTACAAGCTCTCCAATGAAGCTTAGCCTTGCTCCAAATACTACTAAAGACTAAAAGAACTAGAGAAGTGGAGGAGTAGAGAGGAGAGGAGAAGAGGAGTGGAAAGTGAGGAGGCTCCAAATGGTGTGTGTTACAATGGTGGGAGATGGCCTCCTTTTATAGGTAGAGGAGAGGGGCTCATTGGAAAATATCCCTCCCCAAATGGAAGGAGCCAAAACCGACACAGGAACACCTTCCAAAACTACCAAACCGACCAACCAACGTCGAA
The DNA here is from genome assembly GCA_015847255.1 of Hyparrhenia diplandra. Classification (NCBI taxonomy): domain Eukaryota; kingdom Viridiplantae; phylum Streptophyta; class Magnoliopsida; order Poales; family Poaceae; genus Hyparrhenia; species Hyparrhenia diplandra. Next base: position 126,606 of record JADLZK010000821.1, on the reverse strand, counting down.
CGCCCGCTTTTGGAAGGTAACGAACCGCCTCCCGAAGCTGGGCCGAGCCGCCTCAGCAGGGGTGCGGCCGCGCACCAGGTGCGCGCGCGCGCACCCTCGCTGGGCCCCGCTCGGCCGGGCTCGCAGCGGGGCGTCTTTGGGCCCGAAAAGTTGTATGGCGGTGTTTGCTCGGCCCGATTCTGCGTGTTTGGTCCATTTCTCCCTTGGGCTTGATGTTCTCCGGGAATGCACTTTCCGGGAGGCGTCTTTTGGTACATTTTCCACTTGTTTCTTATCTAAATCTGCACAATAATAAATTGGACACTACAAGTGGAAATATGTGAGTTATAAATGTATATGAGTATGATAATGTATAGTTTCACCCCCTTTATGGTAGGATGTTGACATTAAAAATGTGTCGTTAGTGACCGTCAACAAACTCCCCCAAGCTTACCCTTTCTTGGCGTCCTCGAGCAAAAGAGATAAGTACTTGGTTGTTGATCGGGAGTTGCTACTATGCCGATTACATTTCACAAGTGCCGGGGTTATAATAAGATTTTCTACTAGAGTTTGAATAAAACGGCTCATCTTTTCCCACCCTTTTATTACCTTTCATCGTAGCGGGGCTTTTTAGCTTTTCTCAAAGTCTTGGGCAGTTGCCGGATAGAACAGTTATAAATGAAAATGCTTATCATTCATCCTTTTGATCAACTTTTTATCCGGGATTTATTTAGTTAGATAATTTTTTTTTTTCGAGAAAGAAGGGGCTTTATTGCTATATCTCTTTTTTTTTTTTTTTTGGAGAGGTGGGCTCCACTCGCCCTAGACTTTTTGTCTTTTATTTCCTCTCTCTTTTTTTTTAGAGATGTGGGCTCTACTAAGCCCTCGGACACTTGTCCATTTTTCATCTCATTTTTTTTTTTTTCTTCTTTTTTTTTTTAACATAGCCCATATCATTTCTCTTTTTTCAAAGTAGATTCCCTGATGTCAAGTTTCTCTTTTTTGGACGAAATCATAGCAAATCCATTTGTACCATATCATACTTGGCAACAACTTAGACTAGATAGAGCCTATGCAACCCACATGAATCAGTTTTTTTTTTTCGGGATGAGTTTTTAGACTTAGCCACTAAATCCAAACTTTAGAGAAATTCGAATTATAAACTAGGCACCGTGAAACATAAGACAGAGCAACTATTCATCATTTCAACAAAGGGGTTTAACTAGACATTTCCATAGCTCATATATAGGAATGAAATTTTGTCTTTTTTAGCGTAACTCAACATTTCATAAGATAGAGAATATGATCAAAATGTGAGATACAAGTTACCTTTCTTGGAGTCCTCCCCAAGCTAGCCTTTTGCTTACCTTTTATGGTTCTCGCTTTAGCTTGAGCACGCAATGATCTGAGTTGTGCCCGGTGGCGTGGTTAGAGGCTCCCCAAGCTTGTCTTTTGATGTCATCAAAGTAACAGGGACAAAATCTTGGGGTTGAAAGGTTTATCTCCTCTCTTCTTCTTCTCTTCTCTACCCTCTCTCTTTTATTATTGTTATTATTATTATTATTATTATTATTATTATTATTATTATTATTATTATTATTATTATTATTATTATTATTTTACGGTTAACCTCGTTGTCATCTTCAAGACTTACCCTTATGGATTTTGATAAATTCCTGCGGGGGTTAGTCCGTATGATCGACCAAAAAATCTACACTAGCAATTTTAGGTTCAATAACCGGACACGACTCCATGTCTAATCTCGATCAAGGTAGACTTTTTGTCCTAAGCACCATGCTCAATTCAAAAACGCCTATGGAAGTATGATCATACGTTATAACCAAAACTTCCAAACCAAGACATGCCAAAATAGAAAGAGGAAGCATGCATTGATAAACAAGATTCTTCCAACAGAGGTAAACAATTTTATTCTTATTTATTATTTTTTTATCGTAAGCATCATGGAGTTATTTATGGGAGATTATTATTGTAAAATAAAAAGATAACTACCGATTTACCTTCTTCGCAAGGGCTCACCTTTTAAAGTCCGGACGAGCGGGACTCTTCTCCATTCATTTAGTGCTTGATCGAGTGTTACCCGTATCCGGAGAAGTGGATGCGGATGTCGCCCTTTCGTGTACCATGCACGCTTAACACTTTGTGGCTTTACCTTCTTGGGCTGCTTGTTTTTAGCATTCTTATGCTTGTTGAACCCATTGAATGTGCATCTCATTGTTTGGCCCCATATGGAAGCTAGCATGCCCCCTTTGATCCCACGTGCAAAACTGCATTTGTAGTGTTAAGAAATGGTCTCCCAAGGATTGGGGCAGCTCTCTCGTTGTGACCCATGTCTAGGATGACAAAGTTCGGCGGGATGTATGCTTCTCGGATTTTTACTATAACGTCTGAGCTACTCCCTCCGGTTTCCTTAGTGATAGGTCCGCCATCTGGTAGTTCAAAATGTACTGGGGGACAAAGGTCCACCTAATATTTCATCATATGTTACCTTGGACATTATGTTTATGCTTGATCCAAGGTTCGCAGTAAGGCATCCTCGAAGACATGCGCCAACTGAAAGCATGTGATTGTCGGGCGGCCAAGGTCCTCCTTCTTGATAATGAGTGGTGGCTCGGTAGGGGAGACTTGTTGTCTTCCCCGACATAGAGGCTTACCAGGACCTTGTTGAGACGATTTTTAACAGATTCAAGAGAAATTTTGGGTTGCCCCAAAACTTTTCCCCAACCGACAACAACAAAGCAAGTAAAACCGAGCTAATTGGGTTTCTATTATTTTATTAAAGCTCAGTTGTCTTTCATAAGAAGAAGTTAAACTTTTAATTTTGAAAATCATGTTTTCAATTATTTTATCATTAAGCATCAACTTCTTTTGAAAGTTCTTCAATTATTTTTGCTTGGTCTATGTTGGGGGAGGGCGACCCTCGCCGGATCTGAATTGTACCCCGCAGTCTCACTCTGAGGGGGCCAAGAGTCAATCTCCGTTAACATATTGCGAAGTCTTGCAGGGGATAGCAAGCGGAGGACCCTCGCTAGAACACGGACCGCGAAGCATCACCCTTCCGTCAAGGGTAGCCCCCCGGCCCGGCAATCGGCCAGAGCACGCCGCCCCCTATGCGACGAGGGGAAGCACCGGCAAAGGGGCCTGCCCAAGCAACACAAGCCCAAGCCATTGGGAAGGCCAACGGAGGGGCCCCTCCGAACAGCCCCCCCGCGGACGCGGGACGGGCGGCGGCAGACGGAAACCCTACCCCCCCCTGGAGAAGTCACACGTGTTTTCATCCCCGCCAACCTCGTATGAATAGTTATTGGCTTGCCCCCTCGTGGGGGCCTAGCCGTAAGCGTGTGTTCTCCTACCTACCTTGTACCAAATTGTAAATCAGCCCCTCGACCCCGTGTATTCCTATAAATACCGGGTGCGGCTCAAGGAAAGGGGTGGTTTTTATTGGCCGCCTTTAAGGGCCGTTCACTCATTTTTGTCACATCTACGTCTCGCCCACAAGATCATCCTATCCCTCCTCCTCCGGAGGCTCGGGTGCCCTTCGATCCTCCCAACCCCGGCAACCCCAAAAAGGTCGGGCCGGGGGTCTCTCCTCATTCCCCGGTGTTTCGACTCATCCCGTGGGAAGCCCTGCGCCCCCTTCCCGCCCCGGGGCGAAGGCTAAGGGGGCAGGAGCCCCATCCCACACGATGTGCCTCTTCCGTGGGGGAACGGCACGGCAACCCGGGCTATTATTTCCACTAATTCATCTGATTCAGGCCAAGCCGAGGCAACCCCGCCCCGATGTTGACCCCGGAATCGAACGCATCAAGCTGGCAAAAGAGGGATGGAGTGGTCAACGATCGCTTTGGCCATGAGGGCTACGCAGATGTGGGGACCTGTGATCTTGGTTTGTTTGGCCATCCCGAGTAGCAGAGGTCACCGATTTGAAGGAGTTGGGTTCCCAACAAGGCGTGCCTCCGTGACCGAGGGGCGGTTGTCCAATGTGGACAAACCAATCTCCGAGCACAAACCCCGCCTTCCCGGGTCCAAGGCAACTAGAGAGAACACGGATGAAGAGATTAGCCCCGAGCAAGGGGAAAGCCCGAGGCCCTACAAGCCCATCGTTAAAGAGAAGGCTTTCTAGAATCCCTGGAACGAGGCGCCGCCGCGGACGCCGTGAACAAAGCCGAGGCCTGCTTGCGCCGAGGTTAGCATGGATCAACCCGCAACTTCGTGGCGGTCAGCAGAAGTCATCCGGAGGGCAGCGCAACCCAAAGAACCACCCGCGGGTTCCCAACTCGGGGCAAGCCCCACCTCCATCAACCCCGCCACCACCGCAACCAAACCAGCCGCCGTCGCAGCAGCCACCCCTTCGCGCCCTTCGCACCAACCCAGCCCTACCCCAAGATCTCAAGGATGCCATTGAGCACCCACCCCGCCCACCACGGCAATAAGACCCCACTATGACCCCAAATCTCCACTATCCTACGCTCTCCCGGATCACGGGTGGCCTCCGTCCTACAGCCCCTCAACATTTACCAAGATACGGAATAAACCGACCCCGACAGTTTATCATGAGCTCTGAAAAGCAGCGGCGGAAGCACGGTGGGGGATCATTCCACCATGGCTAAGTCGTTTGTGATCATAGCAAGGGGAGTGGCCCAATCTTGGTATTGCACCCTACCACCGAACACCATCGAGGTCCCGTCGGACTCGCGAGCCGCCCTCCAAAGCAAACTTCAAAGGTGTAGACTCCGAAGCCGATCAACAAAGACGGAGCTCTGAACGCCGTGCGAAGCCCAAATAACCACTGCGGGAATGGTGGCGAAGGTTCCTCTAAAAACCAAAGCCGGATCCGGAGGGGTCTCCGATCGAGGCGTCATCATGGCGGCGGTTGCATGCATCCGCCCGGGGCCTGTCATTCAAAGATCGAACGAAGGCAGCCAAAGACACCGGGCGGAATCGCATGAGATAATGGACAAATACTGCAGAGCCGACAACGATCACAAAGGCGAAGGTGGAGTCCTTCCGACCTCCGCAGAGTCAATACCAAACATCCCGCCCCTCACGCTGAGACGGCTACCCCCGGCCGGGCCGCGGAGAGTGGGCGCCATAGACAACAACCCTCCGATGGGGCAAAACCTAACCAGCCACCTCCAAGACCAAACAACCCGCCAAGAACCCCCCGGCCAAACCCGGACAACAGCATCGGACCTCCGCAAAGACAGCCCCACCGCCACTACTGCGGAGAGGGCAAAACCACTATATACCAAGCAATGCCCATACCGCCAAGGGGGAAAGAAGCGATGGAGACGAGAGGGTAACCGCGAGAACCCCCGAGGCAGATCAATCACACAAGGAAACCAAGAAGCGCCCGCCCCGCCCACTATCGTTCACCCCTTCCGATTCACGGGCCCCAGCTCACCCAGGCTTCCACTACCCCGCTTTCCACACAAGCGGCCTCAACCAGGCACCACCCTACGCTACACCACCAAGACTACATCCTCACACCCCCCGAGCCTCCGCAACCCAGCTACCCTAATCACGCCCTGCGCCACCACCACCGCTACGCCCTTCCCCAACTCCGCACCCACCCGTCAAACAAGAAATACGGGGCAATAGTCGACAAGCGAACTTCGTGGTTCGAGTCATCCTCGCAATCACCGGGGGCTCCAAGACCATGGCAACAAACGCCAACAAAAAAGAGCACTACCGGAAGGGTCCATCATGTAGGCGCGAGGGTCCACATCGTAACGATCGGTGGTCGCACATCCCGATCACCTTCAGCCGGTGATATGAAGCTCAAGGACTACCCCCACACGTCGATGGTCATCGACACCAACATCGGAGGGTGGGCCGGTAACCGTGATACTAGTCGATACGGGCAGCTCCGCTGACATCCTGTTCGCCTCAACCTTCGACAAGATGGGTCTCGATAGAAGCTTACTTTGCAGCCCGGTTGAAATCCGCTCTTCGGCCGGAGGGTGTTGACGGTGAATAACGCTATATTTTGCCCGGCAACTTACTACCATAAAGGGAGTAAAATTAAACCTTTTATGTTCATATACATTTATCACTAATAAATTCCACTTGTAGTATATTGTATTTTATTTTGTAGATTTAAAATAAAAGCAAGTGGAAAATCGACCAAAAGTACGCCTTCCGAAAGCGCATTATTTCAAAAATCCAAGCCCAAAGAGCAAATCGACCCAAAACATCAAATCTGGGCGAAGCGCAGCCCGCCTACAACTTTTCAGGATGAAAGATGACACCCGCCAAGACCGGGCGAGCGGCGCCTGGGGGTGCGCGCACACCCAAGGTGCGGCCGCCGCACCCTCCCCTCGGCGGTTCGGGCCCGACCTCCGGGGAGGCGGTTCGTGCACCTTCCAAACTTGGTTTACCGCCACGATTGTCGGTTTGCGCGTACAAGGAAGGTTTACCAGGTCGGTTTGGTTGTAATTTAGCACTTAGGCCCCTCCTCCAAGTGTATAAATAGGCCCCCTCTCTCCCTCTCTCAACACACACCATTTGGAGTCCAGCAAACCAGCAATACATCTCTCTCTCTACCACCTCTATCTCTCTCTCTCTTCTTCTTCTTCTTTCTTCTTCTTTATTCTTTAGTAGACACTTGGAGTAGAAGAGCTACAAGGAGGGCTTGTCTCCTAGAAGAAAAGAGCTTTGGTAATACATCTTCTATGGAGCATTCTTCTATTTGCAAGTCCTATTTCTACATTCTTGGCCTAACTTATGAACTAGAGTATAGTTTCGTTCATGTTCTTGTAGTGGTATATGAACTAGTATATAGTTTACATATCATGATCTTGACATGTTCATCACGCTTCTTTAACAAACGTCATATGCCTAACTTGATTAGAGGTGGGATAACGGTTTGTTGTTCCTTCGGGTTTGCTCTTGTTCTAGTCCGTCCCATTCGACGAGTGGCGACCACCCCGGGGACAAGAGTAGTGCTCTAGTATGCGCGCATGGTGCCCGGTATTACGACACTCGCAAATATGAGTGCACGCCACGGTTGAGGGGTAGGCGGCTTGGTCGTGACAAGCCTTGTCCGTCCCTTTGAAATCCCCCCCACGTTCGCTTTGTCTTTGTAGGAGTTCGTAAATGCTTCCTATCGGGCCGTATGGTAACCGTGAAGTCTCCCCGTTATCCTAGACCTAACAACGCTTAGATCAGTTTGCATATGATGCTAACTATTCATTTGTATGGCCATGACTAGATACATTAGATCTACTCCATTAGGTTATTCATTTATTCATTTATTCTTTATCTATTTTCTTTATCCTTTTTGCTGGTGGATTTCCAAGTGTGTGTCACACTATCTATGAACCGGTATCGCTACCCCTATTATGAGTAATTTGGTCTAAGCAAACACATGTTCCTCTATTCAGATGCCATGCTAATTTATCAATCACATGCCTTCCTTTGGGCGAAATACAAATAACGATACCCCGAATATTTCGGGTGAAATGCTACAATGATAGATCCGTGCGCTTTGCGGATGAATATCTACGATGGCAAGATCTATCCCGTTGACAAACTCATTTCAGATCACCGACATGGTGGTTTACTTGGGAATGCCATCGGTGCATTTCGACGCTTTTTATTGGGATGGGTTTTAATACCTATTTCCTTTGATTGCGTTAAGAAATGCCAACAGAGGGCGGGTGTGGCAACCATTGGAAAGATCACCTTGCCTGGTCTCCTTCGGAAAGGATCCTATTCACGGTCGAGAACATAACCTTCGATGTGGTGGACATATATTACAACTACAATGCCATCTTCTGGTCGCGGGGTCACCAACGTTCGACGCGGTGCTTCACCCGAGTTACCTCTGCATGAAAATGCCCTCCGTGGCGGCATTATCGCCGTCTTCTCGGAGACCGAGCGGCTGCAAGGAATGCGGGAGGGGGCCGTAGCTCGAGGGGCAGCGTAATGTCCATAACCTTGAACAACAGCCGAAAGGCAAGAGAGATCGGCCGGAGGGCGATCGCGGAGCCCCACCGCGAGCCCTCCCTACCGAAGAGACAAGGAAGGTCAGACTCTTCGTTTCGACCCCGACAAAGAGGTAACCATCTCTGCGCACCTTGACCCGGCCTCCGCTGCAATTACTCCGGTGCCTCCGCGAAACTCCGATGTATTCGCATGGTCCGCGAAGATCTACGAGTGGTGTCGGGCGAGACCTCATCGAGCACCACCTCAACATAAGACCCGATGCCACCCCGTAAAAATGAAGCTCCAAAAGATGCTCGGACGAAAGAAGAATAGCAGCAGACAGTGCAGTGAACCGCCTCTTCGGATGCGGAGGTCATCCGCCCGCTTAAATACCCCACCGGTTATCCAACGTCGTCATGGTGAAGAAGGCTAGCCCTCGGCAAGGACGCAGGCAGCCCACCAGATGGAGAATGTGCGTTGATTTCACCCGGTCTTAACAAAGCCCCGCCCGAAGGGCGATTTCCCTTCCGCCGCCGAATCGGCTCCCTTGGTCGACGCAGCAGCGGGGTGTGAAAGATTATCCCTCCCGGACTGCTTCTCGGATACCATCAAATCTGGATGAACAAAGCGGATGAGGAGAAGACCGCCATAACACCCTTCGACATACCGCTTTTTGAGAGAATGGCCGAGGGCCTCCGCAACGCCGGTTCCTCCTTCGCGCGCATGACAACGGAGGTGTTCAGGGGATGATAGCGCAATCTCCGCGTATGTTGATGACCTTGTAGTCCGAGCAAGCCGAGAAAGACCACATAACGGACCTCTGAGAGAACCTTCGTCAAGCTCCGCGAGGCCGATCAAACTTAACCCCGCCAAGTGCGTGTTCGGGGTGAGCAAAGGAAAGTTGCTTGGCGTCGGTGTCGATCCAAGGGAATTGAAGCCAACCCCTCCAAGATCGCAAAGAATCACCGCGATGGAGCCTCCGAAGAACAGAAAGTCAGTCCAAAGGCTCGCGGGACGCCTCGCAGCCCCGCGAGTTTCATCTCCGGATCGGCTAAACGCGCTCTACCGTTTTTCAAACACCGAAGAGCACGGAGTTGTTTGATTGGGGACTTCCGCAACAAGAAGCCTTCAAGATCTCAAGCGCTACCTCGAGAATCTTACCACTCTCGCCACCCCACAACCCGGCGAAGGGCTCCTTTATATGTCGCCGCATCATCGCACGCCGTCGGGCCACCAGCTTATCAAGGAAACAAGCGGGGCACCAATCAAAGCAAAGAACCAATCTATTATGTTTCCGAAACCCTCGAAGGGCCCAAGCTGAATTACACTGAGCTTGAGAAGGTAGCATACGCAGTGGGTCATGGCAGCGAAAAACTCAAGCACTACTTCCAGCACACGAGATCACCGTACCTTGAGCTTCCCCTTGACAACATATTCGAGAAATCCAGTCCGTAGGCGGGATAGCGAAGTGGGCAACCGAGATCGGAGACCATGCCATAAGATTCGTTGCGAACAACCATCAAATCTCGGGCCCTCGCAGATTTTCTCGCAGATTGGACCCCCGACACCTTCAACCAAGCGGCTAACTTTGGACCCGATATGGGATAAAGACACACCGACGGAGCCTCAGGGGCCAGCGGAGCTGGCATCGCAGCCATCATCACCTCACCCTCCGGGGTCAAGGAGATACGCGGCCAGACTTGAGTTCCAAAGGCACAAACAACACGGCCGAGAATCTGGCCGTGCTCCTCGCTCTCAACAAGCTCCGCGCGATGTCGGCGCCAAGGGCCATCATCAAAACCGACTTCGGAGGTGGTCTCGAAGCAAGCGAGAAAGACATCGAGCCGGGCACCTTGAACTGCAGAAATATTTGGCAAGGCTACGCAAGACGGAGGCTTTTTCTTTCTGGGGTCACAACCAAAACCATATCGGGGCGAGACAACGGAGAGGCCGACGAGCTTGCAAAGGTCTGCGGCCATAAAGGAGCCCCTCCCTGGGGACGTGTTTTTACGAAATACTATACAACCCCGCCCGTCCAAGAACACGACTTGTTGGTATTTGTTATGCTTACAGAGAAATAATTATAGATCCGCAAGCGCCAGATGTCCAAATGAGCATTTCACCCGGGGAGGGTTTTAAATATCGAATCCACGAGGAAGACATGACAAACAATTCATTTGATTAAAGATAGTGATAGAAGACTAATGAGATTTTGTAGTATTTAGCATATACTTAAACAAGGTGAGCCAGTAATAATAATAATAATAATAAGGTATATGAGACAGTAGAGGTGCACGTGGTGAGCATAGCATAAGATTAATTCCTAGTAAGATTAGGATTGGATTTATGACAAAGGGACAGTTCTTAGGTAGCATACAAAGAATCTACAAAATGTTTAGACAGGCATAGCATAAAATCATATATATATCAAAACCATAAATAAGAATGTGCACCCCGAAGATTACTTAAGAAAATCAGGAGCTAAAACAAGATAATCCCAAGAACCATTATCGACTAGTCTTATATACGGGATGGATTGCAAAGGACTCAATAGTGCTTTGTCACCACTACGATCTACCACACGACCCTAAGATATAAGGTGAATCCGCAAGTAAATTATATCTAAGCACCATGCTTACATACTCTCTACTACCTAGCACACACGTGTAATATACTAGGAGCTCTACGAATAAGTGCTTTGAATTATCATGAATAATGATCATATCAAATATGCTATGACTAGAATAAAGTATAAGTAGACTAATTGCATACATAGTAATGAAATAGCACAAAGGTGTATGAGAACAATAATAATATTGATCCATAGTGTAACTTACGGATCGAACCGGAGCATGCTCTCTCTTCTCTAAACTCCGACTTTCTATCTAAACTAGGCTCTAGATTAGAGCTATGAATTAGCTATCCTATCTCTTGGTGTCTCCTCTTCTACTCCTGTCTTGGCTTCTTCTTGATCTCCTTCTTGATGATGACTTGAGGCTTCATATCGATTGTTTTAGACAGGGGGAGCCTAGGGGTCTATATATATGGGTCTTCTTATGTCTCTTCGCCTTCAAAGGGCAATGTGGTACTAATCTTCGTGCTTAACGACGCCCCCGGATCAAACCGACATCAAACAACCGGTTTAGATTGCGTCTTAGAGGCGGTGGAGGAAGGTTCCTGAGACAGGGCTTGCGTGGCCGCCAGGGGGCCGACGGCCCCATTATTGGGCGATCGGCCCGCAGTGGGTCCCACTCGGGCCCGCGATGCGTCGTGGCTTCTGGAGTCTTCTAGATGATGTTTTCTTCGGTGTCAAGTTTCGTTCACGTCGGGAGTAATCCGGGCCTTCTAGACTTGTTTCGGAGTTGGATTGCGTTACGTTACGTCGGTCGTATGACACGTCATTTCTCGCTATTTTTTTCGTTAAGTCCCGCAAATCACAACTTTACCAAAACTCATGGAAATCATTAGTAGAAACCCCTAATAAGGTTATCTAATTATATTTTAGTCCTTTTCCATGAATTGTTGATGCATAAAAATATGAGTTAGTGAGCATCAACAACGACCCGCCTCCGAAATCGGTCAGCGCCATCTACAAATAAGACCGGAGAGCCCCGATCATAGCATTCATAAAGGGTCTCTTCGAGCCACAATCCACGTAAGAGCGAGAAGAGGGTCGAATGGAAGGTCCGAGGTTATCGCCGATGGACGACAAGTTGTACAAAGCCTCTCGTTACCGCACCTTTGGCTCAAATGTATATCCACAGGGCGAAGGACGCGCCATCCTAGCGGAGATCCACGAAGGCATCTGCGGCTCGCACAACGGCCCCCGGCCCTAGTGGGAAGGTGTTCGAGGCAAGGGTTCTATTGGCCAACGGCACTCAACGACGCTTCTGAGAATTAGTAAAGCGCTGCGAAGGGTGCCCGGCCGACGGCAGACACCACTCCAACAAGCCGGGGCTCCGGCAACCCTCATCGCCCCCACCCCCTTCGGCGATGGGCAATCGACCTCATCGGACCTATGCCACCGGCTCCGGGGAACCTCCGCTACGCAGTAGTGGCGGTCAAGTATTTCACCAAATGGATCGAGGCCCGCCCCTCGCAAGCATAACCTCGCACTTTCGTACAAAAGTTCTTACGGCGGCGAGATTGTTTGTCGCCGGGACCCGCGAAGCATCCACGGTTGACAATGGCACCCAATTCGATAGCGAAGGTTTCAAGCGCGCTTACGCCGCAAATAGGGACCCAAATACACTTCGCCTCCGTAAGGCACCCCCGCCTAACGGGCTTGTCGAAAGAGCCAATGGCATAATCTTGCGGCATCGGGCATCGGCGAAGATCCACGCCAAGCCGCGGGGAAAATGGGCGAGGGAGCTCACTCCTCGGGTGGTGGTCACACAACACCTCCGAAAGCCGCGACCAAGTTCACGCCATTCAAGCTCCTATTCGAGAAGAGGCCGTCCCCGTAAGAATCGAAGCATGCGTCGCCAGGGGTCACCAACAAGCCCCCCCCAACTAGAAGCGCCGCAAAAGACCTCCTCGAAGAAACAAGAAACATGGCCGTCCTCAACCTCCGCCCTACCGGGAGGAAACCACAAGATGGAGGAACAAGAAAATCCACCTCCGCAAGATCTCCGTTGGAGACTTCGTCCCGATCGAGGAAGCGAGAATCGCGAAGATGGTAGGCAAATTCGCCGCCAAATGGACGGGCCCTTACCTCGTCACCAAGTCCACAAGGCCCTAGCTCCTTCCCACTGCAAGACCTCGAAGGCCACGACCTCCCCACACATGGAACGTCGACGACCTCCGCAAATACTACCCCTAGCGGTGCAATGTACTAAGCACTCGCGAGTTGTAGGGGCTCCGACCTTTTACCTTCCTTTTTTCTTTCAAGTCAAAGCTGAGAACAATCCGGGCTGCACTCTTTTTTTCCTTGCGAAGGGGCGCAAGGTTTTTTAATGAGGCAGCACCAAGATCTAATACATGCGGGATAGTTCCCCAAATATCGAACAACGTCCAAATCGGGCTCGGCAGAAAGGGGCTGGCCGGGCGTCACCCACCCTCATCGGCGCGAAGGTAATCGGGATTGACCACGCTCGAGGGGCGGCGCAAGGCTGCACCCCTACTTAGTCAAACCAACTAAGAGTACCCTTCAACAAAAAGACGGGCGCCACGGCACCTCCGCCGGGGGCTGTTGTCGCCGCCCGCGCTCTCCGAGTATGAGACCCGCGGAGGCGCACAAAAGACAGGCGCCACGGCACCTCCCCGCGGGGGCCGCCAATAAAAGCCCCCCAGCTCTCCAGTATGAGACCCGCGGAGGCGCACAAAGACGGCGCCCCGGCATCTCCGCCCGGGGCTCGCAATGAGCCGCCCGCGCCTCCGAGTATGAGACCCGCGGAGGCGCACAAAAACGGAGTGCCCCGGCATCTCCGCCGGGGCTCGCAATAAAGCCGCCCGCGCTCTCAGTATGAGACCCGCGGAGGCGCGCAAAAGACGGGCGCCCCCGCATCTCCGCCTGGGCTCGCAATCGCCGCCCGCGCTCTCCGAGCATAAGACCCGCGGAGGCGCACAAAAAAGCCGGGCACCGGGCACCTCCGCCAGGCTCGCAGCCAGTACTTCCGCCACCCCTCGAGGTCCGGCCCACGCGAGGCACGGCAATCGGAGGGGTAGGGAGCCTTCGCCGGGGCTCAACAACAAAATACCACCACCTACCAACGACAAAGACCTCCGCCGTAAAGCCTTAACACCACCACCGCCGCTGGACAAGACCTTCGCCGTACGGCCTCAACTCCACCACCCACCAAGAACAAGACCTCCGCCCAGCAGCCTTAACACCACCACCACCTGCCAAGGACAAGACCTTCGCCCGTGCGGCCTTAACACCACCACCCACCAAGGACAAGACCTCCGCCGCACAAACTATAATCACACCAAGCACTTATGACATCCACCCAACGCCGGGAGCACCACCCGCAGAGCACCTCCCCGCCCCAAGGAGCACTATAAAACCAAACCCCCCACAAGTCCCATGTTAGGAAGAGAGCAGCCATCAGCCACATACGCCACCATGCTACCACCCATAGCCAAGCCCCGATCCTATAGAGCGGATGCCGGGATACCTCAAAACCCACGGCCTCCCAACCCAAATAAGGCACCACAATGGAGAATGTAAATGCACCCCGACCCCCCGAGGCGATCGGGGGCGTGCAATGAAGAGCAACAGCGCTCAGAGGTGCCCCAGGGCAAATAAACATCCAAACCTCCGCCAAACCAACAAAGACCAAATGCGCACAAACTAGAGCATTTTGGTCCTCCAACCCCCGCCCCGCCTACCCAGAGCACGTCGCGGGACCCAGCCAACTCGGAGCGGTGACTCCTGCGAAGGGATTCCACAATGGAGAATGTAACATTCTCCCGTAGGCAACTCCACCAAAGGAATCAAAGTTCGAAGGGGGTAGGGCGAGCCCTGAACACGAACGCGAAAAGGCGGCGCGAATCGCAACAACCCGCAAGACCGCCATTCAACAAGGATGGGCGTGCACAAGGTGCAAGGTCCCACCCCCGCAAGCCACCTCCGCAAGAGTCCCAATTGTGCCGGGGACCGTCCCGCACCCAAGTCTCCTGACGACGAGACGTGCGCCAGCGGAAATACAAGGGCGCACCCTCGCACCAACTTCAAGCTTCAACTGGGAACCCCGTGGAGCGCAAAGCACCCTCCGCATCCCAAAAGAACTTTGTAACGAAACCCTACAATAAAGAGCAACGAGTACTATTTGGTCAAGTAAACCTTCGCAAAACGCGCGAGTCTCGCACTAAGGAAAATAGGGGACGCCGCTGTCTATCGCGCTACTTTAAAAACGAAGTCTCGCACTAAGGAAAATAGGGACGCCTTGTCTATCGCGGCTACCTTCGCAAAACGCGCGAAGTCTCGCACTAAGGAAAATAGGGGACGCCGCTGTCTATCGCGGCTAACCGCGCAAAACGAGTCTCGCACTAAGGAAAATAGGGGATGCCGTCTATCGCGGCAACCTTAAAACGCCGCGAGTCTCGCACTAAGGAAAATAGGGGACGCCGCTGTCTATCGCGGATACCTTCGCAAAACGTGGCGAAGTCTCGCACTAAGGAAAATAGGGGGCGCCGCCGTCTCATCGCGGATACCTTCGCAAAACGCCACAGTCTCACACTAAGGAAAATAGGGGACGCCGCTGTCTATCGCGGCTACCTTAAGAAACGCGAGTCTCGCACTAAGGAAAATAGGGGACGCCGCTGTCTATCGCGGCTACCTTCGCAAAAACGCGCGAGCATCGCGCTAAAATAGGGGACGCCGTTGTCAACCTCGGCTACCTTCGCAAAAACGGGCGAGCATCCCACTAAGGAAAATAGGGGACCCGCCGCTTCACGCAGCTACCTCCGGCGCACCATCCCCCACTCCGCACATGCAACAAACATGAAACAAATCTTTGCAAACATACCACATTTATTACACTACGAAGAAAAGTTACACGGCCCTCCCCGGCCAGGAAAGCCCGTGAGCCTCCGCACACACATCCTCAGCTACAGTGGTCACGACCCCATACAAGATGGCCTTAACCAACACCTTCGCTACACGCTCCACAAACTCCTCTACATCCACCACCTCCACCGGCGGCTCTTGGCCAGAATCGCGCGGCTCCGGTATCACAGGCTCCCGAAGGAACAAGCGGAAGTTCACCCCCAGTAGCACTTTCGATGCCGGTATACCCTCCGCATGTCGCTCCACTCGAAGCCCACATCCTCCTGTTTTGGAACAACAACTCGGCCTTCGCGATCGACCCAACAAGCCGCTTGACCAAGTGCGATGGCTACGGCTTCATCGTCCCCAATATCATCCTCCGCCAAAGCGCCGGGGCGCCGGCTCAGTACTCGTTCCACTTGACGGTTTGTCAAGTCATGGGACCGCCGAAGGCCTCCGGGCCTGATTGGCTACATCGTACTTCGAACCCCGCCCCACCAAAACCGCTCGAAGGGCAGCCCGGGAACCGTTGCATGGCATGAACCCAAGTCTCCCCGAAATGAACACGTCTTGGCGATTCATCATCGGCGGAACCACGTTAAGCACCCTCCGCGCAGGCCCCGGGTACCGCGCGGCCAACACAACCACCAAAAGAAGTTAGCCCCAACGCCAACACGATCAAGCTGCGGAGGCCCATGAACGCGGCGAAGCAAATCAATTAACAAGACATAGCGGAGCCCATACAGCTCAATTCATCATTTAATTTAGAGAGCCCGAAGGCCAAGAGTTTGACACTATCACGAACACCATATCCAAGACAGGCAAAAAATTATGGCTAGCCTAGGGGCCCTACACCACCTGCCGGAGGCCACGGTGGAGTCGGCGGCCCGGAGGAATCGTCGAAGGCTCGGTAGGGGCCGGCGCGGTCTCGGGGGCTCTGGAGGCGAGCGTCGGCCCGACGGGCACGGGAATCGCGGCGGCAACGTCGGAGGCGGACGCCACGGAAGCCGGGAGCGGTCAAGCGCCGGCCGCGGCGGAGGTACCGGAGTCGCTAGAAGCGACCGGGCGCCTCAACCCGTCGGCACCATGGACCACCTCGAAGCGACAACCGAGCCCCCTCCGCTCGGAAAGCAACGGCGAAAGAACCTTCAAACACCGCACAACCGCATAAGACACCAAACTAAAGACAAACAAAGAGCAAATGAAACGAGCAAAAAAAAAAAAAAAAAAAAAACCTTTACGGCGAGATCGGCCTTCGCGAAGTCAGGCCAGCTCCCTTCCGCCCTCGTGCCAGAACCGCTTGATGATGGCGGTGGTAAGAAGGCCGCGTCCCGCTCCTCCGCGAGGCCTTCACTTCGTCGGGGCCGGGAGTGGCGGTCGGGGGCCTTGACAACGGCTCTCGATGCTCGCCTTTGCGATGACGGAGGCCCCCTCGAAAGCGGCGAGCGGCGGTGCTGGCCCAGTCGCGGCCACGAGAGACCACTTTGGTAGCTCCCGACCTCAGGCCATCCGGGCTCCGACGGCCTTGGTGCAGGCGCCGGCGGCGCCCGGAAGAAGCGGCCCCAACACCCGGCAATCGTCGAGGCCGCCTTGAAGGCCTCGCCTCCGCATACCCGGCGGCTCCAGCGCGTTCGGCCGTGGCGAGGCGCCACCTCATTGCCAGCGCCTCACGGGCCTCCAGCCTCCACCCGACGGCTCATTCTCCCGCCCGGAGGACCCGGCCCCCTCCTTGAGGTCAGCAACCTCCCTCGGCGCTTCACCTCGTCAGAGGCCTCCTCGAGCTTACGGACCTCCGCCGACTTTCTCAGTCGTCGGAGGCCTTCCGCATGGCATCCGCATGGTCGACGGAGTCCCAGCCCTCCACGAATGGCCGCTCCCGCGCACCGGCACCAGCAGCTCCGCGCGTCTTCACCTTGATGTCTTCATGGATATCACGGAGGGCGGTTCGCGTCTGCATCATCTCGCCTCGGGCGGCGCGCCTGTCAAAAAACCCACGACCGATGAACCTCCGCTTCGACGCCGGTCTTTGGCGAAAGGGGGTATCGCGAGTCAACACCGTGTGCAACTCCACATCAACGTCATCGATGCCAATGGTTTTCCGCCACGTAGGGCAGCGTCGATGCCCCTCAGCTCCCGAGGCGCCTTGCCGCTACGAAGGGCCTCCGTGGTCATCAAGATGGCCCCCTCCGACCACACATGGCACCGCCCGATAAGAGCGCGGCACTCGCGTGCTCATCGGTGGGCGGCGAGCCCAGCTCAGCGGCTCCGGCATCTCCGACATCCTCGTCGGCACCCTCCTCCTCCTCGGAGGGACCGCCATGCGGCTCCGCTCGAGGGCTCCTCCGCGGTCGAGCCGTCGTCGGAGGCCTCCTCGGCGTCCGTCCTCCGCCACCTCGCGTCCTCCGCCTCATCCTCATCACCGAGAGAAATAAGGGAAATAACAAGGATCCGCCACTCGGGACCCGCCCGGCCCCGAAGAACCCGCCCCCTCGGCGGCGGGTGAGAAAGGCGAACGCCCGCTTGGCGGGGCTCCGAGCCCAGCCCAGCGCGTGTGCGGCCTTGCGGACCCCCGCTTCTTCTTCCCAGCGTCCATGGCGTCGGCGTCGGCCTCGGTCGGCCGGTCCTGGCAACCGACTCGGCGGTCAGCCAGTTCACCGGTGGCGATCGGCGAGGCGGCGGGATCCGTCGGATCTCCGATGACTCAACTTCCCCGATAAGGAAATCGGAGGCGGGCGGTGGCCTCCGCCATCACCCGGCCCGGAAGAACTCCCATATCGCCCTTCGCCGCTCCGTGCGACTCCGGCCACACCCTCTCAAGGTCGAACCTCAGCCTTGACCCCTTGGGGGCATACTCCGCCCGAGTCCGCGACCTCAGCGGAAGGCACCCGGCCCACAGCACTTTGCTGCGCCTCCGCGAATTCCTCCACCGGGTCCCGCGCGCAGACATGGGGCGGGGACATGGCGAAGGGCGTCGGCTCTGGGTCGCCTCCGCCCGTCTTCCGGGGCTTCACCTTAGCAAGGTTGAGGGGACTCCGGATCACCGTAGGAGTCCTCGGCGCCCTCAAGCGGTAGTAAAACCAATTACTCCGGTATCGGCGCTCACTTGCTCCATTGCGCGGGCGGGTGCCTCCACCGCTCTGGCGGCGAATGAAACTGCACCGCCATGCGGGGCGCGGAAGACCTCCTCCTCCGTCGCCTTGGCGGTGCGCGGCTGGTAATGCACGGTGTGGGCTCGATGAAACCGTCCACCGTCGGCTCGGCCCAGCCGGACGGCACTGCACCAGACGTCACGTCATCAGGCGCGAAGCAAGGCGCCGTGAGCTGGTGGAAGTGGAGGTTGAACCTCCGCACACCCCGGCCGCGAGCTCACACACGAGGGAAGCGGAGTCCGTGTGAAAAAACTCCTCGAAGGCGATGACCGCGGGGGCCTCGAGGCGGCACCGTCTCACCCTCCAAAGCGCGGAAACGCCTCTTGTGGAAGAATTACTGTGCTCATACGAACGCGCCTTCAAAGACTTGTCGGTGCTCTTGCTCGAGGAACTTCAAAAGCACTCAACGGCGGTCTTAGGCCTCGCCGGTCTCACGATCAGCCGCCATCGGGCTTAGCACCAAAAGCCGAGCACACGGCACCCTCAGGAAGCAAGAGTGCAGCGAACGAGAGAGCCTCAGCGAAAGAAACCAGCGGGCCTACGGCGACACGGCGGCAAAAAGCGCGGCGCAAAAGCAAAGGATGGCGAGGCGTGAAAGCGAAAGGAGGCACAAACCGACCCCACACCAGCCATACATATTTATAGGCCAGCACCCCGGGAAGGGCGCGGCGGAAACGCGCCCGCGGACCCGAAGATGCGGCTCGGATCGAAACAGCGCCGCACCCTCGATCCGCCGCAGGGGCAAGCGAGAGCGGCATCCGTACCCCCAAACAAACCTGAACTACCCCGATCCGCGTCACTCCCAAACTAACTAACGTCCGACCAAAGAGCAGCCCAACCCTAGCGCGCCGGAGAAGCAAGAGGGCGAGCCCACCTCGCGAGGCCCACGGCAGCCGGGGGGCCCGGGCAGCAAGGGCCCATGGGGCGGCAAGCACCCACCCGCCGCGGGACCCTCCGGGAAAGGCGTTTTTTGCGCTACGGCCCCCTCGGAGGGACCCGGACCTTCGAGGGGCTCTTTGTTGGGGAGGCGACCCTCGCCCCGGCTCCGGCCCACCGGAGTCTCACCTCGGGGGGCCAGAGTCAATCTCCGTTAACATATTGCGAGAGTCTTGCGGGGATAGCAGCGGAGGACCCTCCGCTAGAACACGGATCGCGAAGCATCACCCCTCCGTCAAGGGTAGCCCCGAAGTCGGCAATCGAAGCCCGGGAGCACGCCGGCCCTCCTATGCGACGAGGGAAGCACCCAAAGGGGCCTGCCCAAGCAACACATGCCCAAGCATTTGGAAGGCCAAAGGGGCCCCTCGGAACCGCCCCCCGCGGACGGCCTTGCCGGGCGGCCGGCCGGGAAAACCCTACGACCCCGGTGGGAGAGAAGTCACCGCGTTTTTCCGCACTTCAACCCTGCATTTAATAGTTCTTGGCTTGCCCCTGGGGGCCCTAGGCCGTAAGTGTGTGTTCTCCTACCTACCTTGTACCAAATTGTAAATCAGCCCCTCGACCCCCGTGTATTCCTATAAATACCCCGGTGCGGCTCAAGGAAAGGGGTGGTTTTATTGGCGCCATAAAGGGCGTTCACTCGTTTTGTCACATCTACGTCTCGCCCACGCATCATCCTATCCCTCCTCCGTCGGAGGCTCGGGTGCCCTTCGATCCTCCCAACCCTCAGCAACCCCCAGCCGAAGGTCGGGCCGGGCCGGGGTCTCCCTCATTCCCCGTCCCGTGTTTCGACTCATCCTGTAGGAAGCCCTCGCCCCCTTCCCCCCCCTCGGGGCGAAGGCTAAGGGCGTGGCGATCCCTATAGTCTAAGACCAAGTCTTCCAAGGAGAGGATTCGAATTGTACCTTGAGTTTGAATTACCTCCTTGGTTTTGTGGGCGCGGACCGGTTGTTCCACCCATTATGGTCTCCTTGTTGACGGAACCCGTTGTTGATGTGAGTAACGCGTCTTCACGGGTTTTAGTGACGATCGTTCCACTGAATGGCCAACATTGCCACAGACTTCACATGTTACGTGTGAGTCTATGGCCTTGACAAAGTGCCGTAAGTTTCTTCTTCTTCGATGGCACACTTGTCAAGTTCTTTCAATAGGAGATCCATTATATGTGCATGTCCGCCTCTCCTCTCGATGCGCATGCTATCTTCTTGTTTGCCAAGACTTTCCTCCCCCAAGCTTGATTGGACACTATTTTCTCCATAAGAGCTGTTGCTCTATTGATGGTGAGGGAGAGGAAGGCACCTCCAGCCAGTGGCATCAATGTGCTCTTTTGACATGGGTGTTAACCCATTGTAGAAGCTCTGTATCACGAGCCACTTTTCCATCCCATGGTGTGGACATGCGTGGGTATACTCTTGTAGCCTTTCCCATGCCGCAGGTATGGGTTCCATGGAATTCTGCTGGAAGTTGGCAATTCTTCCCCTTAGGGTGTGAGTTTTTACTCATGGGGAAGAATTTAGTGAGGAACACCGTGGAACACTTGTCCCACGTGTTGACAAATTTCCGTCTCTTTATAGAACCATCGCTTTTTGCCTTCCCCGTGATGGAGAAGGGAAACAAATGGATTCTAATGGCTTTCGTGCGACACCTTGGATGACAACGGTGTCACCGAGCTCAAGGAAGTGTTGCAGATGTGCACTTGCGTCCTCACTTGGCAAACCATAAAAATTGGTTTGCTCAGCACTATCTTGATTAGGCGGGCCGGAGCTCAACGTTCTCGGTTCCCATGTTGACAACGGGCCCAACCGCACGCTTGGCAAAAGAGGGATGGAGTGGTCACGGATCGACTTGGCCATGAGTGAAGTACTAGATGATGCCAGGTGATTGGTTTGTTTGTCAGCCGAGTAGCGTGGAGAAGATTTGATATGAGTTGGGTTCTTCCTTAGAAGTGCCTCCGGATCCGCAATGTAGTTGTTCAACGAGGGACAAACCAATCGAACACTATCCCCGTCTTCATCCATAAACAGGAGAAAACATGAAAGATTAGCCTTGCATGAGTAATGGCTACTTTACATGCACATCATTATGAACATGTCTTTCTAGAATTGCCAACAATGCCTTCCCCAAGAACGCCGCCGAATGCTTGTTGCGTTTCCTAAGCGCAAGTGCCAAAAGGCAAGAGCGCTGGAAACAAAGTTGACTTCCCACAACGACTTCACGGAATTGTTACATTCCAAATACCATCGCCACGGGATGTCGGGTGGCATTCTCAGAGCATTTACTGAGAACAAGTCCGCAAGCGCTTAATGAAATACCGTTGTAGCATTTCACCCGAGATATTCGGGGGTATCGTTATTTATATTTTCCCAAAGGAAGGCATGGTGTAGGACTCTAGCGAGGGGCATGAACAAGACAACATGTCTATGCAGGTTGACCAATACTCAATACAGGGGGTAAGTCATGATAATTTAAGATAGTGTGACACACACTTGGGCCAACCTCAAGGATAAAAGGAAAATAAAGAATAAAGAATATTCCTAAGTGGAGCGAGGCATTCTAAAGTAGGCGTGCAAAGAACAAGTTAATAATCATGCAAACATAGATGACTAGAGTTTTAGGGTGAGAGAGTGAGTTGGACGGGGAGACCTCCTCGAAGCATCCGCCCAATGGAAGGCATTTACGAACTCCTACAACACACACGAACATGGGGGATTTCAAGGGGGCGGTCAAGGCTTGTCACGACCAAGCCGCCTACCCCTCAACCATGGCATGCACTCATATTCGAAGGTTCCCGCTTACCCCGCACCATGCCCGCGTATTAAGGTACAACCCATATCCCCCTCAAGACCCCCACCCTCGGGATGGACGGGGCTAAGATATAGACCAGGTCCGAAAGCCACAATGAACCGCCACCTCGGCTCAACTCTTACTCTACTCAAATACATGGCATGAATGGTTAGGCCCTAAGTTCTATCACGACTAACCACGACATAGGAACTATAGTCTAGTTCTTCTATCATGATCGTCGGTAATAGAACAACATGTCAAGAATATAACATGCAAATACTCTAGCTCTATTGCACAAGCATATGAGATCAAGACTTGAGGATAAACCATAAATGTATTCATATTGAATATTCCTTCTCCCAAGTACAAGCTCTCCAATGAAGCTTAGCCTTGCTCCAAATACTACTAAAGACTAAAAGAACTAGAGAATAAGTGGAGGGAGTAGAGAGGAGAGGAGAAGAGGAGTGGAAAGTGAGGAGGGCTCCAAATGGTGTGTGTTTACAATGGTGGGAGATGGCCTCCTTTTATAGGTAGAGGAGAGGGGGGGCTCATTGGAAAATGTCCCTCCCCATATGGAAGGAGCCAAAACCGACTTGGGAACACCTTCCAAAACTACCAAACCGACCAACCAACCCGCGTCGGCAACGCCGGTTTTGGAAGGTAACGAACCGCCTCCCATTTGGGCCGAGCACGCCTCGGCGGGGTGCGGCCGCACACCGGTGGTGCGCCGCACCCCTCTTGGGCCCCGCTCGGGCTAGGCTCTCGCAGCGGTTTGGCGTCTTTGGGCCTGAAAAGTTGTATGGCGGTGTTTGCTGCGCCCGATTCTGCGTGTTTGGTCCATTTCTCCCTTGGGCTTGATGTTCTTCGTGAATGCGCTTTCCATGGAGGCGCTTTTGGTACATTTTCCACTTGTTTCTTATATAAATCTGCACAATAATAATTTGGACACTACAAGTGGAAATATGTGAGTTATAAATGTATATGAGTATGATAATGTATAGTTTCACCCCCTTTATGGTAGGATGTTGACGTTAAAAATGTGTCGTTAGTGACCGTCAACTTAGACTAGATAGAGCCTATGCAACCCACATGAATCGGTTTTTTTTTTTTTTTTTTTCAGGATGAGTTTTTAGACTTAGCTACTAAATCCAAACTTTAGAAAAATCGAATTATAAACTAGGCACAGGTGAAACATAAGACGAGCAACTATTCATCATTTCAACAAAGGGGTTTAACTAGACATTTCCATAGCTCATATATAGGAATGAAATTTGTCTTTTTAGCGTAACTCAACATTTCATAAGATAGAGAATATGATCAAAATGTGAGATACAAGTTACCTTTCACGAGTCCTCCCCAAGCTAGCCTTTTGCTTACCTTTTATGGTTTACGCTTAGCTTGAGCCGCATAATGATCCCGAGTTGTGCCTGGTGGCGTGGTTAGAGCTCCCCCAAGCTTGTCTTTTGATGTCATCAAAATAACGGGACAAAATCTTGGGGTTGAAAGGTTTATCTCCTCTCTTCTTCTTCTCGTCTCTACCCTCTCTTTTTTTTTTTATTATTATTATCTTTTTTTTTTTTTTCTTGTAACCACATTTGTCATCTTCAAGACTTACCCTTATGGATTTTTGATAAATTCCTGCAGGGGGTTAGTCCATATGATCGACCAAAATCTACACTAGCAATTTTAGGTTCAATAACCAGACTTCGACTCCATGTCTAATCTCGATCAAGGTAGACTTTTTGACCTAAGCACCATGCTCAATTCAAAAACGCCTATGGAAGTATGATCATACGTATAACCAAAACTTCAAACCAAGACATGCCAAAATAGAAAGAGGAAGCATGCATTGATAAACAAGATTCTTCCAAATGAGGTAAACAATTTTATTCTTATTTATTATTTTTATCGTAAGCATCATGGAGTTATTCTTTGGGAGATTATTATTGTAAAATAAAAAGATAACTACTGATTTACACCTTCGGCAGGGCTCACCTTTTTAAAGTCCGACGGCGGGACTCTTCTCCATTCATTTAGTGCTTGACGGTGTTACCCGTATCAGGAGAAGTGGATGCGGATGTCATCCTTTATACGCCATGCACCTAACACTTTGTGGCTTTACCTTCTTGGGCTGCTTGTTTTTAGCATTCTTATGCTTGTTGAACCCATTGAATGTGCATCTCATTGTTTGGCCCTTATATGGAAGCTAGCATGCCCCGATCCCACGTGTAAAACTGCATTTGTAGTGTTAAGAAATGGTCTCCCAAGGATTGGGGCAGCTCTCTCGTTGTGACCCATGTCTAGAATGACAAAAAGTCCGTCGGGATGTATGCTTCTCGGATTTTTACTATAACGTCTGAGCTACTCCCTCCGGTTTCCTTAGTGATAGGTCCGCCATCTGCAGTTCAAAATGTACAGAGGACAAAAAGGTCTACAGAGGACAAAGGTCCACCTAATATTTCATCATATGTTACCTTGGACATGATGTTTATGCTTGATCAAGATCGCTTTGAAGGCATCCTCGAAGACATCTTGAGACCCAAGCCCAGCATGTGATTGTCGGGCGACGAGGGTCCTCCTTCTTGATAATGAGTGGTGGTTCGGTAGGAGACTTGTTGTCTTCCCGACATAGAGGCGTCTGGGACCTCGTTGAGACCATTTTTAACAGATTCAAGAGAAAAATTTGGGTTGCCCCAAAACTTTTCCCGAACCGACAACGAGCAAAAGCGTGAAAAACTGAGCTAATTGGGTTTCTATCATTTTATTAAAGCTCAGTTGTCTTTCATAAGAAGAGGTTAAACTTTTAATTTTGAAAATCATGTTTTCAATTATTTTATCATTAAGCATCAACTTCTTTGAAAGTTCTTCAATTATTTTTGCTTGGTCTAAGACCAAGTCTTCCAAGAGAGAGGATTCGAATTGTACCTTGAGTTTGAATTACCTCCTTGGTTTTTTTGTGGGCTGACCCGGTTGTTCCACCCATTATGGTCTCCTTCTTGTGACGGAACCCGTTGTTGATGTGAGTAACGTCTTCCGGGGTTTCGAGGCGTCGTTCACTGAATGGCCAACATTGCCACGGACTTCACATGTTATGTGTGAGTTTATGGCCTTGGCCGATGTCGTAAGTTTCTTCTTCTTTGGTGGCACACTTGTCAAGTTCTTTCAATAGGAGATCCATTGTAGCGGGCATGTCCGTCTCCTCCACTGGGCCCGCATGCTATCTTCTTGTTTGCCAAGACTTTCCTCCCCAAAACTTGATTGGACACTATTTTCTCCATAAGAGCTGTTGCTCTATAGATGGTGAGGGAGAGGAAGGCACCTCCAGCAGTGGCATCAATGTGATCTTTTGACATGGGTGTTAACCCATTGTAGAAGTTCTGTATCACGAGCCACTTTTCCATCCCATGGTGCGGGTATGCTTGGATGTACTCTTGTAGCCTTTCCCATGCAGCGGTATGGGTTCCATAGGATTCTGCTGGAAGTTGGCAATTCTTCCCCTCAAGGTGTGAGTTTTACTCATGGGGAAGAATTTAGTGAGGAACGCCGTGGAACACTTGTCCCACGTGTTGGCGGACTTCCGTCTCTTTATAGAACCATCGTTTTGCCTTCCCCGTGATGGAGAAGGGAAACAAAGCGGATTCTAACACTACTACACAACAAGGATATTGTAACACTTTTTGTAACATATTCATCAATGTGTTATAATCAAATCTCCACAGTAACACAAAATAGAGTGTTACAGACTTGATTGTAACACAAAACAATTTTTTCATAAAATGTATTCTTGACAATAATTTTAGTAACACAAAATTAGTGTTACAAGCAAAATGTTACAATAGAGCACTACGTTGTAACACATAAATGGAACATATAAAAGTATGTTACAAATATACGCCATGTAGTAACATAAAATAATGTTACAATCCAAGTGTTACAAAAGATTTGTACAACAATTGTCCGGGTAGACTCTTCACTTCGCCCACACTCGTGCGCTCATGTTCCCTCACGGTGGATACAAATGTCATCGAATCCCGCTCTGCCCGCCGCTTGCTTTCCCTACCACGAAAAAAGTTGCTATCCGGGACTGTAATTGTCACACTCCATGGTTTTGGGACTCTAATCGTCAACTTCAAAAAAAAAAAAAAAAAAAAGACCAAATGTTGTCAAAAAATGTACTACCCAGATGACGCCTACATTTTCCCATGTTTTGTGGCGTTGTTTGCATGGTTTTTGTGATGAAATAGAGTGTCACAAACATAAATTGCAAAAAGTTCCTTGCTTGTGGAATTGAACCCGAGACCTTTGGAACAAAAGGAATGTGCACTGACCACTAGGACAAACATAAACCGGTTCCGAGCCGTAAAAATTTTAAAATTCAAAATTCGGGGCGTCAAAAGTCCAAAAATGAAAAGTTGACTCTAATAGCAAATGTAGATCTTGAGGAGATCTACAAAATAGTATTCATGACTTTTCGATTTGAAGCCATCTAGAGTTTCGAAAACTGGCTCGAAGGTGCCATATTTAAAAAATAACCAAAGTTTGACTTGGTCAAACGGTGTATGTATAACCATGTATCTCACAAAGAGTTTATGGAACTATGAGTGATGTGTTTAGGGTTACGATGGGCTAATAGCGAGCCACGAGTGTGTGAGTCGTCACTTAGCAGGCCGACCCGGGCCACGGGACGACGATCGGGCCGTGCCACCCGCGTGGCCGCTCATCCCGGCCGGACCATGCCTCGGGCCGGGGCCGTGGGTTCTTGCGGGTAAATGCACAACTATAGATGGTCGGGTAGCCTAGCCGGCCTAGCTGAGTGTAAACACAATTTAGGCGGCGGCTCACCGCCTAGAACCGACTAAGCCGGTTCAGCACGACGGTGAGAGCGGCTTCTTCGAAAGTGGAATTCCACATATCAACTAAAGTCCCTTGCACCTTCTTCGTACTTGACCGACGCTTAACAAAATACATGATAGGGCCCTAAATTTTAAGAAAATCAAAGCATGCTTTCACTTAATTATAAATCTTTAAATTTATATGGAACTCTTTTCCATTTTCATTAATAATAATAATAATAATAATAATAATAATAATATTGGTCACATTAAATTGATATCATTATTATTTATATAAAAATAAACTTCATTTGTGGGTTAATGTTAAGATCCACAAAACCAATATAGGTTTCACTCATAATGTAAATTGTACATTAGTGAAAGCTATTAGTATATTTTTTTAGACATAAGGACTGCATCGGATGTAATCAATTTTTTAAAAATCAATTCTAATAAAAAAATAATTTGTGTTATAAACTTGTGCTAGAACTTGCAGATTGATAAGCACGGATATCTAGATTCAAGATACACGGAACATTAGTTTCCCTCAAAAAATTTTGATGGAAAATATTTCCCACCAAAATTTTCCCTCCGCCAAACACTTGCCCGCTCTCGGTGACTCGGTCATATCCAATAATCGGATCTAGCTGAAAAACTCCAACTCCCTCCTCATTCCCACGAACTGAGTAACTGACTCAGCTCGAAGGCCGGGCGGCGCGGCGGCGAACGGAACGGAGCTCGTTAAGTTGTTGATCCATACCGAGAGGACCGACCACCGGAGGCTGATCCATGCTCTTGGCGGCGGGATCAGTTCGCCGTCCAGTCAGGATCGCTAGGTACGTGAATCATTTGTCTTCGTCCTCTCCTAAAACACAATCCCATCGAATTCCCAAATCACCGGCCCTCCAAATCACCGGCAACCGCATCACATCCGTCACCACGCAGATGGATTGGAGAATGTCCTCGGCGCTGCCTTTGGGCCAGTCCGCCGTGGAACCCCATGCCGCTCAGGTACTCGATGCCAAGGTTCTAGTCTGCTACTGCCTTATCGCTCCATTATCCTCGCCCTAGGCCTACAAATCCCATGGGCCTTATCCTAGATATTAAACACTACTGGTATGTATATACGTATATGGCCTATCACTATCACTATGGTAGTAGCAGCCTGGTATTGTTCGTCTCTCCCTTTTCTTCTTCAGTTCTTTGACGTTTCTATCTTTTACAATTTAATTTAATAGTATTTATTTGTTGTGCTTTCTGAGTGCTCATCAGACTGACATTTCTGTAGAATTAGAATCAACACGATTGCTTGCTTCCTGTGGGGTTCCGAAATGCCAGAATTCAGAACAGCAACAGGTCTGTTGGAACAATATTCAGAACTTCATTGAGTCATCAGATATGTGCTTGATCATATTAGTTTCGATTGCTTGCTTCCACCTTGTAGCGGTGGAGTCATATGCCCTGCCAACTTGCAGTTTTTAGTCAATTATTCAGTCACATGCTCAAAAAATGACCCTTTATTTATTTTAAAATTTTCATGAATTGGGTGCTGTTAGCTATCTCTATTAGTGAAGTCATTTGTACATATATACTTGATCCTCTGCCTACGATGCAGCTTGTTAGATATTCAGTGTCTTGAAAAAATTTTCAAACCAAGAGTCATGGGAATATAGATGGCTCATATAACTTACAGAAGTTTCAGTAGTTTAATATATCACTAAGTATTCTTAAAGTTAGTTTTTCAGTAGCTGTAACTTTCAGTTTGCAAATATGTGCAGTTTGCATCATATTTTACCCCTGCCATGTAAGTTGTAGCACAGCTAGGCAATGTTGTGAACAGAGTACATGCAGAACAACAAATCTTTACATACCTGAGCAAAAACAAAAGTATTATAGATAAAGCTAATATGTCATCCTCTTGACCATTATATCTGAGATATAGCACTTTATTTGTTGTCAAGCTTCAAGTTCATATAACATTACAGATCTGCACTTTAGTATAATTGTTAGTATTCTGTTTTTCTTTATTCTTATTTTTCTACAGGTGCTATATTTTTAGAGAGTTCAGTGTGCTGCACCCAACAAGAATGGGCGATTCCTCAAACACGGGGATGAGTTGGTAAAGTCACTTGCTTGTTTATTTGATACTTATTCATCCATAAAGGATTTTTGTATCAACTAATGCTAGTGTCTTTTCTCTTTTACTAGAATAAAGAAACATATGAATCTGAATTTAGTGATGATGACGATCTACTTTTTTCCAGAGAAAAGGTTAGTTTCTTATATTGAAGAACAACAATATACTCTTAGTTTATTACATGTTAATAACTTTACCTAGTAATTATCATTTGAATGAATTTGAATTGGAATCAGTGCCAAAGTGACAATAATGACAAGGAAATAGAAGAAGCGAGAAGCACATGCAATATTGCAACAACGCCTTAATAATGATTCTAGACCAATAGATGTACACACCTTGTCAATGTACATTTGAATGAAATATATTAGACTTGTAATGTTACTTCTTCAAGATGTCTAATATTGTAACAATGTATAAATACAATTGAAATTCTCTTTGGTTTAGTTTGATTCTTGTCAAAGGAGTTCCGCCCACGGGTAGAATAATATCAAATAAACAAAAGGTATTTATGAACCACATTGTACTATAAAAAATTAAAATTTTTGTCTTGTTATTTTGATACTTCATTTTATATGTGTAATTTAAGGGTCATCACGGATGTCCTAGAGAGACTAGAACTATTGCGCACCAGGAGGTCGCTAATGATAAGGCTACAAAGCTACAAGAGTCAAACCCTAAACAACTTTCTCTAATGAAGGTAGATGAACATAATATCACTTGTTCTAATTGGATGGTCATGATGTACGACTAAGGGTTGTTGGTCACTAAGAGATTATGTCAAATTAATGTAGGTTGGGTCCACGGTGCTACTAATGACTTCAAAATATCCTAATAAGGCAAATGTGGCCTATGCAACTCTCTTGAGCACTAATCCGTAAGACATTGTTGGTGGAGTCAAGATAGGAACTCAATTGTACAAAGTGCGTATCAATCATGATGTATCAAAAGATGAGCCATTAGTGAGGCCTATGCCCGGTGCAACAATATTGGTGATGCTCAAGCTAAAGGAGTTCCAATTGCTTGGCCTTTGATGTTTGTATGTTCAAAACTACTTTTCCTAACTATACATCCATGTATATTTGTGGCTTAATTTGTAGTGTTACAACTTACATTTTCTTTGCAGGTTGAAATGATTAATGGTTGAATTCCTACATCAAGGTGCACAAGAAGAAGAAATGGACTTTAGGAATCGGCTAGTTCTTGAATTTTACTTTCTAATATGGACTATGTGTGTTTCCTCTCTAGAACCACATCGTTATGTACATGTATTATGATTTGTTTTGAACAAGAACTATATGTTTGAAATCATTTCTACAATCCATGGATCATGTATGATTATGGAAATGTGTGGTTTATGTGATTTTGCAATGTGTCATATTTGTGTGATTATATAATAATCCGGTGTGCCACATATATATAGCGAAATAAATATTTGTTTCATAATCCGAATATGTTACGATGGAAATAAAAAAAGTGTTACAATAGATATAAAAGGTGTTACAATCCAAATATGTTTCAAACCATATTGTGCTCTACATAACGTACATGTGTTACTAGAACTAAAAAAAAAGTGTTACAACTCACAAGGCGAATGTTCCAATAGATAAATAAATTTGTTGCAAACTATGTGCTCTATAATATTGTGAAGTGTTACTAGAGAAAGAAAAAGTGTTACAACAAAATCATTGTAACACTAAACAAGTGTTACTTGAAAAGAAAAAGTGTTACAACAAAAATCATTGTAACACTAAAAAAAGTGTTCTGTAAAAACGAAAAAGTGTTACAACAAAAATCATTGTAACACTAAAAGAAGTGTTCCTGTAGACAAGTATAATGTGTTACAATAAACCAGTCTATAGTAACATAGGCAATTGGAACACAAAATAGAATGTGTTACTAACAGAGCTAGTAACACTTTTTCCAACCTATAGTAACACAAGTTGGCGTTACTATATCCTTGCTTATTGTAGTAGTGTAATGGCTTAGGTGCGACACCTTGGATGACAACGGTGTCACCGAGCTCAAGGAAGTGTTGCGAGATGTGCACTTGCGTCCTCACTTGGCAAAACCATAAAATTGGTTTGCCTCGCACCATCTTGATTAGGCCAGACCGGAGCTCAAAATTCTCTGTTCCCATGTTGACAGCGGGCCCAACGGGCACGTTGGCAAAAGAGGGGATGGAGTGGTCACGGATCGACTTGGCCATGAGTGAAGTACTAGATGATGCCAGGGTGATTGGTTTGTTTGTCGGCGGAGTAGCAGGAGAAGATTTGATATGAGTTGGGTTCTTCCTTAGAAGTGCCTCCGGATCTGCAATGTAGTTGTTCAACAGGGACAAACCAATCGAACACTATCCTGTCTTCATCCACAACAGGAGAAAACATGAAAGATTAGCCTGCATGAGTAATGGCTACTTACACATGCACATCATTATGAACATGTCTTTCTAGAATCTTTATAACCAATGCCTTCCCCGACAACGGCGCCAGAAATGCTTGTTGCGTTTCCTAAGCGCAAGTGCCAAAAAGGCAAGAGCACTGGGAACCACAGGTTGACTTCCCACAACGACTTCACCGTAATTGTTACATTCCGGCTACCATCGCCACGGGATGTCGGGTGGCATTCTCAGAGCATTCTGAGAACAAGTCCGCAAGCGCACGGAAATACCGTTGTAGCATTTCACCCGAGATATTTAGGGGTATCGTTATTTATATTTTCCCAAAGGAAGGCATGGTGTAGGACTCTAGCAGGGGCATGAACAAGACAACATGTCTATGCAGTTGACCAATACTCAATACAGGGGTAAGTCATGATAGTTTAAGATAGTGTGACACACACTTGGGCCAACCTCAAGGATAAAAGGAAAATAAAGAATAAAGAATATTCCTAAGTGGAGCAGGCATTCTAAAGTAGCTGTGCAAAGAACAAGTTAATAATGATGCAAACATAGATGACTAGAGTTTTAGGTCGAGAGTGAGATGGACGGGGAGACCTCCCGGTGCATCCGCCCAATAGAAGGCATTTACTTAACTCCTACAAAGACACACGAACGTGGGGGAATTTCAAGGGACGGTCAAGGCTGTCACGACCAAGCCGCCTACCCCCTCAACCGTGGCATGCACTCATATTCGAAGGTTCCCGCTTACCCGGGCACCATGCCCGCGTGTTAAGGTACAACCCATATCCCCTGCAGACCCCCACCCTACGGATGGACGGGCTAAGATATGGACCAGGCCCGAAAGCCACAACGAACCGCCACCTCAGCACAACTCTTACTCTACTCAAATACATGGCATGAATGGTTAGGCCCTAAGTTCTATACGACTAACCACGACATAGGAACTATAGTCTAGTTCTTCTATCATGATCGTGTCGAGAACAACATGTCAAGAATATAACATGTAAATACTCTAGCTCTATTGCACAAGCATATGAGATCAAGACTTGAGGATAAACCATAAATGTATTCATACCGAATATTCCTTCTCCCAAGTACAAGCTCTCCAATGAAGCTTAGCCTTGCTCCAAATACTACTAAAGACTAAAAGAACTAGAGAAGTGGAGGAGTAGAGAGGAGAGGAGAAGAGGAGTGGAAAGTGAGGAGGCTCCAAATGGTGTGTGTTACAATGGTGGGAGATGGCCTCCTTTTATAGGTAGAGGAGAGGGGGCTCATTGGAAAATGTCCCTCCCCATATGGAAGGAGCCAAAACCGACCTGGGAACACCTTCCAAAACTACCAAACCGACCAACCAACGTCGGCAAACGCCGCTTTGGAAGGTAACGAACCGCCTCCCCCTCGGGCTGGGCCCGAGCCGCCTCGCCAAAGGGTGCGGCCGCACCACCAGTGGTG
The DNA here is from genome assembly GCA_015847255.1 of Hyparrhenia diplandra. Lineage (NCBI taxonomy): Eukaryota > Viridiplantae > Streptophyta > Magnoliopsida > Poales > Poaceae > Hyparrhenia > Hyparrhenia diplandra. Next base: position 93,500 of record JADLZK010000821.1, on the reverse strand, counting down.
CGCGCGCACCCCTCGCCGGGCCCCGTTCTCGGCCGGGCTCGCAGTGGGCGTCTTTGGGCCCGAAAAGTTGTATGGCGGTGTTTGCTCGCCCCGCTTAAGCTTGTTTGGTCCATTTCTCCTTTGGGCTTGATGTTCTTCGAGAATGCGCTTTCCATGGAGGTGCCTTTTGGTACATTTTCCACTTGTTTCTTATATAAATCTGCACAATAATAATTTGGACACTACAAGTGGAAATATGTGAGTTATAAATGTATATGAGTATGATAATGTATAGTTTCACCCCTTTATGGTAGGATGTTGACGTTAAAAATGTGTCGTTAGTGACCATCAACAATGTCGCTAGTTGAACTAGCCCGGTCGGAAGTTTTCGAAAAAGAAAACGAGCGCTCGATGCGAGACACCAAAGAGGCACAAACATGAGCTACCGAGTTGGCTTTTCTATTTACCCAAACTACCAAGAACTTAGAGGAGTTCTTGCTAAGCTCTCAGAATATATCGAAACAAAGTCCTCCAATGCATGATCTTGACACCAAAGGATCCACCAAATAGCCTTCGCCAGCCCCGACAGTCCACCTCCAAGATGCATTTGTCCACTCCTAGCTCCAATGCAAACTCAAGGCCTTCCTTTGCCGCTACAGCCTTCAGCAGTCCCGGCATCCGCACCGCATCAATCCATCTCACAAATGCTCGATTAGCGGGCCTCAGTATGATCACGGATGACCACACCAGCCCTTCCGACTCCGCCAACATCATCAAAACCAGCAACGTATTTACCTTCATCCATCCCGATGAAGGATATGCCCGAGCATCACGGGTGGCAACCCCGGTGGTCGAGGGCTCCGGCTTCAACCGCTCCATGTCTTGTAGCGGATTGGAGATGAACCGGGCTCTAGCTCCCGGGTCCCATTCTTGGCGCCCATGACGACGATCATTCCGTCCCTCCACAACGACCACGCCCGCATGCGATCAACGCTGCCCTTGCCGGGAGAGCGGACATCTTGTCGAAACACATCGGTAGCAAAAGTCCGGGGGTGCAAGAACGATATGGCCATCCCTCTCACCTTTTGATCTCCTTCCGCAATGACAGCTTGGCCATCGGACATTCAAAGAAGATATATGGTAGAGCGTCTCAGACGGATTCCCACAAACTTCACGTAAGCTCTCCTTCTCAATGTGTCTTCGAAAAAGCTCAGCCTTTGTGGGGAGGGAGTTGTGTAGGACTCTCCACCAGAAGACTCTTATTTTTGGAGGTACTTGGAGCCTCCAAAGCTTGGCCCAACAGCCTGACACAGCCGACACAGATGACTCATTGGAGGCCGCCATTGCTTCGGCAGTTTGCTCCTCCTTTAGAGCTCTGTAAGCCGACCGGACTGAATATATTCCATGCTTCTCGCGTGACCATGCAAAGATTACATCTTCCTCGCAGCCGCCCACCGGGTCTTATCTTTAGGATCTCATCTACTTCAATCGCCATGAATGACTGCAACGGATTGCCTATTCATCCCAACATCTAGTACACGGAATATATAGATCGGACACTCGCTCCACCGTTGAGTTAGGCGGTTTCACCGTGGGTTTGAATGTTCGTAAGCCGGTATCCAATTGTCCTCCCAAACATTGCAGTCACCCGCACCAATTCTCTTAATCGGGCCTTGGGCAAGAACATCCCGTCCGTGTAAAATGTACCTCCACGTGGCCGAGCTTCGCTTCTTCTTGGTTGCCGAGAGGAAATCTGGGTTGGGTAATACTTCCCCTTCAAAGACCGTGCACATAGCGAGTCCGGCCTGGTTACCAATCTCCATCCTTGCTTTCCTAGCATTGCCTTGTTAAATAGAGAAAAATCTCTGAATCCCATACCTCCATTCACCTTGGCCCTTGTAAGTTTCTCCCACCGTTGCCAATGGATTTTATGGTTGTCAAGCGAGCTGCCCCACCAGTAATTAGAGACCGCCGAGGTCATTTTTCGACACAACACTGGTGAGATTTTGAAGCACGACATGGCGTATGTGGGAACCGACTGAGCGTTGGCCTTGAGGAGTACTTCTCTTGCTGCACAACTCGGCAACTTTTCAGCCCATCCTCCTATCATCCCCCTCATCCTTCCCTGTAGGAAATTGAACACCCCATTAGCACCTCTTTCAAAGATTTTTGTCGGAAGGCCAAGGTATTTCTCTCCTAGCGCCTCATTGGGAATTTGCAATCTTTCATGGACAGCAGCTTTAGCCTCCTCCCCACGTTCGAATCAAAGAAAATTACAGATTTGCCTTTATTCACTAGCCGTCCAGAACCCAAATTATAATCCTGAAGAATAGCTCCAACTCTTTCCGCCCCCCGATCAGAAGCTTGTGTGAAAATTAGACAGTCATCCGCAAACAGCAGGTGCGAGATCCACGGAGATTGTCTACTTACTCTTACTCCTCTTGAAACATACTGAGGCCCAATACTTTTCGGCATCGATGATAGCCCTTCTGCACACAATAAGAACAGGTAAGGGGAAATCGGGTCCCCTTGCCTGATTCCCCTGGATGGAATAAAAACTTCAGAGTGAGCCCCGTTTACTCGGACCGAGAACGACACAGTAGTGACACATTTCATAATCCGGGCACACCAGGCATCTGAGAAACCCAAAGCTTTCATAATGCAATCCAAATATCTCCATTCCACCCTATCATAGGCTTTTGCCATATCAAGCTTAATAGCACACTCACCCATCTTCCCCTTCTTCTTTTTCAGGTGATGTATACATTCGTAAGCAATGAGCACATTATCCGTAATCAACCGACCCGGAATAAAAGCACTTTGCTCCTCTGAAATAACTTCATCCAAAATCGTCCGCAACCGATTGGCCATAGTTTTTGAGCAGATCTTATACAACACATTGCACAAAGAGATGGGACGATACTACGACAATTCCTGGGGGTTACATACCTTTGGGATAAGAACCAACAAAGTCCTGTTCACTTCCTCCGGTAGTGTACCACCATTCAAGAAATCCAGAACCCCCCGAACGACACACGGTTTAATCAGCGCCCAGTGAGCTTGGAAGAAGCCAGCATTGAAGCCATCCACTCCCGGTGCCTTCCCCGGTGCCATTTGAAAAAGAGCCGCTTCTACTTCCTGCTCAGTAAAGGGTCTATCCAGGAAGTCGTTCATGGCGGGAGTTACCTTGCATGGGACATGAGCACATACCAGTTCCGGCTGCAAATCCTCCTGTGCAGTAAAGAGTTTTTGATAGAAATCACTGGCAAGCTGCTCTAGATCATCTTGTTCGGTAAGCACCCATCCATCCTCCATTTGTCGGCATTTTGATTCGATTTGATCGACCATGTGCCCGTGCTTTGGCCGGAAAAAAGCCGTATTTCTATCCCCTTCACACGACCACGTGACTCTCAATCGCCGACGCTCCATCGTTTCCTCCCTCGAGAGAACCTCGGATAACTCAGACATGAGCCCCCGTTCCCTGTCAGAGGGCCCTCGGTACAGGCTTCCAGCCCGCTCCTCCTCCAATTCCTTCCGTAGCTCATTAATCTTGTTCCTGACCGACCCAAAGACCTCTCTATCCCATGCTTTCAGCGACGCTTGCATGGCAGAGAGGGCATTGGCCGCCGTTGACAGCCCGCCACCCCCCGCACCCGGGTCCCAGGTCCGGGTAACATACTCCATATAGTCACCGTGCTGTCTCCACATGTCCTCATATCGAAATGGTTTGGACCGACGACGACCCGCACCAGGCAACCTATGCCTTACTTCCACTAGTAGACCACAATGATCTAACTCGGACAGAGGCACATGGAGCACTGACGAATCATTCAACTCCGATAGAAATTTGTGGTCTCCAAGGGCTCGATCCAGACGGACCTTAACATTCTGACCCGCATCTTGTCTATTGTCCCACGTATATGGTAGGCCATGAAAACCTAGATCGGTCAGTCCACAATCATTGACAACTTCTTGAAACGCGGCAACTTGCCACGCATCGCGCTCGTTACCACCATACTGCTCTTCTGCCGAGAGGACTTCATTGAAATCCCCTAAGCACAACCATGGAGCATCTGACTGTGCCCTTAGGAATCTCATTAGAAACCAACTTTCTTTTCGTCGTTCCCTCCTCGGCTCCCCATAGAAACCCGTCAACCGCCACTGTGCCATCTTCAGGCGGTCGCAGGACAACATGACATCAATGTGAGACCGCGATTTACTCATCTCTGCGACCACCACATCCTGACGCCAAAAGAGCGCCAAACCACCACTTAACCCCTCTGACTTGACGACGATGGCATTAGCAAAGCCAAGGTCTTTTTTCAAGCCAAGTGCTCGTTCTTCCCCCATCCTGGTCTCCATCAGAAAGACCACCGCAGGCTTACGCTCCTCCACGACGTGGCGAAGGTCTTGAACTACCTCGGGCTGCCCGCAGCCCCGGCAGTTCACACTGAGTAGATTCATGGCTCCCGGCGGGGACTGCCGCTCGCAGCCGCCGCCGATCCCTCAGTTTGGTTGCCCCTCTTCTGTCTTTTCAGCACCTCAATCATACTCCCTCCGCTAAACTCCGTACCACCATCCATTTGGTTCACCCTCGAATACACCAGCCCCGCCGGGACGATGGCATTAGAAGCCCCACCCAGAGGGATATTGAGGTCAGGTGTCTGCACCTTGCTCCCCGGCTTGGACTTTCTTTTTCTCGGCCCCAAGTTCTGATCGCCCTCTTTCACCTGGAAAACCAGCTGCTTGCTGGCCGCCCGCTCAGCAACACGCACCGGCGGCACTTCCACCCCGGTTGTGTTCTTCAGTGGTGACTGAATCTCATTATCCTCCGCTTCACCCACCTGGCTTTCTCCCTGCCGCGACCCATCTGCTGACTTTGATTCTTTGCTCGCTGTCTTCCTGGGCTGGGGAGCCTGACGGAATCCAGACGATGAGCCACTGCCAAAGGATTCAGCAGCAGCCGCCGCAAAGGATTGAATTCGCCTCCTCTTTTCTTCAGGAGCTCTCAGGTTAACATCATACGGAAGCTTTCCTTCCTCATTGCGAGCAGCCGGAGTTTGACACTCCATGTCAGAATGTCCAAACATTCCGCAGTGGAAACAAATATGGGGCAAGCGTTCATACTGCACCGGCAACCAGCGGGGTTCATCACCCTTATTAATGCGGAGAAGAATCCCCCGACGCACTGGCTTAGCAATCTCCATTGACACCCGAGCACGTAAGAAAGCACCACTAGCCTTCCCATCCTCATCGACATCCATCTGGATCACCTTGCCGATCAAATCCATCGCGCGAGAACCTCTCGTCCGATTCATCCAGCCGAGCGGGAGGTTTTGGATACGCACCCAAAGTTCCAACCGATTGAACTTGATATCAGCTGGTCCAAGCTTTGCATCATATTCTTGAAGGAGCACCGAATATCTCCCCACCATCCATGGAGCACCAGCCAAAACCCTCTCCATATCCCTGGCACTCCCAAACTCCGCAACGAACAGGTTGTCTTCCTTCTCTCCGACAGCCCTGATCTTGAGACCAACGGGGTTTCCCCAAGCCGGCCTCATGGCCGAGCGCACAGTAGTAATGCTTACCGGCGCCGGTGACAACACCTTCCCAACCAAAGACCACTCCACGGCCTCCATAGCCTCTATCTCCTCATCATCATCAAAATCAAGGACCGCAACTTCATCCTCCGTCACCGGAGTTTCGGAGCGAATCCGACACATTAGGGTTTGGGTTCTCGGACCCGCCCCACGCCGCCACTCCCGGATCGTGACATGATCGCCGGTCGAGATGGCACAACAAAGAAGAGGCTCATCGACAAGGCGCAGCCCCACCAAGGTTCCCGACCTAGAACACCCTAAGCGGCAAAACCCTAAAGGAATCGTGGGCGGCGGCGCCGAACGGCTAACCGACGGTTTGCGGTGGCCGACGCCACACTGCGAGGTGGCGGCGGGGGGGGGACGCCGGGGCCGAGCGGCCGGCGGTGTTTATGGATCGGGGTCACCGGCGGCGGCGACCTAGATCAAGGTCGGGAACGGAGTCGTCCGGAGAATCGCCACACCGTGAATTACTGAGACTTTCCATAGGTCGGTCTTGGTCTTGGGCGTCGCCGATCGTTGCCTTACCCTCGGTTTGATCTCTCGAACTTTGCTTTAGTTCATATTTTGGTTTTGTTCTCGTCGGGTTTCGAACCTTTTGCCGATATGCTAAATAACAAAAGAGAATAAAAATAAAATTGATATGCTTTGCTAAAAATAAATTCACATAATACTTTTTCATGGTTAGATTAATTGTTTGTTGAAAAATAATAAAGATCCCAAGTTACTAAAAGTTGTTGTGAAATTTGAGATAGAAGTTTGATGAGAACTTAATTCTTGATATGTTTTCTCGCTAGAGAATTTATTTCAAAAATATTAAAAATAATAGCTTTACTTCATCTCTGTGGTAAATGTTATATCCTACTAAAGCCGTGCTATGAATATTAAAACCAAAGAAAAGCTATTTACTTTGTGTTGAGCTTTGTCAAATTTTGTGACCCAAGTTGAGAGACTTGTTTAAAGATCAAGATCACGTACACTTGTTTTTATAAAATATTTATATGCTCCAAATTGTTGATCTCTCTAAAATCAATAAATAATTTTTGTACACAGCATGGGCTATGCAAAAAATAATATATATAAAAAAAAAAAAAGAGAGAAAAGAAAAGAAAGAAAAAGGGAGATGAAAAATGGACAAGTGTCCTACGGGCGAGTAGAGCCTACCTCCCTAAGAAAAAATAATAAAGATGAAAAATGGACAAGTGTCCGAGGGTGAGTAGAACCCACATCTTTAAAGAGAGGAAATAAAAGACAAAAGTCTAGGGTGAGCAGAGCCCACCTCTCTAAAAAAAAAAAAAGATAGCCCATGATCTTGTTTGCAAAAATATTTATTTCAAAGAGAGAAGAAAATAAGAGCATAGTAGAATTAGCATACACATGCACATCTTGATCTAAGAGGATGTCTTTCCTTGGATCCATCTTTGACATTGCAAATACATGCAAGGTAAGTATGCTACATCTTTGACAAACTCGAAACCCCAACTACAGCTTTTATTAGAAGTAGATATGATGATTACATGTGCTTTGTGAGGATCCAAAAATACTATATATATATATATATATATATATATATATATATATATATATATATATATATATATATATATATATATATATATAATCATTGAGTGATTCGAGAGTACCACGTAAGAAAGAAAGTAAGCTATGTTTCTTTTCAAAAATCATTGCAAAAACTCTAGCTGAATTGATTGAAGGAATAAGGTACTCTATTTCAACTATCTTGTTTCTCAACTACTTAAAGTTCTTGGCATGATTAATAAAATGTAAGTCCGACCATAAGATTGTTTTATACTTGCTATACTTGTCTTGCAGCTTTGTTATAACCATCCTTTTATCGAGACGAGTAAAAGCCTAAGTGTGGGGGAGCTTGTTGACACCTCTTAAGCTATATTTTTATGTGTCAACTAAACATATAATAAGGTTATAAAATGAATAAAAACATAGAATAGGTGTTATACTAACACGCCTCCACGAGTTTTGATGATTTATATCTTTTCGGGGGACTTAATAGGTAAATGCCGAAAACTTAGAGAAAACCCCCAAACAATAAGAAGATTTACCAATGGAGAATTTCGACCCGAAAAGTGAACTAAAACATTCTAGAAGACACCAGGAAAGACACCAGAAAGACCCGGGCTCCCATCGTGGCTTTGGCGGCCGCCAAAGAAGGATCGGGCCGGCCGCCAGGTGGGACCCACCTGTCAGTGTCATCTTCCTAGGTCGGTTTCAAACCAACTTTGAGGTTGTATCTACACCGTTATCAAAGGTCGGTTTGATCCAAGGGACAGCATTCATCGGCCACAACTATATAAGGATGATCCTACCTCTAGCCTTAGGCATGAAAATCATTATTCATCATACTCAGCTCTGATCATAGCTAGAGCCATACCTCTCTAATTAGAAGAGCTAAGATCAAGTTGAGAGAGATTAGTAGAAAGTTGAGAGATAGATCAAAGAACTTGATTAGAGTTCTAGATCTGTTCTTGAGAGATAGAAAGTAGAGTTGAGGAGAAGTAAGGAGAAGTACCGGATCTGTCGGTGACTCTCTACGCTTGTACCTCTGGGATCAAAGGCTTCATTGCACTTGATCTTGAGACTTCTTTGGTGGATCAACCTTATATTTGAGTAAGTTCACTTGTTTATATTTCTTTTGGTTTATGACTCATTAGAGTACTTTGATTCTTGTCGCACTTGAATTGAAGTTGTTTTCCCTGGTGCAAACGTGGTGTTTGGATTAGATAACTCATAAATACACCCTACTTGCCGGAGCGTGGTAGATCATGGTAGTGACTAGTACCATTGATTCCTTTGGATTCCACTTCCCGTAGGATAGGACACGTAGGACATAGTTGTTGGGGGAATAGTAAGTTTCGCCCTTATTTTCCTTTGAGTACGTCCCCATTAAGAAATATCTTCGAGCCTTACAAGGATATAAACTAGACAACCATAGAATTCTTCTCACCTTTTATCCGAACTCCCGTTCCTTCCTATTATCTCGGGGGATTAGTTTTGTCTCATTATTCTCACACCATTCTCCCTGTGGATTCGATATTTAAAACCCTCTCCCGGGTGAAGTGCTCATCGTTTATGTTCGCTTGTAGACTATACAAATTATAAATAATTCTGTAGGATAACTTTTACCAACACACTCCTAAGGAAGAACAGGTATCGTACCTCTTCTTCTTCAGCCGGAACCCTGACAGCGGAACCCGATATCCCTGCACCAACCGTACCGCAAGCTATGGTTCAAAAGTCGCTTCGCGATTTCTCCGTCCCTGCTGTCGCCAACGTGCCCACTAGGCCCATTGTCAATGTGGCGGACAAGAACTTCGAGCTGCGCACTAGGCTAATTACCATGGTGCAGGCCAGTCCTTCTGTGGACTGCCTAGCGAGGACGCCAACGCTCATCTCCAACACTTCCTTGAGCTGTGCGAGACTATTGTCATCAAGGATGTTGAACCCGACGTTATCAAGCTCCGTCTGTTTCCTTTCTCCCTCGTGGGGAAGGCGAAACAGTGGTTCTACAACGACAAGGAAGCTATCAATACGTGGACCAAGTGTTCCACGGCGTTCCTGGCTAAGTTCTTCCCCATGGGCAAAACCAATGCCCTGCGGGGAAGAATCGTCAATTTCCAGCAGAGCTCCATGGAGCCCATTCCGGAGGCGTGGGAGAGGATGCAAGAATACGTACAAGCATGCCCACACCACGGGATGGAGAATTGGTTGGTGCTCCAGAACTTCTACAATGGTCTTATGGCCATATCAAAGGGACACCTAGATGCCGCTGCTGGTGGCGCATTCCTATCGCTCACCATCGATCAGGCCACAACCCTGATTGACAAGATGGTGGAAAATCAGAGCTGGGGGGAAGACAGAACCCCAGCCAAAATACAAAAAGGCATGCATACTGTGAAGGAGGCAGATATGCTTGTCGCAAAAATGGATCTCTTGCTGAAGCGGCTGGAGGAGCGCGCTTCTGAAAAAGAAGCTATGAGGCATCCAGTCCACGCCACAGATTCACACATGACGTGTGAAACCTGTGGTGAAGTTGGCCACTTAGGGGATAACCGCCTCGAGACCCGCGAAGATGCTGCCTTTATCAACAACGGGTATCGCCAACATCAGCAAGGAAATGGTCGCGCGAATAATCGATCCCGTCCACCATTCCAAGGTAATTCGGGCTATAACCCCAATTTTAGCTCGAACCAACCATCACTTAAGGACTTGGTTCTAGGCCAAGCCAAGATCAACAAAAATCACACCAAAAAGATGAGCCACATTGACAAGATCCTAGAAGGGGTCAACAGTAAGCTGGAGGGGCTGACATCAGCTGTGAAAAACCAGCTCAGCTTCAATAAAATGATAGAAACGCAGCTGGCCTAGATTGCCGCACAAGTGCCGGTTAACGACTCAGGCAGAATCCCAGGGCAACCTGAGACCCCGCTTGAGTCAGTCAACATGATATCTCCGAGGCTCGCTTAACCCCCGCCAGCTTGAGAAAATCCCCGTGGACTCGCCGTTCATCGCCAATAAGGGTGACCCCGGGCGTCCCATTATCGATGCTCTATTGGCCCCACATCTTTTTGCCGACGCGATTCTCGTGATCTTGGGGCCAGTATCAACATAATGTCCAAGGCTACCTTCAACAGAATTCATGGAGGCACGCTTACTCCTGCAAACTTTGACCTCCAAATGGCGGGTCAATCAACATGGCGGCCCGAGGGAATACTCGAGGACATGCTCATTAAAGTGGATACGGAGTACATCCCCGCAGACTTCGTAATCTTGGACATGGATCCAAAGGAAGATGTGTCTCTCCTTTTAGGAAAACCATTCCTATACACGGCAAAAGCCGAGATCTGCTTAGGGAAAGGCTTCATAATCTTCCATGTATGGAGTAAAGCGGTCAAGTGCCCATTCATTGGGTACAAGCAACAACACACCCGCACAACATCATCATCAAAGCCGGTGTGGTGTGGTGAAGGATCCGCTTCCAAAATCCCCGGAGCGGGTGCTTCCCGCCAAGAATCGTCGGGAAGAGTTAGGCGGGGTCGACTTAAAATAACCCCGCACCTTCGCCAAAGGTAAATTGGCATTTGAAAAAATAATATATAATAAATAATAAATATTTTATTATCAAAATAAAACAAAAATATTTATTAAAACAAAAAAATATATATATGTATTTTGAAAATCAAAAAAATAAATTTTTATAAATAAAATAAATAATTTTATGAAAAATAACAAAAATATTTTCCAAATAAAAAGTATAGAAGGAAAAATTTTCAAAATAAAATTCTGAGTATTTAAAAAAATAGAGAATTTTTGAAAATTTTGGAGAAAATCAAAAGGTGGAAGAAACGGCGAGCTCGAAGCGGCACACAACGACCACGAACTTTTTCGTGACCGTTGAGCGAGCCCCCGCCAAAGCTCAACGGCAAGGGCGCCGGCGAGGTGCGCCGACGCACCCCAAGGTGCACCCGCACCCCGCCACTACGCTCGGGCCCCGCCCCGCGCCAACGGCCGCTAGCCATTGCCGTGGCTGCGTCCCCTGCCATGTCTTGGTGTCGATCCCGCTAGATTGGGCCGGAATTGACACGTGTTCGTCGACCGCTGAAGCTTCGCGAGGGCGTAGGGGGCTGCGTCTCTCGCCGGCGGCGACAAGCGGCGCAAAGACGAAAGGCGGCCGCGGCAGAGGAGGGGAGGAGCCGTGGAGGAGGAGGGGGGCGGCCACCGGCGGCGGCGCGCACCGGGCTGCGGGCGCGGTGGCGCGGCGAGAGGCGGCGGCGGTGGAGAGACAAATAGATGGATACTAATTTTTATTGCTTGCTTATCCCCTAGAGATTACATGCCTCTTGCTTATATAGCCAGGCTAGTGGGACTTGTAATCTAAGCAATCTCTATAAGGTTTCCTTATACGATCGAATACCTTTTACAAGCAATATTTATTTATTTTCTAATAAGGGTCTTCCTTATAGATTGGAATATCCCCTTTGCACACCAAAAATTCCTAAGATAATCCTAACATGAAGACGGCGTAGTCGGACTCGTGCGGGAGAGAGGCGGCGGCGGCGGGCGCCGGGGGCGCCGCCGCCCCGCCCGCCCCGGCCCCCCTCGGGCCGGCGGGCCGTCGCGTCGGCCCAATTAGCCCTTCCCGGGCTGGCCCACTCGGGTCATGACATTTCCCCACCGCTCGACGAGGCGGCGCGTCCCACGTGCCGCCCAACCCACCGTGTGGTGGCGAAAGGCACGCCGATCGGGAAGTGACAACTCCCGGTCCGAAGTAGAAGACAAGAGGGCCGCACTTATCGTTGTCGCCGTTGCGGATGTTGGTGTCCTTGTCGGTGAAGGAGAAGTCGAGGTGGAGGTCGCCGGCGTAGATGCTGAACTTGAAGCTCAGCGGGGCCGGGCGAAGGGGCGCTCCACCCATGCACGACGCATGACGGAGGCGCCGAGGTTGCCCGACACCGATCATCCGACGGCCTACGGAGGAGACGTGTAGGTGTAAGTCGTCGGCACCGTCACCTTTGCATGGAGCTGCCTGCAGTGACGTGTCGGCGGCGTGGGAGGCTACGAGGTGAAGTCGAGGAGGCAGCCGTAGAAGAGGTCGCCGGGCGTGCCGACGGGCGGCCCTGTACCGCATCTCCTTCGTCCACGGTGCCGTGGCGTTGACGCTGTCGATGCGGAAGAATACGCCGCCGTTGTTGTCGAAGAGGATGAAGGTGGCGCCCTCAACCCCGTCGTCGGGGCGCGCCCGGAGTAGAAGGACGCCGCTGAACACCCGATCCTCCCGAGGGCGGATGGGGAGGTGGAAGCCCACCGCTAAGCCGTCAAATGCGGGACGTTCTCCCCAGCCAGAAGTCCCGGAGAAGCTCAAGCGGCGGGGATGTAGTAGCGGTGGAAGTACCTCACGATGCCGTAGTGGAGGCTCCACCTCCACTCTGGTGCGGTTGCCCGCAACTCGATGGCGTTGGCGATGATCCTGAGCTCCTTGTTGGTCGTCGTGGCCAAGTGTAGCTCAGCAATCATGTCGTTCGCCATCGGCCGCCGATATCATCCACCGCTGCAGCAAGGCGCTGGCGGCCCGGCATGCGGTCAATCGTGGCGGCTGCGATGTCGCTGTCGATGTCGCCGGGTCGCCGTGGTGGCCACCCGAAGTCGGCGCCAGCGCCAGCGTTGGCGTCGGCCGGCGGCTCGTCGTCGTTAGTAGCGCGGGCAAGGTCGATGGCCTCCTCCATCGAACGGGCTCGAACCACTCAAGCGTCATCCGGCGTGTCACGCAGCCCTCCGACGAAGAGGCCGACACGGTGGTGCCGACCCTCAAGGTCCATGCGTGTAGCATAGACTTCAAAGGCGTCGATGTAGTCATCCAGCTTGTCTCCCCGGGAAGGCGGCGCGTACGCCCCGGCGTGTCGAGGTAGGCGGGGGTCCAAAGTGATGTCGCGGCGGCGTGTGAACTCGTCCCACTCGATCGGGGACTTCTTCTTGGACAGTCCATGAACCGCATCTGCAGCAGAACCAATGAGGTGGAAGGCAGCGAACTCACATAATAGTCCGGGTCGATGTCCAAGTTGAGCTGGAACAGAGCTCCACTTGCGAATCCAGAGGTCGGGGTCGCTCGCCGCCGTACTCCTAGGACTTGCGGGCGCATCACATAGGGAGGGGGTCGTGATGCCGCGGGTGGCACCACGGTCCCGGGCGCCGCAGTGGCGTGGGCCGGGGGCGCCTCGGGTGACGTCGCCCTCTCCGGGAGAGTCCCGCGTGGTCGCAGTGTCGGTGGAGAGGAGAGGGCAGCCGGTTGCTGCGGTGTCGCCGAGGATGACGCCGATGACGGCCGGTGCGGCCATCTCGCAACGCCATCTTCCTCCTCCACCGGAGGATGGAAGGGTCGTAGCCGTCGACGGGGCCGCGGCGGGGAGGGGCGGCGCCGGGCGGCGCTCGGGGCGGCCCCCCCGGCCGGCGGCGACGGAAAGCCGGGCTCTCTTCCGGCCTTGGTCGTCGTGCTCGGGGGTAGTCCCGAGGTGATGAAGACGTGCTCCATGCGGCGCAGCGCCGTCTCCATCTCATCGGCGGCGGCCGATCTTGACGCAGCTTGTTGTCGAGGAGCGCCTTCAAAGATCAGCGGTGAACTCCTTCATCTCGGAAGCCATGGGTGGTGGGAATCGCCCCGTCTCCGGATACCACCGTCGATTTCGGCTAGATTGGGCCGAATTGACACGTGTTCATCGACCATTGAAGCTTCGAAAAGGGCGTGGGGGCTGTAGTCCGTCACCGGGCGGCGACAAGCGGCGGCACGAGCAAAGAAGTGAGGAGGGGGGGAGCCGTGGAGGAGGAGGGGCGGCGGCCGGCGGCGCGGGTCGGGGGGCGGGCGCGGGCGCGGGGGCGGCGGCGGTGGAGAGATAGGAATAGATGGATACTAATTTTTATTGCTTGCTTATTGATGAGGACATCACCACGCTGGACATGCCTACACCATGGTCTTCCCCAAGTTGCAACTCATCTCCAACTCAACTGCCACGTCACCCTCGGATTCAGCAGACACGTCGTCAATTTTTTGGTCGTAACTCCCTCATACGATATCAAAATGGGGCGATCTTGGACTCTATGGAAAGGGGACGACGACGCCGTCGTTTTGGATCTGGTCCCAGCTCCAGATGGCCCGTGGATTATTCTGTGTGACCATGGCAAGGTGCTGTGTCACCTGTTTTGGGCCAATTTGGTCATGTATCGTGTTAGGCCTTAAGCCCAAGTTGTGGACGCCCAACCCCTGGCCGCCCTCAACCCTAGGTCGCGTCTTAGACTATAAACACAGCCGCCGCTGCTGCTAGTCACTTGGGTTTTGTTTAGTTTGAGTTTTCCATCGAGAAACTTGATTGATTCATTGTAACCGTGAAGATTATTTCGCTTACAGTAATCCAGGGCCCCTGTTCTTGTTCTCCACACCTGTGGCGATTAGTCCTTTTGTGATCCGAACTCAAACACCATCATCTCAAATTCGTCATTCATATTTGCAATATTCAGATTGCGTGATAACTTGTTCTTGCTTGTGTTCTCGATTCGCTTGTAGGAAAGCCTTCTTGGCGAGGTCAATCAAGTCGTGCTTGGTTGATAACCATTGGGGCAGTGGTGTAGCGGTTGCAGGGTCGAGTTTGTGTTGATTCGAAGCCGGACCGTCAACGTCGAGTTCTCCACCAATCAATTTACCATGTACCTCACGGAAGATCGGGCCAGACCCTATCACTTATCCCCTAGAGATTACATGCCTCTTGCTTATATAGCCTGGCTAGTGGGACTTGTAATCTAAGCAATCTCTATAAGGTTTCCTTATACGATCGGAATACCTTTTACAAGCAATATTTATTTATTTCCTAATAAGGGTCTTCCTTATAGATTGGAATATCCCCTTTTACACACCAAAAATTCCTAAGATAATCCTAACATGAAGACGGCGCGTAGTCGGACTCGTGACGGGAGAGAGGCGGCGGCGGCGGGCAGGGGCACCCCCCCTTCCCCCCACGCGCGCCCCTAGCCCCCTCTCGAGCCGGCGGGCCGTCGCGTCGAGCCCAATTAGCCATTCTCGGGCTGGCCCACTGGGTCATGACACTCGGCAATAAAACCGACCGAGCGCCGGTGTGAGAGCTCACTCCTCTCATTTCCACTCTTTCTCACTCTCTCCCACTTGCTCTACACTCCATTTTCTCCACCAAAAAGATTATGTCAAGCAAGATCACGGGTGTGAAAGTTTATACTTTCATCTAACCCTTGCACACCCGAGGATTTGCTAAAGTGTTTTGCAGTAGCCATGAAGCAAGCTGGGAAAATCTTCGCCGGGTTGAGGAGGTCGTCAAGTCACAGCTCACGGCAAACAAGCACGAGCGCCTTCAACCTCGACAAACAAGAAGGCTCCCCCATGCAGCAAGATGATGCACCAGTCGGAGAAGAAGAAGAACAAGCTCCCCTGACAATCTACGAAGCCGACGTACCGTACCTCGACATCCAGGGAGATCGGGAGATGCAAGCATATCTCCATCTCATGGATCGTGAGTTCCAGCACACGCCCGGACTCGACCCCGACCTCCTTGAGAAGGCAGGTATGGACGGCGAATTCCCAATCCTTTGGAAAGCAGTAGGATGGCAGAACTTCCCACCTCTCGAGGAGGAAGGCTCTCACCTCCTAACTATCCAGTTTCTATGCACACTTGTAGAAGACGAGCTAGGAATTTCTTTCCACCTGTTCGGTCAAGCATATCACCTTAGTTGGACAGACCTAGCTCGTCACTGGAATTTTCATCATAGATGTGTCATAGAGTTGGATAGTGCTTTGCCTGGCTTCGTTAGACATCAGTTCTGGGAGGAGATTTCTGGTGCACATGAGTCTGGGGCTTTCAAGCCTCGCCATACGCAGATTCAGCACCCATCACTTAGGTTTATTCTTCTCTGGATCTCGTTGGCCTAGTTCCCTAGGAACGGGGTCAGATGGGTGAATGAAACAGAGCTTAAGTTATTCTATGCTATTGTCCACAAGGTGAAGGTAGCCCCTGTGGTAGAGATGTGCAGGAATATGATTCACACTATTCCTAAGATTGTTCCTGTAGACTGCACATCTCTCATCACACGCATTGCTTCTGCAATTGGGGCATTGGACAATGCATACATAGAGTACATTCCTACACCCCGCGCTTATTAGACTGTCTCACAGATGATCCAGGGGTACTTGTTGAAGTCTCTACCTACAGGAGAGCTTGGTTTCACTTTTGGTGGCTATGCAACTGTCATCCGGTTACCTAACCCGGGTCTACAGTTGTATAAAAGCCAGTCACTAACATTTGAGCTCGAGACTTCTGAAAGTATGCGTAGAAAAGAAGCCTCTAGCAGTGCCACTCGAAGCGTTAGGAGAACCGAGGCAGGCTCCAGCTCACATGCAGCTCACTTCACGCCACCACCACACTCTGCACCAGTGTTTCAGGCAGGGTGGCCCTATCCGATGGAGACACCAGGGTTTACAACCGGGTATGATCCTAGGTGGGAACCCCAACCTGTAACATCAGAACCAACAGGGTGGCCTGAAGGAGATGCAGATGCATGGCAGGCAAACAGGATTGAGCTAAGCAGCAGCTCAGAAGATATGCCTCCACCAGTACGCCCAAGGCAGCAACCATATGGGGTGGACGCTATCAACATCCAGTTGCAGAACCTCGATGTTCACACTGAGGACATTGAGCACACTGTTGACGGTCACTAACAACACATTTTTAACATCAACATTCTACCAATAAGGGGTTGAAACTATACCTTACTACACACATATACATTTATTATTGACATAATTCCACTTGTAGTGTCCAAATTATTATTGTGCAGATTTATATAAGAAACAAGTGGAATTTGTACCAAAAGGCGCCTCCCTGGAAAGCGCATTCCTGAAGAACATCAAGCCCAAGGGAGAAATGGACCAAACACGCAAAATCGGGCCGAGCAAACACCGCCACACAACTTTTCAAGCCCAAACACGCCCGGCCGCCTGCAAGGCCCGCCCGAACCGAAGCCCAGACAGTGCGCGCGCACCACTGGTGCGCCCGCACCCATCCCGAGGTGGTTCGAGCCCGTGTTTGGCGAGGCGGTACAATACCTTCCATAACTGGCTGTGCCGACGTTGGATGGTCGGTTCAAGCAGATTTGGAAGGTGCCCAAGGACGGTTTTGGTTCCTACCATGTGGGGAGGGACTGTTGACGGTCACCAACGACATATTTTTAACGTCAACATTCTACCAATAAGGGGGTGAAACTATACCTTACTACACACATATACATTTATTATTGACATATTTCCACTTGCAGTGTCCAAATTATTATTGTGCAGATTTATATAAGAAACAAGTGGAAAATACACCAAAAGGCGCCTCCCTGAAAAGCGCATTCCCCGAGAACACCAAGCCCAAGGGAGAAATGGACCAAACACGCGAGAACCGGGCCGAGCAAACATCGCCACACACAACTTTTCAAGCCCAAACACGCCAGACTGCCAAGGCCCGGCCCGAACCGAGCCTGCAGTGCACGCGCACACCACAGTGCGCTCGCACCCATCCCGAGGCGGTTCAGGCCCGTGTTTGGCGAGGCGGTTTGTTACCTTCCAAAACCGGCGTTGCCGACGTTGGTTGGTCGGTTTAGCAAACTAGGAAGGTGTTCCCAGTCGGTTTTGGCTCCTTTCATATGGGGAGGGACATTTTCCAATGAGCCCCCTCTCCTCTACCTATAAAAGGAGGCCATCTCCCACCATTGTAACACACACCTCACAAGAAAGCTACTCTCTCCTCTCCACTTCTTCTTCCCTCCTCCTAGTAGGATTAGTAGTTTAGGATGTGGAGCTAGGCAAAGCTACCAAGGAGGGCTTGGCTCCTTGGAAGATGGATTCCGGGAATAAATCTTTCTATGGTATTCTTCCAAAGCCTTGCTCTTATCTTATCTTGGTTGTGCATTAGGATTAGAGTCTTCATGTTATTTCTATACCTCATGATTTATCCTATGATCTAACATGTTGTTCTTGACATGATCATGACACATGAACTAGTCTATAGTTTCTATGTTGTGATATCGTCATATAGAACTTTATGCTTAAACCATTCATGCAATATAATTGGGTAGTGTCGGGATTGTCTTTGAATGGCGGTTCGTTGTGTCCTTCGGGACTTGCTCGTGTCCTATTCCGTCCATCCGTAGGGTGGGGGCCATGGGGACATGAGTAGTGTCCTAGTATGCGACGTGGTGTCCTGGATGCCGGTATCCTTCGAATATGAGTGCATGCCACGGTTGAGGGGGTAGGCGGCTTGGTCGTGACAAGCCTTGACCATCCCTTGAAATCCCCCACGTTAGGTGTGTGTGCCGTAGGAGTTTGTAAATGCCTTCCATTAGGGCGGATGCTCCTAAGGTCTCCCCCGTCCATTTCATTCTCGCTCCGACCTCCCGCTCATGCGTGTTGCCCGACTATCAACTCGATTCTATGCACGACCATGACTAGAATCAGTATGCTCCACTTAGGACTTTCTTTATTCCTTATTTATCTTTATCCTTGAGTTTGGCTTGAGTGAGTGTGTCAAGTTATCCCTTTACCGTTCCCTTTATACCCCCTGTTATGAGCATTGGTCCATTACACGTACATGTTATCTTGTTCATGTCTCTATTAGATCCTTTTCCACCATGCCTTCCTTTGGGAAAATATAAATAACGATACCCTAAAAATCTCCGGTGAAATGCTACAATGATAGATCCGTGCGCTTGCGGATGAATATCTTATTTGGCAAGATCTATCACCGTTGATGTACCTAGTGTTATCACCGACATGGTGGTTTCACTTAGGAATGTCAACGACGCATTTCTCGGCGCCATTATTAGAGATGGGTTCTAAACCTTTTTCTAGTGATTGCGCTTAAGAAATGCAACAAGCATTTCTCGGCGCCGTTCTTAGGGAAGGCATTGGTTTTTTCTAAGGAATCTTTTTGAACATGTTCATCATGATAATATGCATGTGTAGTGACCTTTGTTTGTAACAGGTTTATCTAAAAGAAAAAAAAAAAACTTATAAAAAAAAATCTTATAAATAAAAAGCAAGGACTTGTTATCAAGTTAGTATGCACCTTCGGGTATTCTTGTCACTAACCATTTCGGTGAAGGCTAAGAAGAACAAAGGAGCACACGACGCTTGAAAACATGGGGGCTACATCAATCAATAAGAAAACTTTGATGCTCTTGGGCGGAGGAACGCACTCAAAAGGAGACCACGACCTTGCACACTCGACTTTTCACGAAAGTACAAGTGTGAGAGGGAGGACGGTGATAATATCAAGTTCCACGTACAAGGGGATCATAAAAAAAAAAAAAAAAGAAAGAAGTGAAAAAAAAAAAAAAAGATAGAAAAAAAAAAGGAGAGAGAAAAAAAAAGAGAGATAAATAAGAGATTAGCCTCCCTTGCTATAAAAGGAAAAAAAAAAAAAAAAAGGAGTTGAAAAAAATATAAAAAATATATATATATAAAAAAAAAAAAAAAAAGAAGAGAGGCGTTATCGAAAAAAAAATAGAAAAAAAAAAAATGGTTGCTGAAAAAAAAAAAAGAGAAGAAAAAAATAAGAGGAGAGAGGGAGCAAGTTGGCCCCATATGGCCGTAATAAACAATGAAGGCACCCGACTCCACCCATTGCTTCCATGTAAGCAAGAAGGGATCTTTCTCTCCCAAGGCCTTTGTCGCAAGCACCAAGGCCTATGGTCGTGCACGTTCTTCGTGTGTGCTTTAGCCTTGGTGCTTACACGAGTGTGAGTTTGGTCCGCCTCCCTCTACTTCGGTGTGGAGGTCATAAACCAAACCAAGATCATCATGCCACCGATGCCGCAACTCTGAACTCTATCTTCAAGCCGCCGGTCAAGTACACTCGTGCATGCGAAGGTCCAATAAAAAAAAAAAAAAAAAAAGAAAGGGTAAAGGAAAGGAGGAACATCCTCCTTTACACCTTTGTGACCACTAAGGCCCATGGTCCATATACACTACATGTGTGTATCACCTAAGCCTTGTGGCCCGCCCGAGATGGATCATCAAGCTACCACTGCGGAGTCTCAACGTTCTTTCCTTCATGCGCGGTTGGTACACACACACTCGGGTATACAAAGGTAATAATTCACCAATTCTTTTTACTCATACTTATCTCCATAAAAAAAAACTTTGATGGGGATAAAGCATGGATAGACTTACATTTCATCTTTATCTTAGCCTTGTTTGAGTTTGAAAAGTTTGGTGAAGTTTTTTACGTCCCTCCCTTGATAATAAATTTATCAAATAAAAAAATTAAAAAAAAAAAATAAATAAAACAACACAAGTCGCTCTTTTTTTGCTCCTTCCCGCATATGCTTTGAATTTTGGTAATCACGGAGGATGGTAAGTCCACTCGTGAAACTACCATATACTAACCATGCAGAAAAGTCAAAGAGCACGGGGCGAAACCCCGATCCGATGAGCATTGAGCTAGTTTGGGGAGGACCCTAACAAGGTAATGAGAAACCTACACTCTCATCCTCTGTCCATTACCTTCCAAAAAAAAAAAAAAAAAAGATGTGTTCTATAAAATATTTAATTATCAAAATAAACAAAAATATTTACTACACAAAAATCTATAAGTAAATATTTTTGAAAAAAACTAAAAAAAAAATCTTTATAAATAAAATAAATTCTTCTATGAAAAAAACTAAGGAAAATTTTTTTTTCAATAAAACATATTTTCTGAATAAATTTTTTAGTAAAAAAAAAAATTATAATCTTTTTGTTCACCTTTCAAAGTCTTTATCTTCATTGGATGAATCTTATTGCTCTTTCATGCTTCCTCTTTCTATATTGGCACGTTTAAGTTTGAAAGTTTTGGTCATACTAGTTGATCATACTTCTATAGGCGTTTTGAATTAAGCATGGTGCTTAGGTCAAAAAGTCTACCTTAATCGATTAGACATGGAGTCGAGTCCGATTATTGAACTAGAGCTCGCTAGTGTAGATTTTGGTCAAATATATGGACTAACCCCCTGCAGGATTTTATCAAACATCATGAGGGTAAGTCCAAGAGATGACAATGGAGATCGAAGTTGTTTGGTGAACCAAAAAAAAAAATAATGATAATGATAAAATAAAAAAAAAAAAAACCTTTGAAACCCCAAGAATGATTGTCCCGCTCTTCCAAGATCATCACAAGACAAGCTTGGGGGAGTCTCCCCGCACGCTCAAAAGACGATGTTAATCAAAGATCTATTCATAGCGTTCACAAGCTAGCAACGTTCATAAACCGAAGGTAAGTCAAAAGCTAGCTTGGGGAGGACTCCCACAAAGGTAACTCGTATCTCACATTCCATTCGGTTAATTCCTTATCTTATATGAATGATGAGGTATGAGAATAAAAAAATATATATAAATAATAATAAAAAAAAGAGGGGAAGAAGAAAGAGAGAGAGAGAGATTTATTCCACTCCATATATATGTGTTGTAGAGATGTTTAGTTCTACCCCCTGTTGAAATGATGAATAGTTGCTCTGTCTTATGTTTTGCCTGTGCCTAGTTTATAATTCGAATTTCTCTAAAGTTTGGGTTTAGTGGCTAAGTCTAAAAACTCATCCCGAAAAAAAAAAAAAAAAAAATTCATGTGGGTTGCGTAGGCTCTATCTAGTCTAAGTTGTTGCCAAGTATGATATGGTACAAATGGATTTGCTATGATTTCGTCCAAAAAGAGAAACTTGACATCCGGAATCTAATTTAAAAGAAAAGAGAAATGATATGGGCTATGCTAAAAAAAAAAAAAAAAAAAAAAAAAAGAAAAAAAAAGAGATGAAAAATGGACATGTGTCCAAGGGCGAGTAGAGCCCACATCTCCAAAAAAAAAAAAAGAAAGAGAGGAAATAAAAGACAAAAGTCTAGGGCGAGCGAGCGAGCCCACCTCTCCAAAAAAATATATATATAGCAATAAAGCCCATACTTTCTCAAAAAAAACCGAAATAGAACTTAAATAAATGAATCCCTGATGAGAAAGTTGATCAAAAGGATGAATGAAAAGTATTTACTATAACCGTTCTATCTAGCAACCGCCCAAGACTCGAGAAAAAGCTAAAAAGCCCCGCTACGATGAAAGGTAATAAAGGGTGAGAAAAAGATGTGCCATTTTATTCAAACTCTAGTAGAAAATCTTATTATAACCCCGGCACTTGTGAAACATAATCGGCATAGTAGCAACTCCCGATCAACAACCAAGTACTTATCTTTGCTCGAGGACGGACGCAAAGGGTAAGCTTGGGGAGTTTGTTGATGGTCACCAACGATATATTTTTAACGTCAACATTCTACCAATAAGGGGGTGAAACTATACCTTACTACACACATATACATTTATTATTGACATATTTCCACTTGCAAAGTCCAAATTATTATTGTGCAGATTTATATAAGAAACAAGTGGAAAATACACCAAAAGGCGCCTCCCCGAAAGCGCATTCCCCGGAGAACACCAAGCCCAAGGGAGAAATGGACCAAACACGCAGAACCTGGGCCGAGCAAACATCGCCACACAACTTTTCAAGCCCAAACACGCCCGACTGCCAAGGCCTGCCCGAACCGAAGCCCAGACAGTGCGCGCAAGCACCACCCGGTGCGCCGCACCCATCCCGAGGCGGTTCGCCCGTGTTTGGTGAGGCGGTTTGTTACCTTCCAAAACCGGCGTTGCCGACGTTGGTTGGTCGGTTTAGCAAACTAGGAAGGTGTTCCCAGTGTCGGTTTTGGCTCCTTCCATATGGGGAGGGACATTTTCCAATGAGCCCCCCTCTCCTCTACCTATAAAAGGAGGCCATCTCCCACCATTGTAACACACACCTCACAAGAAAGCTACTCTCTCCTCTCCACTTCTTCTTCTTCCTCCTCCTAGTAGGATTAGTAGTTTAGGATGTGGAGCTAGGCAAAGCTACCAAGGAGGGCTTGGCTCCTTGGAAGATGGATTCCGGAATAAATCTTTCTATGGTATTCTTCCAAAGCCTTGCTCTTATCTTATCTTGGTTGTGCATTAGGATTAGAGTCTTCATGTTATTTCTATACCTCGTGATTTATCCTATGATCTAACATGTTGTTCTTGACATGATCCGACCTCCTGCTCATGCGTGTTGCCTGACTATCAACTGGTTCTATGCACAGCCATGACTAGAATCTGTATGCTCCACTTAGGACTTTCTTTATTCCTTACTTATCTTTATCCTTGAGTTTGGCTTGAGTGAGTGTGTCAAGTTATCCCTTTACCGCTCCCTTATATCCCCTGTCATGAGCATTGGTCCATTACACAGTCATGTTATCTTGTTCATGTCTCTATTAGATCCTTTTCCACCATGCCTTCCTTTGGGAAAATATAAATAACGATACCCCGAATACTTCCGGGTGAAATGCTACAATGATAGATCCGCGCGCTTGAGGTATCTTATTTGGCAAGGTCTATCATCGTTGATGTACCTAGTGTTATCACCAACACGCGGTGGTTTCACTTAGGAATGTTAACGACGCATTTCGTCTAAACCTATTTCTAGTGATTGCGCTTTAAGAAATGCAACACACACGCCAATACTCATGTGCAAAACACTCATCGCTGGCAAAGAAAATCGGGAGTATCAAAATCACTAGTTCGAGGCCAAAGATGGCTACTCGCAACGCACGCAAAGCGCTTCGGAGGCACCAAGGCTTCAACCCCATCAATAGGCCTCTAGATAGCTTGGGGGAGGACCCCCCGAGGTATCATTGCATTGCATATTTACTTTCAACAAATTTATTTTATGTTGGCATGTTTAAATTTCAAAGAATCTTGCATAAAAAAATCCAAAAATAGAATAAGTAGCTCAAATAAATGCTTTTCATGCCTATACATACACTACACCACAACACCAACTTTAGGGGACAGACCATCCGACCCAAAAGCGATTAGGACACCATCTGACCCTAAAGAGTTACAGCGACAGACTTCTACAGCGGTGTAAGTCCTGCCGCTAAAAATCTTTAGCGGCCAGACAACACTTTTGGCGACAGACAGTCTGCTTCTTGGAATATTTATAGCGACAGTTGGTCTGTTCCTAATTTTCAGCGACAGACAATCTGTAACACATTTTCAGCGACAGATAACCTGATCCTACAGATAATTTCAGCGACAGACAATTCAACGGGATGATTTAAATGGATTAAAAAATAAAAAAGGCCACATGGCTGCTATTTAATATATTTGCCATACAAATAGGCAAATAGGATTCCTCCATGACCAAGTCTATACATTCATAGACATATATTTCATCCAATTAGCTATTACAAACAGGAAGTATTGAATCAATGATAAGTACATCTCGGTGTGATCAGCTTGATTGAAATACCATCTCCACCACACAAGTCTATCAGAGCTTGATGCTTGATGATTGCTATCAAAATGTTGTTTCTCGGCAGCACACATGCTGATCAAACATGCTGGTGGCAGCCCACTTGTTGCTTGAACCTGATAGATTTTTAAGTATGTCAATAATCTACACACATGCTAATTAACAAAATGAAGATTGAAATATTGAAACATTTATAAGGTTCAAGTAAGGAGGCACACCAGCTCTTTAAATGTCACATGTTGCTTATAACCCCCTCAAGTTGACATCTGAAACAACACAATTAGTGTACACAAAAAAGATTTATTAAAACCTAATGCAGACAATATAATGTATAATTTAACTATCAGGTGAATTAGATGACAAGTTGAAGGAGGCAAGTTAACTTATAATTTATCTAATGCAGCAGCAAGTTAACTATGTCATCTACTCTAACAATAGATATAACTGTGATGACAACCTGTGCAAGACCTCATGTGTGTGTGCCAAAATTAGCAAATATGATGTCCACCTGTGCAAAAAGCAAGCAGATGCATGGCACCACTAGAAGCAAGCAGAACTCTATAATGAAGTAATAGAGTATTATAGGTTCAGACTTCAAATCAATTATTACACGTTCAGAGCATTAGAGCATTACAGATTCAGAGTGACAGAGCACCAGGTTTAGTGCATGATAATTTACTATAGTGACAATTCAACTGCTAAAAAATATCAGAGATAGCAGGGTAAAATCAGTGGGAACATGACCTGAGATGTTGAAGAACAGAGCAGCTTCAAGGAAAAAATTGAACAACTAATCAAACACCAAGTAATATCCTTAATTTTCCATAACTTTTTTTCCTTTTAGTCTGAACTCACTAATCAAACAAGCCTCAGTTTTGCACCTCTTTCTCCTGTACAAATACAACACTACACTCGTAGTATATATTATCTGACTATACAATAAAATAGAATATTCAACTCCAGGCCAATATATGATCATTACAGCTGCTTCTGAAACTGCTTATGACCAGTATGCCTGAGAAATATAGAGCTTTCCTTTCATGTCTTATTAAGTTTACCTACTACAAGTAAAATGCTACCTGACACAACCTATACTCTGTCCATTAATAAGTAGGTGCAAACTAGTAAGCTCCCAGCAGGTTAGCAAAAAGTTACCAAGTAACATGTTAGAGAAAATTCAAACATATTAATATATTCAAACATGAAACATTATGGACCAATTGATTTCATGGCTATCAAATTAAGAATCTGAGAATTATCACACATGCATATAAAATGGCTGAAGACTACATTTCCAGCTTGCCTCATTGAAGCACATGTATAATTCATGTCCTCTTTTTGCCCTATGTACAGTTATCTACATATCTCATTACCAACTCAATGATAGAAAAGGCTGCTGCATGTGCAAAGTCTGAAGAAGGGCTACATGGATATAATCACACCGACTTATAAGTTAAATGATCTCACTATGAACTAAGTTTCATAACCAAGGTGAATTCCAAGACACAAACATACAACAATATAAGCTATGGGAAGCAGGAAAGACCACAGAGAAATTGAATAAATAGAACACATGGGCAATAATACATGCAATTGTTTCAACGGTTTGAGTGATAAAGGAGTAAATATCCTTCTAGGTTCAGCTTACAAAGAAAGCAATAATGCAGGCGGTTGAAAACAGAGTATCTAAACTTGCTAACATTTATTTTCAGCAAAGGAAACACAAGCTGAATTTCTAGCTTACAAACATTGCCCTTTCACTTGGATAGTTTAGTTGCCACCTAATTTTGATGTCCATACCACTTAATTTCAACACAAAGATGCAGTATTTCAGAGAGCTATTTTTCTTAGATCAATACAGGTAGCAATATATCACTGCTTTAAGAAAAACAAGATGGATCGAGAATCTGTAAAAATGCTTTTTACAAAGGGAAACAGGCATTGAAAGAATCTGTAAAAATGGCTTTGTCTTCAGTCTAGCATTTTGTGCTGTGTTTATCAGATTCTTGTGAGAATCAAAATGTTGAGACATAAGCTAGCAAGAACTGCAGTTTGTATGTACCAAACTTACTCGGTCTCATCAGGATCCCTTAGGTGAAAAGGAAACATAAATATAAGTGGTTGCTGATGCACTCATGGAACTAATATATGTTTATGAAGATATCAACCAGTCAATGATTACAAAATAGATCTCAATGACAAGATATATGTTTATGAAGATATCACTGTGTCTTACCATTTATCTAGCAATATTTGTTAATTACTAAATAGCATTGTTGTTAGCTGCAATGCTTGCTGCATGTAATCTCTCTCGGTTAATAGTTTCAGTTGGCGCATGGCAGCATGCTGTAGTGTAGGTGTGTAACAGCTCGTATATAGTCCACTACATTTGGAGTACCATGTTCCTGTTCTATTGTTGTTATATATCAAAAGCTGTTATTCCAATAGATAAGACATCTAGCTACTATAATTTTTAGTTTCAGTATGTCAAACTTCGCTTCTTTATATTCAGAATATTGAGCTAGAGCAAGAGGGTAAAGATTGAATTTGGTACCTTCAGTCATATCCATCATGCAGCCACACAAACTTGTGCTGCCCCTTGTGCCCCCATGTCGGGAAGCACCCCCACGCCTGGGAGAGCCTCCATTGGGTCCAGGCCACACCATCGTAAGTTATTCTAGTGAGAGCCCAATCAGATCCAGATGCAAATAACAATTGGAACAGTTTTGCAGTGGGAAGGGAAGAGAAGGGCCGGTCGTACCTGGTGCGTGCTCGCCGCCGGTGAAAGGCCGATGATGACATGGGCACGGTGCCCACCTCCTCACGCCATGCGCCGTCCTCGGCCTGCGCTGCTTGTGTGTCGAGTCTATGGTGGGGACGACGGCTGGGGTGTGTGTGTGAGGGCGACCGCACGGGTGGGGAGCCGCCGCCGCCGTCCTCTGAATCTGGGTCCCTACGAACTTGAGATCTGCCATGGGCACCCCTACACACTGCAGCTTCCTCGTGAATGCCATGACCTAGAAACAAAGAAGGGAGTGGGCGGGTGAGCAGCATACGGGCCTTGGGGAGCGGGCGAGATGCAGTCCTTGGAGCATATTTGCTGGCCTCCAAAAAGGGAATCGGGAGGGACCAGAGAGGATGAGGAGAAGGTGGCGTGACTGATTTAGGGTTGGGTGAGAAACAAGGCCTTCGTGGGCTGGGCTAAATTTGCAAAGAGGTGGGACCATTTTTTAGGGACAGACTGCATGACGGTTTAAGTAATTTTAGCATAGATAAGGGCACGGTAAATGTACCTATCTATACCTATAGATAATGAATCGCTAAATGTAAAATTAGTGGTTAAACCCTTGTTGAATATGAGCTATGGAAATGCTTAGTTTAAACCCTTGTTGAAATGATGAATAGTTGCTCTGTCTTATGTTTTACCCATTGCTAGTTTATAACTTAAATTTCTCTAAAGTTTGAGTTTAGTGGCTAAGTTAAATTTCACCTTGAAAAATCTGATTCATGTGGGTTGCACAAGCAATATCCGATCTAAGTAGTTCTTTGGACATGATATGATGAAATAGGCTTGCTATGACATGTTTCTAAGAATGACTTGATATCCGAGATTTCTTTTCGAAAATCAAAATTCAAAAGTTCCTCAATGATATGTACTATCCTACCAAAGCCACATGACAAGATGATATGATCATTCTTGAAAACCTTAGTCATATGATACTTGTTTATCATGGTGAGCCTCTACCAAAATGTTGTAACCCATGTTGAGATTCTTTTCATATGCACATGATCAAGAAACACTTACACGTAGAAATAAAAACTCCATTCATTTTATCATGCTCTCTTTCAAAAAAATTCTTGTTGCAAAAAGGAGAAGTATGGGCTATGCTAAAAGAAATAAAAATAAAGATGGACAAATGTCCCAATAAAGACGAGGAAGTCAGTACTCGTCCAAAAAAAAGGGGAGAAAAAGGTAGCCCATACCTCCTTCATTCCAAAAAAAAAAAAAAACAAAAGAGAGAGAGTCATGATACATGGAGTCCACCAAAGATACAAAAATATTCCACACACTTTGCACATCTTGATCAAAGCATATGACTAGTCTCTCCTAGAGGTTCGGTCTTTGACAAAGGCAACATGACATGATACAAGTATGCCACTCTTTTACCTACCCAAGAACTCCACAAAAAAGCTTTATTAGTTGGTAGGCAAAAAGAAAGGCAACACTAAGCCTTTGGTGAGCATCAAACACTTACATATCTTGAGCGATCGAGTGATCATTTGAGGAACTACTTTCTTTTGCAAAAATATTTCAAAAAAAAAAAACGGATTGATAGTCACTCAAAGAATCAAAGATAAGAGAGCCGTCGAATCATTCTGTCCCGCAAACACCCAAGATTCAAGACGGCTCAAAAGCCCCACAACGATGAAGGTAATAAGGGGGGAATAAACATGCCATTTTATTCAAACTATAGTAGAAAATTTTTGTTATAAACCTGGCACTTGAAAAAAAAACATAATCAACATAGTAGTAACTCCTGATCAACAACCAAGAACTTAACTCTTTTGCTCGAGGACGCGCAAAGGGTAAGCTTGGGGGAGTTTGTTGACGGTCACGAACGACATATTTTTACCGTCAACATTCTACCATAATAGGGGTGAAACTATACCTTTTCATACTCATATACATATATTACTCACATATTTCCACCTGTAGTGTCCCGAATACTATTTTGCAGAAAACATATAAATACAGGTGGAAATCCGACCAAAAGGCCCATCCCTGGAAAGCGTAAACCTGAACACATCAAGCCCAAGGGATAAACTAGACCCACATGTCAGAACTGGGTCGGGACACATTGCACCACGACTTTTCACGATGAAGCAAACCAGCCCACCGAGGCCCAGCCCGAGCCGAGCCCAGGAGGGTGCGCGCGCACCCCTTGGTGCGCCCGCACCTCCACCGAGGCGGTACGGGCCCAACCTCGACGTGGCGGTTCAATCAATGCCCTGGAGGGCGGTGTGGGGGTGCGCGGTCCGGTTCAGTGTACCTAGACGCCGGTTTATGGTCGGTTGTGTGTACTTTTAGCACTTAGGTCCCTCTACTCCAAGTATAAGTACCCCCTCTCTCCCCCTCTCTCCACACACACCACAAGGAGTCCAACCAACAGCACCACACCTCACTACCACCTCACTTCTTCTTCTTCTTCACTTGTCTAGAAGCTTGGAGTAGAGAAGAGCTACAAGGAGGGCTTGTCTCCTAGAAGAAAGAGCTATTTGGTAATATATTTCCTATGGAGTATTCTTCTACTTGCAAGTCCTATTTAGTTCATGGTCTAACTTATGAATTAGGGCATAGTATTGTTCATGTTATAATCTTGATATATGAACTAGCATATAGTCATCATATCATAAGCTTGACATGTTCATATTCGTTCTTCATCGATCATCATATGCATAATATGATTAGAGGTGGGATGACGGTTCGTTGTTCCTTCGGGATTGCTCTTCTTCTAGTCCATCCATCCGTAGGGTGGGGATCCTAGGGGGACAAGAGTAGTGGCCTTCTATGTGGGCATGGTGCCCGGATATTAAGGTACCTGCGAATATGACAGCGTGCCACGGTCGAGGGGGTAGGCGGCTGGGTCGTGACAGCCTAGTCCGCCCTTGTAATCCCCCCACGTTTGCATAGCCGTGTAGGAGTTCGTAAATGCTTTGGTGGGTAGCAAACTACCTGGTGGGGTCTCCCTGTCATCCTAGACTTAACCATTCTTATATCATTGTTGCATATGATCCTAACTATATTCATTTGTATGACCATGACTAAAACATTAGAGCTACTCCATTAGATTATTCATTTATTCTTTATCTATTTTCTTTATGCTTCTGTGGTGGATTTCCTATGTGTGTGTCACACTATCCATGAAACCGTATTGCTTACCCCTGTCATGATTAAGTTGGACATCGTACATTCATAATTCAATATTCAGATGCCATGCTAGTCTATCACTTACGTGCCCTCCTTTGGGAAAATATAAATAACGATACCCTGAATACTTTCGGTTGAAATGCTACAATGATAAATCCGTGCGCTTGCGGATGAAATATCAACTATGGCAAGATCTATCACCGTTGATTGGCCTAGTGTTATCACCGACATGGTGGTTCCACTCAGGAATATCGAGGGCGCATTTTGAGGCTCTGTCATTAGAGGCGGGTTCTAAACCTGAATCAATTGATGGCGCTAAGAAATGCCAACAGCCACGCACTGGCCGAACAGCTGAGAGGGAACTCCCAGCGCTCGGTCATCCTCAGCCGCCATGGAGAAACAACGGGGAAGGAAGAAGGAAGGAGATGACTAGTGGGTCCATACATCAGTGTCACATGCAGAGATGGGACTCGTCCTTGAATAACATGGACACACTGCAAACGCTTGGATCGAATTGGACAGTGGATATGTAGGCGAAAGTTACATCGTGACTTGCTTGAGTAAAGTCCTGTGGTGGTCAGACGACCTGATCCTGTGTGGGAATGCTACTATACAAGAAGCACGGCTCGTCGAAACCACTCTCTACGACTTTTGCAACAACTCACGTCAGACCCCGAACCTTCAGAAATCCTCCATTTACTTCAGCAAAAATGTACCTTCCAATATCAGGAACCACATTAAGGTAATTTTCTCGGTACAAGACCTCCAACCAAACACCATGCACCTTGGCCACCCCATGGTCTTCTCTCACAATGACAAGAATAAAGCATATGATTTCATTTATGGTAAGTTCATGGATAAGTTAGGTACGATAAAAGCAAACAAGCTAAACCATGCAGGTAGGCTACAATATATTAAATCAGTTCTTGCTTCCATACCAATCTATTACATGTCCACAATTCTATTCAAAGTCTTTTATTGAAAAGATCAATACTATTATCAGAAGATTTTGGTGGATAGGAGTACAGGAGGAACAGGACACATCTCCAATTGCTTATAGGTCCTTGGACGACATGTGCAAACCCAAGGAATAAGGAGGTCCATAAATCAAAGCCTCATATTCAGGGACTCTTCCATTTGGTCCACCCCCCCATACCTCATTGGTCGACTCACAACACCTTGGGAAGATATTCATGATCACCCACCTCATCCTACCGTTCGGAGACTCTTCCACCACCACCCCTTGGTCCCTCCCCTTCCAAGGTACCACCACCCCCTCCCTTCCAAGGTAGCAGACCTCTGGCTTCTTGGTACCCAAATTTGGAACCACAATCTTCTAGCCTGAACCTTTTCAACAGCAGCAGTGCAATCCATTCAAAACACCCCTACTGTCCCTTCCGATTCCAATGACATCCTTAGGTGGGCTCCGGCTACCAATGGGATGTGCACAACCAAAGTTGTGTACAATCATCTTGCTGCCCAAAATAGCCACAACCTACCCACACAAGGCTCTAGAAGCATTTCCAATGAGGCCAATCACATCTTACAGAAGCTTTGGAAATCTAGAACTATTCCACCTCTTTTGAAAACTTTTGCATGGAGAATCATTAGAAGGGCCCTAGCTACAGGAGAAAGAGCAGGTATATACTCCGCTCACATTGATCAACACTGCTCGTATTGTGGAGCCATTGAAGATGACAACCACCTCTTCTTCCAATGTAGCCTACCAACTCAGGTTTGGGCAACTAGTAACCCACCGATCCATACAGTTATTACTCACTTTGAGGATGGTGTCTAGCTTACTTTACCCTTACTACTTACAACTAACCCCTCTGATACTGACCTGTTCAAATTCTTGTTTATAATGTGGTATATATGGAAAGCAAGAAATGACAACAAGTTTCAGAGGAGAAATTGGACCTCGTTTTAGGTACATAAGGCGCGGCCGAGGCACACATGCAGATTCACCTTCAAGCCGATGCACACAGCGAAGAACTTGCAGACCTCCCTAATCAAGATATGGATTCTTTACTGACAGGCCCATCAACCTCGGTGATGTCGGGAACACGACTCCATCGGGTGATCAGGAACGGCGACTTCATCACCAAAACAATTCCCCCAACCAGCAGCCACCCCTCCTACAACAAAATATCCCAATTAAAACATATACCGATACAGCAACAGTAGGTACATCTTCTACTCCTCTCTTGATGGACAGGTACCTGATGCACTCTCCAGCTGCGGTACATGGACCTCGCTGTTAAACCGATGCATCCATGCTTTCTCATATGGCAGGACAAGGTGGCAGGATTGCAGGAATTGGAGTCTTCTTCGTCGTCACTCGCTCACAGTCGCCTCTCAGTTTCTTTATTAAAGCAGGTTTGCAGGACTCATCTTCGGTATTCATGGCAGAGGCGGTGGCCATGGAGATGGCCACAACTATCTTCGCATGAATGGTACATGTAGGGGATCAACTACTTCTCCGATCAACTACTTCTCCGACAATTTACAGCTCATTAACTTCATCAACTCAGAAGATCACTACAGCCCCCTGGAGTGGTGAACCAAACCACACACACAGATGATCACCACCATGATGCGTGCCACTGATTCCTCTCTACGCAGGATTAAAAGAACAAACAATATGATGGCTGATTCCTTAGCAAAGAAGGCTTTAGGTTCTGTAATTGCAGGAGATGTTATCTTCTCAGGTGTTTGTGCCAACCCGGCGCATGTTCAGACGTGTCCCCTCTTGGATACACTTCAGTATGTAACCATGAACAATGTAATGGTTTTAGCAGCCTCCTGCTGCTAATCAATGAAATTATGTTTTCTTGTCAAAAAAATATTTTATATCAGTGGCAAGAAGACTGATATCCATGTCTTTCGGGCGCGAATAAATTCACGAATAAGTTTTGCCGCATATACTATGATCGCGCATTGCCACTAAAGTCTCAAAATTTTCTAACTTAATAAGAGTGAAAAAAAATGT
Organism: Hyparrhenia diplandra; assembly: GCA_015847255.1. Taxonomy (NCBI): domain Eukaryota; kingdom Viridiplantae; phylum Streptophyta; class Magnoliopsida; order Poales; family Poaceae; genus Hyparrhenia; species Hyparrhenia diplandra. Next base: position 60,067 of record JADLZK010000821.1, on the reverse strand, counting down.
GGATCAAAATCGGTAGATAAATAAGAGCGAAAAAATTGTGGATCAAAATCAGTAGATAAATAAATAGTGTTTGCCCGTTGCAACAGAAGGCAAAAAAAAAGTGGGACAAAATATGCATGAAAAATAAATTTACGAGTCACATTTAAAGAAAACCTAAATTAGACTGGTCAAGTGTAATTGCTAGAAAGTTTCAAATAAAGAGAGACCGACTTCTTGAGCCTCTGATACGTGATGCCCAGAAGTCAAGCTTGCAATGTGATGCCCATAATTCACCTTGCAACGTGAGGAACTAAGGAACCTGTAACGCCCCAGCTAGGAATACCACTAGGGTCTACCACTCCACGCCAAGTTTCTACTAATCAGGAAATTATTACAGATCATGCCTAAAAGCATGCTGCACATCACTCATGGCTCAATGGTAAAGGCCATTGGTTAGGGGGCTCCCACCCAGGGTTCAAATCCTGGGTGCGACACTTTATCCTGGATTTATTTCAGGATTTTCCGGCGCTATGCATTAAGTGGTAGGCGACGTCCCCGTTGATAGCGAGGCGCCAGTGGTGACTTCGGAACTTCAAGATTTGCCGGCTCAGTCCTTCGAAGGTGCTCATAAGGGTAGAGTTTGCGTACGTGTGTTCATAGGGGTGAGTGTGCGTGCATGTTGAGCGTCTGCGTTGTACTGTGTAATCTCAAAAAAAAACCTTATTAGCAAACATAGTTAAGAAGCCGCTGCGACGGCTAAGATTTGCTGCCCAATCTCGTCCACCGTTCTCCTCCCCAATTGTCTTCCTGCCGAGAGCACAATGAGTCGATCTGTTGTTGCAGTAGTGAATCACAATGGATGACATGCTTGAACTGGCTTCTCTGTTGGGGCTGATGGTCTATGGTGGCAACTGGCTGGCTCCACCTTTCCTGAAAGAACATATTAAGAGCTCCGTATCTGCTCCAAGCACTTATCTGAGCAAAACAAGGCCAAGTCAACATGGGAGTATAGAGCCTGACCTTTACCTGAAAAACCTCGAATGGAGGGCAGACGATTTGACGGCTCAGTTCATCCCAGGGCACAATGAAAAACTGTCTTTGCACTTGCCGATACACGGATGGCAGAGGGATCAGATTTGGTACTTGTGGAAGAAGCATGGTTGTCTATGACCAAAACAAATTTACAAATGAAAAAAATTATTACGGTGGTCTTTCTACAAACAAGCACACAAGAAAGGTATTAGAACTCAAAGCTAATTATAGGTGAATAAAATCATGCAACTACCAGTCATGTGTACAAACATGCGTATGCATTCTGTAGACTAAGCAAACTGAACACATAAAGAAGATGCAGAATAAGAGATGTGCAAATCAGGACAACGAGCAAACCTTTGGCATCGACCAAACTGCAGGCCTAATTGGACGTCCTTGACGGGGTGTGGGTGTCCAGGGATAGCGCTACCTTTGAACTCACCGGTGAGGATGATGGGGGCGCCCGCTATGGCAAGGACGGCGCAAGGCTCCGACAAAGGCAGGCATTCATAGGAAGAAGGATGAAACTCACTTTGGCCGGCGCCACGGACTCGTCTGCCTTCACCGTCGGGGTGGGGGTCCTAAGATCCGTCCGGCGTTGCGTCCTCAACCGGGGCGGCAAGAGCCCTGAGATCTAAAACAAAGTTATCCTCACGACTGGCGGGCTGCTCCTCCCAGGCTAGGTTGACCGCATGGCCGCTCCTCCCTTCACGACTCGGCACCATATCCGCGGGCGGGGACTGGGGATTCCGTGCGTCGCGACGATGGCGGGTTGGTAAGTGTTGACATTTCTTACTGTATTTAGAAATGTCTTAGGTATATTTATGACTATTGGTGATTCCACAATCGCACAGAATATATCGTTGTAGCACTTCACCTGGGAGCATTGCAAGGAATCGTTATTTATATTTAGCCCAAAGGAACCAATAGCTAGGGAAAGTAATAAATGAATCATCTGTATATCTACCACAACCTAGATCCAATCAGTGTAAAGGGGATAGTAGAAATTGATAGGAAGGGATGATGATGTCACAAGATAAAAGCAGCTCAAAATAATTAGTGAGGTAAATCTACGTGGGGAGTCGAGAGAGAGTATAGGATTCCAGTATTACTTACTCTACTTTTGTGAATCTAGTTTCATCATATGATGGGATCACACGAGTTTAGGGTTCACACGATGAGTATGCTAGGCAGTAGGTGAGAAGTGGTGAATAAAACCACCACTAATCAAGCTACTATTTTACTGGGGACTTACCTTTTAAGAACTTGCCTATAACACGTGGTGGCCTATACAAAGACCAAAAGAGCTACCACTTTATTGGCTACCACAAACAATCTATGCAGCAAGCGATAACCAAGGGCAAGATTGAGCCTAAAACCACGCTTACACATTCTCTCACTACTCTAATTGCATACGCAGCACCTCCTACAAGACGATGATCGCATAGTTCAAATGAACCAGGGTTTGAACCACAAACTAGAATGAAACACTTATGATTGACTACATCACAACAACTATAGACTAGAGAACTAGACTAAAGTCGCACTGAGTAAATATTGAATAAAGTAATACTAGTGTCGGTGTTCTAGAAATTGGGGGTCCTAAGAACTCGAATAGTAATGTGTTGCGTGTTCCCACAACCGGATGGTTGTGCGAGAAGGAAACGAATGAACGAGACGTGAGGGTTTATCTTGGTTCAGGCACGGGTGCCCTACGTCCAGCAGTGTCTACCTAGCTCGTGTTATCTCGCACGCTGAGGTGCTTGTAGTAGGGGTTTAGAAGCAAGGGAGAGAGGAACCGGGATTCCAAGTGTCTGGAATGAGTGGAGAAGACAAACAGTGCACGACGTGGTGCGGGAAGTGGTGAAGGTGGAGCTAGGATAAGGCTTGACTCATCTCCTGGTCTTCACCATGTGTCCATCTGTCTGTCCCCTAGGATGACCCTGTGCGCCCCTTTTTATAATCGAAAGGAGGGAGGGTCACAGGTTACAAGGGGGGGACTTGTTTATGGTTTAAGGTACATCCGAGGGTCGATCCCCCGACGATGCTTCGCCGTAAGGTTGCTATCTTGGTCTGGACTACTGTCCTTGCTTTCTTGGTCCCGCGATAATCGCCCGAGGCTTGGGGCATCCCTCCAAAACCGGTACAGTGAGGTACTGGTCCCCAAGTCGCCCTTACCTGCTTGTTTGAGACTTGAAAAAGTTAGAATCTTGATGGGATGGCACGGTGCCGTCGCATCACTCAGCCAAGACAGAGGTCAGTGATGATGAAAAATCGCGTAGGCCTGGCATGCCTTGGGCAAGTCTACTTCGTCTGTGGTAAGAAGAACCTGACCCGGTCAGTGACAGCGCTAGGGTCAGAAGGCCAGAGTCAACGGCGGGATTCGCGGGTGTGCCAAAGGCGCAATAAATGCTCCTGGCGCTTATCCAAAGGCCGATGCCGTGGGCAAGGGTCCATCCCGAGCCTGCCCATTCCTTCGAGTGGAAGGAAAAGCAGAGGGTAGGGCGGCCCCTGGGTCTAAGGTGCTTTGGACCGATCCTAGAGGCTCGGATGAGATGAAGGCTTCCCTCGAGGTTCTTCCCCGTGACGGGTCCTCTCCTCCCTCGCGACGCTGAGGGGATTTAAGGAGCCCGACATAGTCATGTTTCCTAGAGGGTGGTTTCCTAGGCAGTGCTTAGACTTTCATCTTTAAGGGGCTCACCCTGATTAGAGTGTCTGATCTGGTACCCATAATTATGGGCACCAACAGTATCCCCCAAGGCGCCGGGCGAGATGCTTTGCATTCGCCCGAGGCCTAACCACTCTTCCGTCAATTGAACAACTTTTGTTGTGGGTATTGGGCGTTTATTGTTGAGGATGTCCCACAAATACTTGGCATAGGTAGGAACCTGCATTGCATCAAGTAACTGAATATTGACATATAATTTACAAATTACCTCAACAAATTTCCTGAATTGTTCGTCGGCGGACTGTTTCCTTGAATGAGGAAATGGTAATAATATGTGACTCTCTTTTTAATGTGACCTCTCCTCATTCTATCCTTGGTTGACTACCATCTTCTCAATCAGATCTTTGGCATGTTTAACTTTAAGTGAGAAGAAAGCTCCTCCAGTAGCATCATCGAGGTGGCTTCGGGCTGTGTTTGTCAACCCGTGATAGAATCCTTGAATTATTAGCCAATCTTCTATTCCATGGTGAGGGCAATGCTGAATGTATTCTTGGAGACGTTCCCATGCTTCGGGAAGTGTCTCATCTATTTGTTGTTGAAAGCTTGAAATTCTTCCTCGGAGAGCATTGGTTTTACCAATCGGGAAAAATTTCTTGAGGAATGCATTTGCACACTTGTCCCATGTACCAATATCTTCACAGTGGGCATAGAACCATTGCTTCGCCTTCCCGAGTAGGGAGAACGGAAAGTGATGCAAGTGAATGCTTTCAACTGTTACTTGTTTGATAGATAGGGTATCACACACCTCAATGAAATGTTGAAGATGTGCATTGGCGTCCTAATAGGGCTTTCCACAAAAAGGGTTTGCTTGCACCAAATTAATAAGTGTAGGCATGATCTCAAATGAGACAACCCCCAAGTCAACTTGTGGTCCCATGGTTACGTTAGCCGCCGAAGGGGCAACATAGTCAGAGATGGTCTTATGAGCCATAACCTCCTTAGCAATTGATGTGTCGCTTCCTTCCTTGAATGGGTCCGATTTTGAGATAAACTTTTGAGGAGGAACAAGACAGTGTCTGGTACTTCTCAAGATCTTTTCTAGGTTTTCAATGAAATTGCTCGGTAGTTGGAAACTACTCATACAATGTCTGTCTTCACAACAAGGTTGAAACACTGCAAGGGTAAACCCTGCAACTAATTGATAACTAAATTGGTGGTAGACTCGGATCAACTTTGTTAAAATTCCTAGGCATATGCCTCCCGGGAACGGCGCTAGAAATGCTTGTTTACATTTGTTATTGTAGTTAGAAATGTCTTAGATATATCTTATGACTATTGGTGATTCCGCAAGTGCACAGAATATACCATTGTAGCACTTTACCCGGGAGTATTCCAAGGTATCGTTATTTATATTAAGCCCAAGGGAAACAATAGCTAGGGAAAGTAATAAATGAATGATCTGTATATCTACCACAACCTAGATCCAATCAGTGTAAGGGGGCTAACAGAAATTGATAGGAATAGATGATGATGTCACAAGATAAAAGCAGCTCAAAATAATTAGTGAGGTAAATCAATATGCGGAGTCAAGAGAGAGTATAGGATTCTTGTATTGCTTACTCTACTTTTGTGAATCTGGTTTAATCATATGATGGGATCGCACGAGTTTGGGGTTTACACGACAAGTATGCCAGGCAGTAGGTGAGAAGTGGTGAATAAAACCACCACTAATCAAGCTACTATTTTACTAGGGCCATACCTTTTAAGAACTTTCCTATAAATATGTGGTGGCTGTTGACGGTCGTTAATGTCAACTTTTTACCATCAACTTTTGTATGAAATGATACAAAAGGAATCACAAACACTAGATGTAGGGTTCGATTCTAACAAGATCCATGAGTTTGGTGTTTTCATTTGTCTTGCAAGTTTTCATAGGTTTTCACTGAATAAAAGTATCTTAAATGGTGGATTAGAGTGCAGATTGTGAAGAGCTGTCGTGATGATCAACACGGACATATTACTTGCCACATTTGGAGTCCAGAATCAAAAGTTATGAACCATGACCATTAGTATGAATTCTAAGGACCTAAAGGACACTAAAAATCAGCTTGCCAAAGAGAGGCCGCCCGGCCCCACCTCCTAGGCCGCTCGGCCCTCAAGTTTGTCCAAATGGGCCTAGCTTCTGGAACTTCCTCCATCGACCAAAGGGATTCTCATAATCATATCTAACCGTTGATTTAAGCCAGTTTAAGGTCGGTTTGATCCAACGGCTCAGATTCATTCCTCGGGGCTATAAATAAAGAGGCAGACCACCCCTCTAGAAACCCTAATTCATTATTCATCTCATTGTTGACACCTATTATAGCCTAATATTACTAGCCAACTAAACATGAAATAAGGGCTTAGAATGAACATCAACATAAGTTTAGGGGTCTAACTAACATATTTCCATGAGTTTTGGTATTCCATGACTTTGCGAGGGACCGAACAGATAAAAGCGAGATAAGAACAAAGGAGAAACCTAAGAGTTTGCATCCCATACGATGACAAGACTTGACCGTGAGGTAACTCAATCCAAAAAGTGGACTAAAACATTCTAGAAGACACCAGAAGACACCAGGAGGAAGGAGAAGTCGTTGTGACACAGGGACCACAGCGATCGCCAAGCTCATTCTCGGCGACCGCCAGTGGGTCCCACCTGCGCCCTCTCATCTTCCTATGGCGGTTCACTACCGACATTGAGGTTGCATCTATATCGTTGTTCAAGGTCGGTTTGATCCAAGGATCCCTGTTCATCGCCGATGGCTATATAAGCAGACCACCTGACCCCAGGGCAAAACCCTAATTCATTCAATTCAATACTCAACAGGCTGAGGTCTGACCTCTCCTCCCTAGTTCCAATCTAGAACACCATGTAGAACTAGAAGCCCTAGAGTGAGTTGAGAGCAAGCGTCAAGAGAGATTAGAGCCATAGTTTCCATGAGAGAGACTAGAGCGAATCTTCGGAGAGCTAAAGCGTGGGTGAAGGGTAGAGCTGCTGAGGAAGCACCGGACCTGTCGGTGACTCCTCTACACTTGTACCTCCGGGATCAAAGGCCTATTGGCGCCTGATCCCGAGACTTCTAAGGTGGATCAACTTCTTGTTTGAGTAAGTAATTGTTCTTATTGTTCACAACTCTTATTTGAGTACTTTAATCTGTGGGAATCTATAGATTAGAGGAGTGGCTTAGGTTTAGGCGTGGTGCTTAGACCGAGGTTGCTTGTGTATTCACCCTACATTCCGGGTCATGTGGTAGTTCGTGGTAGTGACAGTACCATTGATTCCTTAGGAGTCCACCCCCCGAATGATAGGCCAAATAGAAACATGTTGCTGGAGGATTGCACGTTTCATCCCTGCTTTCCTTTGAGTACGTCCCCCTAAGACAATATCAATGTAGCTTACAAGGATAAGAACTAGACAACCGTAGGAATCTCCTTACCTCTTTATCCTCTCATTCCTTGATTGTTGCTCAGTTATATGAATTAGTTATTTGGGTTAGTTATATGCCTCGGTTATCCTCACATCATTCTCCCTGTGGATTCGATATTAAAACCCTCTCCCGGGTGAAGTGCTCACCGGTATCCGTTCGCTTGCGGATTATACAAAGTATAAATATTTCTGTAGGCTTAACAAATACCAACAAGCATTTCTGGCGCCGTTGCCGGGGAGAATGGTTGCTGAGAAAACATTGAGTATAACTAATGTTGTACAATACTTTAGTGTAGTCTTTCTTTTTATATTTTCTCTTCTTTTTATATCTTTATGGGATCCTCGGATTCCACACCTATACTTATGTTGCACCCATAAGCACAAGTTCTGGCCTCTAAAATCTATAGAACCTATCCTACCCTTTGGCTATGAGTTGTGCCTACGGTTGATCAAAATGATCATGAAACAACCCATTATATTAGAGAATTCCATCTTTCTTCTACACAAGTTCGAGGGTAATTCATTGACACCCTTTTCCTTCAGAAAGGAAGAGCCTATCATGGAACCATCGAGCATCACGGAAGAAGGCCAGATCCTATTCTTTAAAGAAAAGGATAATGTATTTGGGCTCATCCTAGAAAAGTTGTTCGCGTGATCATCATGCAGTTTTCTAGAGGAACTTTTCTTTCCTTTCCTAAAGCAAGGTTTGTTTTGACAAACTCAGCGGGTGTGATCCTTTTCTAGTTTTCATGAACACCCAAAGGAAGAAAAGGAATCGTCCTTTAGACCAAAGAAGAAGTTTTGATAGCCAGGCCATAATCATTCCAATCCCTTGATTTAGCTACCAATCCTAAATCATCAATACTCCAAAACCCTCCAAGAGGAGAAGTAATTCTACCCTTGAATCTTTTATGGTGATGACTTTGGGAGACAAACTTCTAGCTTCACAGGAGACCTTTGAGTGCCTATAAACCAAAACCTCTTAGAGAAGAGTCTCTTAGAAAGCATCCTTATTCTTACAAAGGACATTGGGAATCCAAGGATCGCATATCTAATGACACCATAGAAGGAGAGCGAAGCTATCTAGAATCCATTCATGTCTTCTCCCCTTCTATTTCAGACTAGATAACTTATCCAAACCCATTTTCAACCTCATCCTTGACCCCAATGAATCCTCTAGTGTTCTTTTTCGTGAGTCTACCTACGATCCTAGAAATCCCAAGTATAGACTTCATGAAGGATCTAATGGAGACCAAGAAGAGCATTATCATTGTTGGTGTTTCTTAGCGAAAGCAGCAAAGTCCGCAAGCGCACGGGAAATACCGTTGTAGCACTTCACCCGGTGGTATTCAGGGTATTGTATATTTCTCAGGGACGGCTGTGTAGAGGGCTTTCTGATCTGTGTCTACCCTAGGCAAGGTTAAGCTTCTAAGAGGAATGAGGTATCTTTATGGGTTGACACTCTCAGGCAGGGATCACTCGTCCGTTATCTCCTCACTTCGGGCACCGGCCCATGCCCAAAGGACAGTGTCCGGCAATTGCACTGCGCCACACCCGAACGTGGAGGGATTACAAGGGACGGACAAGGCTGTCACAACCCAGCCGCCTACCCCCTCAACCGTGGGATGCGCCACAAAAGATAGGAAACCACTAGTCCAAACACCACGTTTGCACTGATGATTACTACTCTAGTGTGATATCAAGGCTTACCCGTCCCCGGGGTCCTTCACTAGAGCACGACTATCAATCCCGCAAGATTATAACAGTTAAGATAATATGCTTGAAAGTAATAACCGAAAGAGGAACACAACCTGTCTTACCAAAGCGTAAGTAGATTGTAGAGGTACAAGCGAGGCGGGTACCGACAAATCCGGCACTCCGACCTCCTAGGAACCGCGGAACACCGGGGGCACTCCGACAACTCCAGGTAGAAGGAGCCAAGTCTCCTTCTAGCTCTCCCTCTCTCACTCTCTAGATTTAGAATGGGGATAGAGGTAGAAGACTCTCTCTCTCTCTCTTGCTTCTCTTGTGCTTGTAGCTCCTTGAGGTGTATGAAAGGTCCTAATGGCTAGAGGGGGGTGAATAGCCTATTAAAAATTCTTGCAACAACACTAAACAAACGGATTAGACAATAAGATGGAGAAGCTAAATAAGCGATGCTACACTCTAGCTATGCAAGCCACAATTCAATTCTAATGTCTCTAATCCACACAAGGGCTATGTCTCTAGTTTTACTCCTAGGTGAACAAGCAAGACTAACTAATTCTATTTCTAGGAGCTAACAAAGCTAAGCAACCTAGCAACACTACACAAGATATCAAAGTAAATACACGAGGAGGAGGTGTTTGATATACCGACGTCGATGTGTAGAGGTGGAAGCCAATCACCGTGATCAACAAGAAATCTCCAACGAGCACAACAAGGTTGACACGATGATTTTTCACCGAGGTTCACGTGCTTGCCGGCACGCTAGTCCCCGTTGTGGCGACACACTCACTTGACGGTTGCTAAGCTTAATGGCCGGTGCCAAATCCCCAGTGGGAGCTCAAGCGAACCGAACACAAGAGAGGGTCCAACAAGCCACGAGCAATCCACTAGTAATGCCTTTCGCGTACCTCCCGCGGGGTAAGGCTCAACCCCTCACAAGTCCACCGGTGTGGCCTCGAACAAGCTCCAATCGAGCTCAACACCGCCTCTTGCTCCAAGCCGCTAGGGAACCGGGCAAATTCCCAAGAAAACAAGAATCCCGCGGCTTCTCCAAGGATGAAGTGCCTCTAGATGCAATCACCAATGCAATGCACGTCTATCACTCTCAATCTCACCAAGAATTCGAGTTATGGATGGAGAGATGAGTGGAGAGGAGTCTCAAATGCTCACAAGCAAGTTAGAGTGTTCAAATGTGCAAGAGAGAGAGCTAGGAACCGGCCATCCAAGAATATATAGCCCACCTCAAGAAATGGAGTCGTTGTGCTTTGATATGGGCTTCCTGCGAGCTGACCGGACGCACCGACCGGACTCATCAGCGAGTCCGGTCGTGAGTCCGGTCCCTGCTTCCGGTCACTACCGACAAGGATTCTGGCCCACTGCTGACACGCTCCATCGCGCGTCCGATCACAGCTTCCGGTCGACACCGGATGCTTCCGGTCAAGGGTCCGGTCGACGCGTCCGTCTGAAATCTGATTGCAGAGCTCTCTGCCAGATGCACTGACCGGACCCACCGGCCGGTGCGTCCGGTCGATCCTCAGCGCGTCTGGTCACCTTTTTCAGCATGTTCTTCAAGTTGTTGTTGCCCTTTGCTTCAACCTTGCTTCGCCTCTTGCCATATATTGCCAACACGTCGAAGATGATACCATTATCACATATGTTAGCATGCCGATGAGTTAGGCAAGATCGAAGTTAGTGCTCTCATTGTCCTAAATGCAATATGCAAGTCAATTGGACCTAGAAACATTTCACCAAAGGATTGTCGCGGCATCCCCTCTTGATAGTCGGCTATCTATCCTATAATGTGATCACACACTCTATCGTGTCTTGATCACCGAAAGGAAAACCCTATCAAGTATACCTTTGCCTTGATCTCCCGGGTTTCTCTCAAGCCGATCACCGAGCTTGACGATCCATCATGTCCACCATCATCGTCCATGTTCATAATCATCATGCTCCTTGTCATCCATCTAATCCTATCTCATAAGTCACACCTAGAGCAAAGGATTAGTGCCACAAGTGTGTCATCAATTTCCAAAACCAAACATAGAGATTTCAATCTCCCCCTTTTTGGTAATTGATGACAACCAAATTCACAAAGATATGAAATAAAATTCAATTGAACTTGAATTGCTTGTCCATAGCATTTTGATCATGAATCATAGATTGGACAAACATTTCAAGGTTCGGTTTTGGTAGTAGTAGCTCCCCCTATATATGTGCTTCCATGTGTTTGGATCAATTTGGCACATATGTATGGATAGAAATCTTGGGGAGAGATACTAATACCAAAAGGGATGCTAAGGTTCTAGAATTCGGACCTTTGAAGCGTGAAACCATCGGAGTCCTTAGCATCAATGTAACTAGACATTCATCAAAACTCAACATACCCCATGAGATCAACATTATAGGCTAAATGTGAGCAATGTCTAGAAACACCCTATGCATGCTAGTTGGTCAATACACCAATCAATTTTCAAAAACTAGCATACACCAAGCAATCATGTATATTGAATTTAAATTGCCAATGCAACATTTCATTATGATCATGCACATACAAATGTACAAATAGTCTATGAGCTTGCTCCCCTATTTGTGTGATCCTTTCCAACATCTTTGTGACTTATTTCTCCCCTTTGTCAACAATCACCAAAAGGTGTAAATGAGAGAAATCAAGTCAATCAAAGTATCACATGTGGTCTCATCTAGATCACTTGCCTTAACATGTATTCAAGTTTGAACCAAGGACAAGCTTTTTCAGACCTCATATGCATAAGGGTTATCTTGCACATGTTAGAATACACATCATTAGTGCATTTTCTAGAGTTGACACTAGGATTGCAAGCACATAAACATGTCATATGCCACCACTAGTTCATAAGAGCATTCAAAACAATAGTGGTGCCACACATACATTGAAAACATTTTATTTTCCATGAATGAGCCTATTAGGCATGCATGATGACTAGATGCACTAACAAGTCCTTAGCATAATATGAATGCCATGGCAAGCAACTTTTACCTTGGGTTTGTCGAAGGAGAGGCATGTCATATAAGTGGGGTGCATCAACTCAAGTTGGAGAAGTCAATAATGTTCAATTCTCCCTTTAGCATGCAAAACCTCTTCTCATCAAGTGGCTTGGTGAATATGTCGGCTAGTTGATCTTCGGTGCCAATGCCCATGATACAAATGTCACCCTTTTGTTGATGATCTCTTATGAAGTGGTGCCTTATGTCAATGTGCTTTGTTCTTGGATGTTGAACCGGATTTTGGGTCATCTTCCTTGCACTTTCATTGTCACAAAACAATGAGACTTTGTCAAATTTGAATCCAAAATCCTTCAATGTTGACCTCATCCAAAGCAATTGAGTGCAACAACTTCCCGCACTTATTAATTCGGCTTTGGCGGTAGAGAGAGCAACACTATTTTGCTTCTTTGAAGACCATGATACTATTGACCTTCCAAGGAATTGACATGTGCCACTTGTGCTCATTCTATTGATCTTGTACCCTCCATAATCGGAATTCGAATATCCAATCAAATCAAACTTGGATCCCTTTGGATACCATAGTCCAACATCTTGTGTGCCCTTCAAGTACCTCAAAATCCTCTTTGTTGCCTTGAGGTGACTTTCTCTTGGATCTGATTGATATCTAGCACACATGCCCACACTAAATGCAATGTCCGGTCTTGATGCGGTTGCATAGAGCAAACTACCAATCATAGACCTATACTTCTTTTGTTCAACCATATCACCACTAGGGTCGGGGTCTAAGCTTTCATTGGTTGCCATAGGTGTGGACATTGACTTGGCATCTTGAAGATCAAACTTCTTGATCATATCCTTGATGTACTTGCCTTGACTCACAAATGTCTCATTCTTCAATTGCTTGATTTGAAGTTCAAGAAAGAATGTGAGCTCTCCAAGCATTGACATTTCAAACTCTTTGGCCATCATCTTTGCAAACTCTTCACAAAACTCTTGATTGGTTGAGCCAAATATAATATCATCAACATAGATTTGCAACACAAACAAGTCTTGTCCAATCTTCTTGGTGAAGAGGGTGGTGTCCACCTTGCCCATCTTGAACCCTTTAGAGAGGAGAAAGTCTCTCAACCTCTCATACCATGCTCTTGGTGCTTGCTTCAAGCCATACAATGCTTTCTTCAACTTGTAGACATGGTTGGGATACTTGTCATCTTCAAAGCCCGGTGGTTGTTCAACATAGACCAATTCATTGATGAAGCCATTCAAGAATGCACTTTTCACATCCATTTGATAGAGCTTGATATCATGAGCACATGCATAAGCAAGCAAGATTCTAATTGCTTCAAGTCTAGCAACTGGTGCATAGGTCTCTCCAAAGTCAAGACCCTCTACTTGAGTGTACCCTTGAGCTACTAGCCTTGCCTTGTTTCTAACAACAATTCCATCTTGATCTTGCTTGTTCTTGAAGACCCACTTAGTTCCAATCACATTGTAGTCCTTTGGCCTTTCCACCAATTCCCAAACATCATTCCTCTTGAAGTTGTTCAACTCTTCATGCATAGCATTGATCCAATCCTCCTTTTCCAATGCCTTCTCAACATTCTTTGGCTCTTCTTGAGATACAAAGGCATGGTGAGCACAAAAGGATGCCAATCTTCCTCTAGTAATCACTCCACTATTGATGTCACCTATGATTTGATCAATTGGATGATCTCTTGCAATACTTGTGGGTTGCATCACTTGCACTTGATGACTAGGATGAGTGGATGGACTAGCTTGTTGCTCTTGATCTTCATCTTGAGAACCACTAGTGCTTGCTTCATTTGCATTAATCTCAACCATAGTGGTAGTCAATGGAGTGTCATCATCATCTTCCACTTGCCTTGGCCGAATGTCACCAACATCCATGTTTCTCATTGCATTCTCCAAGTTGGAACCACTAACATCATTATGATTTTCAACTTCACTTTGAGAGCCTTGGGTTTCATCAAATTCCACATTATGAACTTCTTCAAGTTGGCCACTACCCAAGTTCCAAACTCTATATGCTTTGCTTGTGGTTGAATATCCAACTAGGAATCCTTCATCACACTTCTTGTCAAACTTACCCAATCTTGTGCCTTTCTTGAGAATGTAGCATTTGCATCCAAAGACTCTAAAGTAACCAATGTTGGGCTTTCTTCCATTCAACAACTCATAGGATGTCTTGCCAAGCATCCCATGGCAATAGAGACGGTTGCTACAATAGCAAGCCGTGTTGATTGCTTCGGCCCAAAAGGAATGGCTAACATTGTACTCACTAAGCATTGATCTTGCCATTTCAATCAAGGTTCTATTCTTTCTCTCAACTACACCATTGGATTGAGGAGTGTAGGTTGGTGAGAATTGATGTCCAATTCCAAGCTCTTCACACAACTCTTCAATTCTTGTATTCTTGAACTCACTCCCATTGTCACTTCTAATCTTCTTGATGGATGTCTCAAACTCATTTTGAACCCTCTTGACAAATGTCTTGAAAAGCTCAAATACATCACTCTTGTCATGCAAGAAGAATACCCAAGTGTATCTAGTGTAGTCATCAACTATAACAAAACCATACTTGTTGCCACCAATGCTAGAGTATGATGTTGGCCCAAACAAGTCCATGTGTAACAACTCAAATGCCTTGTTTGTACTCATTGTGCTCTTGGTTGGATGTGCATTGCCATGTTGCTTGCCGGCTTGACATGCTCCACAAGGTTTGTCCTTCTCAAACTTCACATCATTCAAGCCTCTAACCAAGTCATGCTTCATTAACTTGTTCAATTGCTTCATTCCAACATGACCAAGCCTTCTATGCCACAACCACCCTTTGCTAGCCTTTGAGAGAAGACATGTTGTCAACTTGGCTTCTTTTGACTTGAAATCAACAAGGTAGAGATCACCTTATCTAAATCCCTTGAAGATCATATTGGCACCATCACCACTAACCACTTCAACTTCTTGGCTTGTGAATATGCATTTGTAGCCAAGATCACATAGTTGAGAAATTGACAATAGGTTGTAATCAACATGATCAACTAGCAACACCTTTGACAAACTTTTCTCTTGAGTAATTGCAATCTTGCCTAGCCCCAACACATTGCCTTTCTTGTCATTGCCAAATGTGATTGACTCATATTCATCAATTCCCTTGATGCTAATTGACTTGAACATATAAGAATCCCCGGTCATGTGCTGAGTGCACCTACTATCCATTATCTAATGCTCTCCTCTGGCACGGTAATTGACCTACAAAAAGAGATCAATTCTTCTTAGGTACCCAAACCTTTTTGGGTCCTTCAAGGTTAGTCACCAAGGCCTTTGGTACCCAAATGGCTTTCTTCTTTGAGCCCATCCATGGTGTACCAATGTACCTAGCACGAACACCATTGTCCTTCTTCACAAGCATATATGAATGATCAAGCTTAATGGAAGAGACAATGGTTTTCTTGTTCATGCACTTTTGCTCTAAGTGGCCAACTTACTTGCAAGCTTTGCAATAGCTACCATTGTTCTTCACAAAACGAGTCTTGTGAGTTACAAGGACGGCCTTACCTTTCTTGGGGATATAGCCTAAGCCCTCCTTGTATAAGGATGCCCTTTGGCTACCCAAGCACATAAGCAAGCGGTCCTCACCACCATAAGCCTTAGCCAAGGTGTGATTGAGCTCCTTTACTTCCCTCTTTAAACATGCATTCTCATAAATAAGCATAGGGTTGTCATTATCTTCACTAGAGATGGATATACTAGTGATAGAGCTAGTGGAGGCTACACATGTAGGGGTTGATTCATCAACTAGGATATCACACATGATGCTTGCATTACATGTATCAACCTTTTCTTCCACTAAGCACAACTTGTGCTCACTTAGTAGAGAGGAATGAGCTTTCTCTAACTTAGAACGAGATTTCTCAAGCTTCTTGTGGTCTACCTCTAGACTCTCATAAGATGCTCGAAGCTCATCAAGTTCTTGCTTAAGGCTCTTTGTTTTCTTACGCAAGCCCTTGCATTCCTTCCTACTTTGCTTGAACATGATAATGCAATCATCAAGCATGGTTTGCAACTCCTCCCTAGCGTGAGTTGGCTCCTCATCATCACTATCACTATCACTATCACCATCATCATCTTTAGTGATAGATTGTACCTTAGTGGCCTTAGCCATGAAGCATGAAGAAGGAGTGTCGAAGAGGGAGATCTTGTCATGCATAGCAAGGTGAGCTTGTCCCTTCTTCTTGTTCTTCTTGTCCTCTTCTTCATCACTTGAAGAGGATGAGCGATCACTATCCCAAGTAGCCACATGTGACTCATTCTTCTTCTTGGGCTTGTCCTTCTTCTCATTCTTGGCATCATTCTTCTTCCTTGCCTTCTTGATGCCCTTCTCATCATCACTCTCATATGGGCACTCGGCAATAAGATGACAATCATCATGGCATCGAAAGCATGTCATGTTGCCTTCATTCTTGCCACTCTTGTTCTTCTTGGATGAATGCTTCTTGTTCTTCTTGTTGATGTATGTCTTCTTAACATACTTGCCCAATCTTCTCACAAAGAGAGCCATTTGCTCATCCACTTCACTTTCACTTGTAGAAGTGCCATCTCTTTCATCATCACTAGACTCTTCTTTCTTCTTCTTGCCCTTGGATGAGGAACTAGCCTTGAGTGCTAAGCCTTTCTTGTCATCTTTCTTGTCCTCATCCTTAGCCTTCTTGTTTGCCTTGTTGATGAGCTCTTGCTTCTTCGAATCATCTCTAAATGAATCATCGGTCATCACCTCATCAAGCAATTGATTGGGTGTCAAATCCTTCAAATTGGTCTTCACTAAGACCGTCTTGAGCATCTCGAATCTCTCCGGTAAGCACCTCAAGAACTTCATGTTGAAGGTCTTGTCCTTGATGTCTTCACCAAGTGTATTGAGATCGTTCACCAACACTTGCATGTGGTGGAACATCTCCGGCACACTTTCATCTTCCTCCATCTTGAAGCTATTGAATTGCTCTAGCTTGATGTAGGCTTTTGCTTGCTTGACGCCTTCGGTGCCCTCATAGCATTCTTCTAGCTTCTTCCATATATCATGTGCGATGGTGAGTGACTTGACTTGCTCAAACACTCGGTCATTGAATGCCTCATGAAAAGCACTCACGGCCACATCATTGGCATATATCTTCTTCTCTTCCAATGCGGTTGGCTCATTTGGCTTTGCCACCTCAAACTTCTTTTCGGTCATGACCCACACTTCTCTATTTATTTGCTTGAGGTGTGCGGTCATCTTCAACTTCCAATGCCCAAAGTTGGTGCCATCGAAAGGTGGCGCCTTCTTGGTGTTGTTGACATGAAAGTTCAACGCCATTTTGTCACCGTAGGTTGTTAAGTCTTCTAAACACGGTGCCTCTGCTCTGATACCACTTGAAAGGTCCTAATGGCTAGAGGGGGGTGAATAGCCTATTAAAAATTCTTGCAACAACACTAAACAAACGGATTAGACAATAAGATGGCGAAGCTAAATAAGCGATGCTACACTCTAGCTATGCAAGCCACAATTCAATTCTAATGTCTCTAATCCACACAAGGGCTATGTCTCTAGTTTTACTCCTAGGTGAACAAGCAAGACTAACTAATTCTATTTCTAGGAGCTAACAAAGCTAAGCAACCTAGCAACACTACACAAGATATCAAAGTAAATACACGAGGAGGAGGTGTTTGATATACCGACGTCGATGTGTAGAGGTGGAAGCCAATCACCGTGATCAACAAGAAATCTCCAACGAGCACAACAAGGTTGACACGATGATTTTTCACCGAGGTTCACGTGCTTGCCGGCACGCTAGTTCCCGTTGTGGCGACACACTCACTTGACGGTTGCTAAGCTTAATGGCCGGTGCCAAATCCCCGGTGGGAGCTCAAGCGAACCGAACACAAGAGAGGGTCCAACAAGCCACGAGCAATCCACTAGTGATGCCTTTCGCGTACCTCCCGTGGGGTAAGGCTCAACCCCTCACAAGTCCACCGGTGTGGCCTCGAACAAGCTTCAATCGAGCTCAACACCGCCTCTTGCTCCAAGCCGCTAGAGAACCGGGCAAATTCCCAAGAAAACAAGAATCCCGCGGCTTCTCCAAGGATGAAGTGCCTCTAGATGCAATCACCAATGCAATGCACTTCTATCACTCTCAATCTCACCAAGAATTCGAGTTATGGATGGAGAGATGAGTGGAGAGGAGTCTCAAATGCTCACAAGCAAGTTAGAGTGTTCAAATGTGCAAGAGAGAGAGAGCTAGGAACCGGCCATCCAAGAATATATAGCCCACCTCAAGAAATGGAGCCGTTGTGCTTTGATATGGGGTTCCTGCGAGCTGACCGAACGCACCGACCGGACTCATCAGCGAGTCCGGTCGTGAGTCCGGTCCCTGCTTCCGGTCATTACCGACAAGGATTCGGCCCACCATCGACACGCTCCATCGCGGCGTCCGATCACGGCTTTCCGGTCGACACCGGATGCTTCGGTCAAGGGTCCGGCCGACGCGTCCGGCTGAAATCCGATTGCGAGCTCTCGCCAGACGCGCTGACCGGACCCACCGGTCCGTGCGTCCGGTCGATCCTCAGCGCGTCCGGTCACCTTTTTCAGCATGTTCTTCAAGTTGTTGTTGCCCTTTGCTTCAACCTTGCTTCGCCTCTTGCCATATATTGCCAACACGTCGAAGATGATACCGTTATCACATATGTTAGCATGCCGATGAGTTAGGCAAGATCGAAGTTAGTGCTCTCATTGTCCTAAATGCAATATGCAAGTCAATTGGACCTAGAAGCACTTCACCAAAGGATTGTCGTGGCATCCCCTCTTGATAGTCGGCTATCTATCCTATAATGTGATCACACGCTCTATCGTGTCTTGATCACCGAAAGGAAAACCCTATCAAGTATACCTTTGCCTTGATCTCCCGGTTTCTCTCAAGCCGATCACCGAGCTTGACGATCCATCCTGTTCACCATCATCGTCCATGTTCATGATCATCTGAAGATCTCTTGTTTGGTTTTGGCTAATTAGTGACACCTAAGGACTAATCTCTCGATGCTAAGTGTTTGACTAGATTGGAGATTGGTCATGCTGGAGTTGGTGCTTTGTGATCATGGAGGATGGATCGAGGTGATCCAAAAGATGATCAAGCATGCAACTCGGTGGAGTTTCGGAGATCAATTGAGCCCCAAGGCAAAGGTATAACTACAGGGCTTTTGATTTCACACTCAAGACACCATAGAGGGTGTGAGTGGTTATAGGATCGATAAGCCGTACTATTAAGAGGGGAAACTTATCGTACACATCGGTCCTCATGTGCCTCTAGGTTTAAATTTCATTTGCATGCATTCTAACCTAGAGAGCTAACTTTGCACTTGGTGAAAAATGTTTTGAAAATGCTAACACAGTGGTCGGGGTGTTCTTCGACGTGTTGGTAACACAAGACAAGTGACGGAAGTTGGAACAAATTCGATCCGACGCAAAATTGGTAACCTCAGCTCAAACACCATCCTTGTGTTGGTCGGCACAACCGGGGAGTAACTTGTCGGTGTACAAGCGAACTCCGGGTCAACACATCGACGTGTCTCTTGTCTTGGTGATTGGTTCATAGCCTCTTCAAGTCGGTATAACAAGCTTCTCACTCTTGTATTACTTTCCTAGTTTACTTTGAGTAGAGAGCTAGCACTTGCTTGTGTAGGTTGTTCTTGCTAGCATAAGGTTCATACTAGGATTGCTCACTAGTTAGAGTAGTGACATAGCTCTTGTGTGACATAGAGATCATAGAATATATTTAGAATTGTCACTAGAGGCTTGCAAGACAATAGAGCTAGTGCAAACCACTTTACGCCGTGTTTTATACTAATCGGTTTGTTTAGTTGAGTTTGTAGAAATTTTTATAGGCTATTCACCCCCCTCCTCTAGCCATCTAGGACCTTACAAGTGGTATCGGAGCCATGGTCACCGTTTTAGAAGGCTTAACAACCTCCGGTGTGAAGCATGGCTAATATTGTGTTCAACAATGTTGGGGGAAAGCCTCCGTTCTTTGATGGAGTCAAGAATTTTGACTATTGGAAGAGATGCATGAGAATGTACTTGGGATCAATCAATGACCAAGTATGGGAAGTGACCGAGAAGGATTTTGTCATCCTAGACCCTACCAATCTCACACCCACCGACAAGATCCACAAACAATGCAACACAATGGCATTGAACACTCTCTACAAGGGAATGGATGTCAAAGTGTTTGAAGGTATCAAGGATCTTGAGAAGGCAAGTGAAGTGTGGGAGAAACTATGTGAGACCTATGAGGGCACCAAGGTGGTGAAAAGTGCCAAGTTGTATGTTCTCAAAAGCGAATTTGAGAATTTCAAGATGAAGAAAGATGAGAGCATACCGGATACATTCCATAGGCTCCAAGTGATTGTCAATGACCTCAAGGCATTAGGAGTGAAGACATTGGATAGAGACTTTGGGCACAAATTCTTGATGTGCTTGCCCAAGAGATTTGCTATGTTGAGGAAGTTTCTCTTTAGAGGTGCATTGGACACCATGACACCTAGTGACTTGCTTGGTGAAGTGCTAACCGATGAGCAAGTTGATGGCATGGAAGATGAGGAAGAGAAGGAAGATGACAAGAACAAGAAAGTTGTGGCATTCAAGGCCTCCACCACCTCATCCAAGGCTAAGGGCAAGTCCAAGGCTCAAGAACAAGATGATGAGGAAGTTAATCTTGATGAGATTGATCAAGAGTTTGCTATGTTTGTGAGGAAATTTAGCAAGGTCTTGAAGAGCAAGAAGTTTGGGCAAGGCTCTAGAAGAAGAAATGATTCATCCAAGGGCAATGAAGAGCCAAGAAAGTGCTTTGAGTGTGATAGCCCTTATCACATCCTTGTCGATTGCCCAATCAAGAAAGAAAAAGAGAAGATGAAGGCATACAAGGGTGGCAAGACAAACAAGAAAAGCAAGACCATGACATTCAAGAAGACAAATGATGGTGCTTTTGTTTGTTCTTGGGATAGTGATGGCTCCTCCGATGAAGAGGAAGAGAAACCCAAGGCCATGGGTGCAATTGGCCAACACAAGAAGTCATCTCTCTTCGGCTCATCACCTTCATGCTTCATGGCTAAGGCCACTAAGGTATCATTGCATGAGCATGAAGAACTAAATGCTAATGAAGTAAAATATGATAGTGATGATGATGATGATGATGAATATGAACCCACTAGAGATGATCTTCTAGAGATGCTTAAGCAAACTCATATCATACTTAAGACTAAGGACAAGGAATGTAGAGCTTTGCAAAAGAGTGTAAAAACTCTTGAGCAAAACTTTAGTGAGCTAGAGGCCACCCATGAGGGTCTAAAAGAAGACCATGGGGAACTTGAGCTAGCTCATACAAGGCTTCAAAAAGCCCATGCCTTGCTCTTAGAGAAGAATGATAGAGCTTGCTCAATCATCAAGAAGGATGTTGGTTCAACATGTGACATCATAGATAAACCATTCTTGGTTGATGTTGAAGAACCATCTATTCCTTCCACATCCACATCAACCCACTCAAGCTCTACTAATAGTGATGGAATAATTTTAGACTCATCATTAAAGGTTGAGAATGAGACTCTCAAAAGAGAGGTGGATGAGCTCACCCACTCCTTAAGGAAGGCATATGGTGGGGATGCCCGCTTGCTAAAGTGCTTGGGTAGCCAAAGGTTTTTCCTTAACAAGGAAGGCTTAGGCTATGTCCCCAAGAAAGGCAAGAAGGCCTTTGCTACTCCAAAGCCTAGCTTTGTGAAGAGCAATGGGTCCTATTGCAATAGATGCAAGCAAGTGGGGCATTGTCGATGTTTTACGACCGAGATCCTGCCACGGGGTGAACCGGGCAGTTTGTTCGGGCCTCGACGAACCTGGAGCCCGGCGGTTTGTTGCGCAGCTGACATGGAGAGCGGGGTTTTTATACTGGTTCGGGCCCTCGATCAAGGATCGAGTAAAGACCTTTACGTCCAGTCGGCGTGAGCCTGTTTTTTGATTGATGGGGTTAGCCGGGAATCGGCTGTGAAGCTTTATAGCGCTTGGTCGTGGCCAAGCTTGTGTCCTGTATGTTCGTTTGCTCTCCTCTACGAGGTGTTTCTTGGCCGCCTTTTATAGTCTAAGGGGCCAAGGAACTCGCTATGATCCTAGTCGGATACAGAGTGGGTTGTCCGTAGAGGAATCGAACACCCGAACTCTAAACAAGGTAATCTGACTAGTGTTCTATCCTAGTTATAACGTAAGTCACCGTAGCTATGCTTCTATTGCCTTACGGGAGTTGTTTGTGGCCGCGAGGCTAGGATAGAACCCTCGCGAACAACTCGGTAGAGTTCTTTGGTGATCCTGTATCCACAAGCCCCGAGCATCTCAAGGTCGAGTCATGAGGGTTGTCTTGCTCTTCTCGGGCGAGGCCTTGATATGGTCTTCAAGATCATCTTACGGAGTGCAATTTTGAAAAAGTGCACCCGTAGGGTTTAGCCCCCCCTTCTTCTTGCTTTTTGGCACAAAGAGCCGGAAGGTCTTTGAGTTCTTCTCCTCCTTCTTCGAGTTCTTCCCATCGTCGGAGCTCTTCTTTCTTGAAAGGAGAGCCTTGTTCCGCTAGCCCCCGAGCATCTCAAGTTTTGAGTCATGAGAGCTGTTCGCTCTTCTCGGGTGCGGCCTTGATGCGGTCCTTGTTGTCTTCACATGGTGTGTACTTTTCTGAAAAAAGTGCACCCGTAGGGTGTAGCCCCCCGAGCTTCTTGCTTTTTGGTACAAAGAGCCGGAAGGTCTTCGAGTTCTTCTTGTCGCCGGAGCTCTTCCGTAAAAATCATGCCCCGGGTATCCTGTAGCCCCGAGCGTCTAAGAGCTCTTCTCAGATTGAGCTTTTAGGGGTTCTTCATTTTACCTCGGATTTTGACCGTTCCTCTTTTTTTCGTCGGTCACGGGAGTCACATGACGCTTTTATTGCGCTCCGTTTTTCGGGAAACGTCAGTGCATGGCGGTTATTGCCATAAATTCTCTTCTCGCGTGATTTGAGGTGACCGCTCCTTTTTGCTGGTTGCCTCGTCTTCTATGGACTTTAAGTATCTCTGATCTGCCTTCATGCAGACTTGTTGCAGTTTGTCCTCTGCTTATTCTTGAGATGGTCATCCGGGTTCTTTTCCTCAGACGACTTGTTTGCAATTGCGCCTTTAGAATTCTTCCTTAGGCTTCCGGCTCTTATATCCTTCTTGTAGGTTCGTGCCGAGTAGTCTTGAGTCGTGCTTCGTGACATCGATCTTTGTTTCGATGATCCAACTTGCCTTTCATCTTGGCTTTTATAGCGTTGAAGTTACGCCCGAGTTGTCGGTGCTATTTTCCCGACTTGTCACCGGGTCTTCTAGTAGATCCGCCGAAGGTGGCATAGGATCTTGTCCTTGTGCACCTTTAGGTTATTCTTTCCTTGACGCCGGCGTCTAGCTAGCCTTCATAGGTCTTGCCGTGATAGATTGGAGTCTTGCTTCAGATTTCTTGAGTTCTTTTTCCCGAAGGGATCGGCTTGCTGTTTACGTAGACTTGGCCGAAGGTAGTTCTAGCGTTCTTCTCCTGAAGTCCAGTCTTTGTTTTTTACGGAGAGTCAACCCGCCTTTTACGTAGACTTGGTTGGGGATATTTGCAGAGTCTTGCTCTTGATCTGTCAGGGTTGTTTTCTTCTGACGAATGACTTTTGTCTTCTTTCTGAGACTTGTCATGATGAGTGGAGTCTTGCTCTTGAATTCTAGATTTCTTTTGTCTGGAGTATCAGCTCGTCTTCTCTGTAGATTAGCTGAAAACAGTTGTAGAGGCTTGCTCCTAGTCTCCAGGGTTGTTCTTCTGAAGATTCAGCTCTTCCTTTCTGTAGACTCGCTGGAGGTGATAGAGTCTTGCTCTTGATCTTCAGGGTTGTTCTTCTGAAGATTCAGCTCGTCCTTTCTGTAGACTTGCTTGAGGTGAATAGAGTCTTGCTCTTGGTCTTCAGGGTTGTTCTTCTGAAGATTCAGCTCATCCTTTCTGTAGACTCGCTTGAGGTGATAGAGTCTTGCTCTTGGTCTTCAGGGTTGTTCTTCTGAAGATTCAACTCGTCCTTTCTGTAGACTTGCTTGAGGTGATAGAGTCTTGCTCTTGGTCTTCAGGGTTGTTCTTCTGAAGATTCAACTCGTCCTTTCTGTAGACTTGTTTGAGGTGATAGAGTCTTGCTCTTGGTCTTCAGGGTTGTTCTTCTGAAGATTCAGCTCGTCCTTTCTGTAGACTTGCTGATGATGGTTGGGGCGTCCCCCATTTTGTCAGGGTTGTTTTCCTCTGGCGTGTGACTTGCGTCTTCTTCTGAGACTTGTCACGATTGTTCGGAGGGTCTCTCCAGGCCGTTAGGTTTCTCCCTTTAGGCCCTCTAGCGTTTGTCTTCTCTTGGACATGCTAGTGTATTTTGGTGGAGTCGTGCTCCTGAAAGAGTTGTTCTAACTTGGGGTTGCCTCGTCTGGGCTAGGGCTCTCCCATGCTGTCCAGTGGACTATCGCATGACGTCCCTTGAAGGGTTCTCAGTCCGGGCCCATTTAAGTGCACTGCGGACTGAAGGTCAAGATGGTTGGGTTCCTATTTCATAACACTACAATCCACCTTGCCTGGTTTGGGCTGCTTTGCTTTCTGAGAGACTTGTGTGAGACGATGGGTTTCTATTTCACAACACCACACCGTTCACGCCCGATTCGAAAGGCCGTCCGCCGTCATTGGACATAGTGGCGCTTTCTGGACCCTTGATAGCCTTTGCGACCTAAACGGGCCGATCCCAACGTCCTCTTTTTTTTAAGAGTCGAAGTTCACGATCTTCCGCTAGGATTTAAGGTGTGGACGCTATTCCAGAGCTAGGACTTCGCGTGGTTCCACCCTTGGAATTTGACCTCCGTTCTGGTGGTCGGGTTTTGCCTTCTTTTGGTCGACTTCTTCTTTGAAGTGCCAAATCGGGCTGTCTTTTTCTTCTCCCTTAGGAGGCATTGTTCTTCTCCCTTAGGAGGCATGCAGCTTCACTCTGGGCAACTTGTTTTTGTTGAAGTGCCTGGTGGCTGCGTATTTGGTGACCTCTTTGGATGGTCCAGAGCTCTTCTCAGGCTTGATCTTCTTCTTCTTGAAGTATCGGAGAGTTGTTTTTGCGTTCTGCTTCTCTTCTGCTGCCTTGAGTTTCTCTGATTATGGATAGAACCTTTTGAGCTGGTTTATGTGCCAAGAGTTTCTGACTTCTTCTCCTTGCATGGTCATCAGCTTGTAGGTTCCTGGTCCCAGTACTCCTTTGACGATATATGGTCCTTCCCATGGGCTGAGCAATTTGTGCTTGCCTTCCGTCTTTTGGTTTCTCTTGAGTACTTGATCTCCTGGGTTGAGCTTTCTTGGACGTGTGCTCTTGTCGTAATGCCTTCTTAGTCCTTGCAGATATCTTGCGTTCTGGAGGATGGCGTTTGATCTGACTTCTTCTGCACAATCGATTTCTAGTCTTCTTGTCTGTTCTCCTTCTCCTTCTTCAAATTGCTCGATTCTTGGAGAGCTCCAAATGAGGTCTGCCGGTAGAATAGCTTCTGATCCGTAGGTCAGGAAGAAAGGTGAATAGCCTGTTGCTCTACTGATTTGAGTTCTTAGGCCCTAGATGACTTTTGGGAGTTCTTCGATCCACTTGACTCCGTAGTCTTTTAGTTCTTCGTATAGTCTTGGCTTCAATCCGGCAAGGATGAGTCCGTTTGCTCTTTCGACTTGTCCGTTAGCCTGAGGGTGTGCTACGGATGCATAATCTATCTGTATGCCACAATCTTGTGCCCGATCTTGAATTCTGCCACCATGAACGGTGATCCGAGGTCAGTGATGATCCTGTTGGGCATCCCGAATCTGTGCATGATCTCTTGGATGAACACGACTGCCTTGGTGGAGCTGAAGGTGACCAATGGCTTGTATTCTATCCATTTGGTGAATTTGTCGATGGCGACGTAGATATACTCATATCCTCCTTTTGCTCTCTTGAGTGGTCCGACTTGATCCAGTCCCCAGGACGAAAAAGGCCATGATGGTGGTATGCGAGATCAAGTTGTGTCTTTGGCACATGCGCTTGTCTTGCGAACATCCGGCATCCTTTGCATCTTCTGACGAGTTCTTCTGCGTCTTTGAGGGTCATTGGCGGTAGTATCCTATTCTGAATGCTTTTCCCACGAGGGTTCTTGACGCTGCGTGGTTTCCACAAAGATCCGTAGTGGATTTCTTGTAGGATGTCTTTTCCTTCTTGAAACTTATGCATTTGAGTAATACTCCTGATGATGCTGCTCTCTTGTAAAGCTTGTCTTTGATGAGCACGTAGTTCTTGCTTCTTCTCAAGATCCTAGTTGCTTCAGCCTTGTCTTCGGGTAGTGTCTTGTTCTTGATGAAGTTTGTGATGTCTTCGATCCAGGGAGTTGTTCTTCGACCTGGAGAGATTATCATTACTCCATTTAGAGCTGATTGCTCCACGTTGTCTTCTTCTGGGTTCTCCTTGATGGATGGCTTCAAGAGTTCTTCGACGAATACTCCTGGTGGGACTTGTGCTCTGTCGGATCCGAGTTTGGCTAGCACGTCTGCCGCCACGTTCGCATCTCTGAGCACGTGTAGGATTTCTAGGCCTTGGAAGTTCTTTTCCAGTTTGCGCACTTCTGTGCAATAGAGGCCCATGTTGTCCTTTGTGCAGTCCCAGTCCTTATTGACTTGATTGATGACAACCGCGGAGTCGCCGTATACTTGTAGTCTCTTGATTCCCAGAGTTCTTGCCATCCTGAGGCCATGGATGAGTGCTTCATACTCGCCTCGTTGTTTGTAGCCTACCACATGATTTGCAAAGACGTATTTCTTGAGTTGTCTTCCTTACGGAGATATGAATAAAATCCCGGCTCCTGCTCCCCTAGCTTCAACGATCCATCGAAGTACATGTTCCAATGTTTCTTGATGTCGTCGGATATGGGTTGTTGGAGCTCGATCCATTCTCGCTATGAAATCTGGTAGCGCTGGGATTTGATTGCTCTTCTTGGAGTGAACTCTAGATTCAATGCTCGAGTTCCACCGCCCATTTTGATATGCGGCTGTTGAATCTCTCGTTCCTCGGGATATCGCCTAGTGGTGAGTCGATTACCACTTTGTGATTTTGTGATTTGTCGAAGTAGTGTCGTAGCTTCCTTGATGTGATCGGTATGGAGTAGAGTAGTTTTTGTACGTGAGGGTATCGAGCTTTGGACTCAGATAGAACCTCGCTCACATAGTAAACTGGCCTCTAGACCTTGTTAGGTTGCTCGGGCTCTTCTCTTTCCACGATGATTCTTTGAGCCGACCACTCGTATTCGTTCTTTGCTATATAGAGCAGGAGTTCTTCTTGATCCTTTGGAGGTGTTAGGACTGGAGCTGTTGTAAGGTACTCTTTGAGTTCTTCAAACGCCT
Source organism: Hyparrhenia diplandra (assembly GCA_015847255.1). Taxonomy (NCBI): domain Eukaryota; kingdom Viridiplantae; phylum Streptophyta; class Magnoliopsida; order Poales; family Poaceae; genus Hyparrhenia; species Hyparrhenia diplandra. Next base: position 32,737 of record JADLZK010000821.1, on the reverse strand, counting down.
TATCTACATCCTTTGTCCATTTGAATTCTCCTTTGGTCTTGATGAGTTTGAAGAAGGGTAGCCCTTTTTCTCCAAGCTTAGATATGAATCTGTTTAGCGCTGCCATGCATCCTGTGAGCTTCTGGACGTCCTTGATGCTTCAGGGTTGTGTCATCTCGGTGATTGCCTTGATTTGCTTGGTGCTGGCCTCGATACCTCTATTGCTGACCAAGAAACCCAGTAGCTGTCCCGAAGGTACTCCAAAGACGCATTTTGTTGGGTTGAGCTTCCATTTCCACTTGTTGAGATTCTTGAAGGTCTCTTCCAGGTCTTGAATCAGAGTCTCTGGTTCTCTGGTTTTCACCACCACGTCGTCTCACGTATGCTTCGGTATTTTTGCCAATCTGCTCTCCCAAACAAGTCTCAGATCGCTCTTTGATACGTTGTTCCGGCGTTCTTCAATCCGAAGGACATTGTTTTGTAGCAGTAGGCACCGAAGGGGTGATAAAAGAGGTCTTGCTCTGATCTTCTTTCTTCGATTGCAATCTGGTGGTATCCCGAGTAGCGGTCAAGAACGATAGTAGAGCCGATCCCGCCAGAGTCCACTATTTGGTCGATCCTTGGTAGCCCGAAGGGATCTTTTTCGGCAGTGCTTATTCAGGTCTGTAGTCCACACACATTCGCCCGCCCGAGGAGTTCTTCTTACGGACCGTAACCGGGTTGGCTAGCCAGTCGGGATGTAGGATTTCTCGATGAATCCCCGCTGCGAGTAGTTTTGCAATCTCCTTTTGATGGCCTCCTTCTTTTCTCGGTGAGAACCTCCTTAGTCTTTGCTTGATGGGTTTGGATCCCATATTGATGTCAATTGCGTGCTCGGCCCGGCTCCTTGGTACGCTAGGCATGTCTGGCGGTTTTCCAAGCAAATATATCTTTGTGTTGCCTTAGGAAGCCGGTGGCCTTGAATTCCTATTTTGGTGATAGGTGGGCGCCGATGATCGCCGTCTTGGATGGATCGCCCGTCGTAGGTCAATGTGCTTGACGCGGCTTCTTCCGGTGGAATCGAATTGCTTGCTTCTTGGCCGGTATCTCGAGTTCTTACGGATCCGTCTCTTGTGCCATCTAGTTGAGTTCTTTTTCTCCAAGAGTTCTCTTGTCTTGTTTGCGATTTCCACGGCTTGTACGTCACACTCGAAGGCTTTCTTGAGGTCTCCTTTGATAGAAAGAACCCCAAAAGGTGCCGGCATCTTTAGCAGAAGATACGGGTAGTGTGGAATAGCCATGAATTTTGCAATGGCAGGTCTCCCCATGATGGCGTGGTATGGTGACTCGAGATCTGCTACTTCAAACTTGATGTACTCTGTCCGGTAATTTGATGGAGATCCAAATGTAACTAGCAAGGTGACTTGTCCAATTGGTATGGCTGCTCGTCCGGGTACTATTCCATAGAAAGGAGTGCTTGAAGGAGCGATCAGTTCGGAGAGGTCTAGTCCCATCTTGTCCAGTGTTTCTAAAAATAAGATGTTCAATCCTGCTCCTCCGTCGATCAGTACTTTGGTAACAGTCACTCCGGCTATCGTAGGTTCCAGTACCAAAGGATACAGGCCGGCGTTGCCCACACTTGTCCATTGATCCTCCCTGGTGAACTGAATCGGGTATTGGGACCAATTGAGGTAGCGCGGTATTGCGGGTTCTGCTGCCATGTGTTACAGTACCTTCTAGATTATAGGGCCCACATACATATATCATTGTCCCAAGGACCTCTGATAGCATGCACATGCACCGAATGATCTAGAAAGCACTATTAATTCTCCGACAGGATCTCATCATTAAGAGTCATTGCAGCATTACAACACTTTATTCAAATATACATCAGAGTAAAAGCGTAAGGATTACATAACATAATTTTTACAAACCTTTGTTTCCAAACTTAACTTAAGTATTATTACAAACCAAGTAGTAGAGTAACAACTAAACAAAAGCTTTAGACCCTGCCCAAGGGTCACATCTACTCTTCCTCGGCATCCACCTGGAATACCGTCATGCAACACGGGCCAACACACATTTGACCCTGACTCTCACCTGCAACAAGGGTTAAAGAACCCTGAGTACGGAAGTACTCAACAAGACTTAACCGACTAAAAGAAAATAGGTGAAGACTCAGGAATGCTGGTTATAGGAAAGGTCTTAGCAAGGACTCATTTTGCATAAAAGCTTACTAATAATGGATCCTTACTTTCATGGTTTTATTTCAATTTAGTAAAACCTCTCTTCTAAGTGATCCTGTACTAATTCAAACACTTCTCAACCAAACCTCTTTCTTTCTCATTAGTTTCTCTTCTTAACTACGAAGAAAGAGACAGAGTATCGGGTCTCCTTCACCGAGAAGCAACGGCGACTCGCGAATCGATTCAACACCCAGCTGGGGATTCCCTTCCACACGATATATGTAGCACCGAAGCTTGCATATATCAACCATCTCCCAGTTCGTTCAAAACGGGAACGAGGCCTACGCCACCCGAGAATACATGCGCCTCCGTCCCCGGGACTTTAACCCACCGAGGGTATCTTGTACTCCCGCCATCTCTCCACTCCCAAAGGCGTGGTTGCCATTCCCGATTTGACACACCCCCCGAGATCCGGCTTACCCAAAGCATGTGGTTGGTACTTGCTTCGACACTTATCCGGGGTGACAACCAGATAATCGTGCCTTTGACCCAATCGGTCTCCGTACGACATGCGTTCAACAAATCCCGATAGACTCAATCCGATCCACGGACGGTCCTTAACCGACACACAATAGGAAACACTACTGAGAGAGACTCCCTTCTCAATGCAAGTTACCCGACCGGTCTCAAATTAACAGTATCTTCATGCTCTATTTGTGAGTCAACATTGAAGAACTTATAAAACATTTTTAAAACATCCTATCTTTAAGCAAGGCATAACAACTATGCATTTTCAAATAAAACAGGTTATCAAGGATGATAATTCAATAACAAGATTGGTCATGCAAAGAAATAGGTTATCACTCAACTCCTATTCACCTAATGCATCATATCATCAACATAAGTGATATAAAGCTTTGTAAAAATAACAAGGAAAGGTTTAAATGCATCCGGGGCTGCCTTCAAATAAGTAACACTCGGGCTCGGGATCCGTTCCACGTATATCAAATCCAACCTCCACGGGACACCGAACTTCCTCGAAACTTCCTCAACCTTGAATCCTTCACTAACGTTCTCTACACGTAGAATGCATGCTTCAATATGATGCCATAATGGTAAACATGATGCTTAGAAGTGCATGGAAATAAACACCAACTTGAGTACAACTTTCCTTCACGATAAAGTTGCAACCTAACAAAACCAACTTGTTGAACTACTCTACAAGATATCATCACCATTGCCTAAGGAGTCTCAAGGACCATCTTACACAAGTAAGATTCTAATTCACAAAACAACACAACATTTCTACATCAAACAACATTCATTTCCTCTAAATAAAACAAAGCATAAAATAGAAAATAATTTAACTAACTAAAACTGACCCTAAACTTTTTTCTACAAGTAGGTCCTATCATAAAACAGTTCTAAATAAAATTTCATGAATTTTGGAAATCTAGATTAATTTATAAAATTCACCAAGGATCCCTTTTCTAATTAAAGCTGGTAATTTTAAATTAGGTCAAAACAGTTTAAAATTTAAATTTGAAATTTTTCCTACATTCTGGACATCATGAACAGCTTCTACAAAAAAAGTTCATAATTTTATAAGCTTTGGATAATTTTCTATGAATTTTGGAAGTTTCTGTACTATTCATACTTAAATAAAATCAGAAAATGAAATTTTAATCGAAAACCGGCCATGGGCCGAATCCGGTCCAGCTTGGCCCCCGCCTGCGGCGGCGCACGCGCGCCTGCGCGGCCCAACTCGGCAGGCCGGCCCAACCCACGCGTCCGCGTCAACGGCGACGCTCGCCGGCGCTGACCGGCGGGATCTCGCCGGCGGCGGGGTTTCTGACGACGCGGATTGATCCTACGAGATCCCTGCAAGACGGCGCACCGATCTAGGGCACAGACACGGCGGCTAACGGACCAAAGCATGCTCACCGGCGACGATGGCGGCCCGGCGGCGCTGTGAGCCACGGCGAGGCTCGTCGGAGCTAGCTACGGCCAAGGCGAGAGCACTGGCTAGTCCAGCACCATCGGGCGAACCCGAGCTCCCATTTAAATGGCCTAAAACCGGACCTATGCACGAATGGCAACGCGCGCGGCGGCGCGGCCATGGCGGACCACGTCGGCATCGACGTTCCGGCGGTTACGTCGTGTCATACTTCAAACTGAAAGGTCCTACAGCGGCGCTAGGACATGGGGATCACGGTGCTCACGGTGGTTTGGTCGAAGACAAGACGGAGCAGGGTGGTCAACGACGGCGGCAGCTTCGGCGGCGGTCTCCGGTGGTCACGACGGCGTTCCGATGCGACGGGACTTCGGCTGTGGCAAATAGCGAGCGCACCATGACTAGAGCATCAAGGAGATCAAGAAACAGGAGTTGGTTTGCGGCGAAGCTCACCAGAATGGCCTGGTGACGGCGACCCGAGCTACGGCGGAGCTCCGGCCGGAGTTGGAGACGACGGCGTCGTTCAGGCGATTCAAGGGACGATTGGCTGTGGTTTTTGGCTTGATGAAAGCGTAATTGGATTGCGATTGAGCTGGGAAACTGGAAGACGGCGGATTGAAGCCGTTGGCTCCAATTTATAGGAGAAGGTGAGAGGCGTCGGCCGGCGTCGGAGGAGCTCAAATCGACCACGTCGTCGTCAGGGGCTCTCCTGCTGCGCTGGGATCGAGGGACGGGACGAGGACACGATGGCGAATACGGCGACACGCTCAAGCAGGAGCTGGCGCGAGCAGGCGGCTGGAAAACGGCGAGGACGCCACGGCGGCCATCGACGGGGACCCGCTTGCCCTGTACCTGGCGGCGACGGATGACGGCTTCCTATGGCCTTGACACGACGGCTGACACGCTGGACTTTATTGACACGTCGGGGATCGACGTGGCAGGGTTGAGCAGCGGCGGGGACCGGTGAAACACCGAGAAGGGCGGCCGGCGGCAAGCAGCTGCGTGGCAGCTCTGCCTTTCCCCCCCCCCCCAATTCAAATTTCCAAACCCTAACTCTGTTTTTCTCAAATTACTTTCAAATTTTGAACTGCACTCAAAAATCTCCAAACACGACTTTTGCATAACTTTTCGAGATCTACATTTTTCTCAATTGGAAGATTTCCTAATTCGGCCTCTAAGATAGACTTCTTGAAAAGTCAGATTTGAAATTCAAATTGGGATTTGAAATTACTTTAAAAACTTGAACTAAACTTGAAAAACTCAAAACACCAACTTTGTTCATCTCAAAAAGATCTACAAGGTTGATGTTGGAAGTTTTCCCAAATTTTGCTTAAATTTGGAGTAATTGAAAAGGGGGTAAAACTAGGTTTTTGGGAAAAGTAGGGTTTGACACATGAAATAACACTCAATTCAACATTCAAAATTGCAATTCAAGTCATTTAACAAACATAGCATTGAAATAAACTCATTTTAGTGAATGCATGACAAGGTTCTCACAATGGATGCTTTGCAATGCATATGATGACATGTCCAGTTTTAGTGATATAACACCTGGGTGTTACACCATGATTGATCGGAGTGCTAGTTTGTCTTGTCTCTTGCTCTTTGAACCGGGTACTCCAGAGAATATGATGTTCAAGGATCTCGTTGCTTTCTGGAAATCCCCTGTCTTTGGTTCTTCACCGGCTTCTTCTCTGTTTTCTTGATTGTCTCCCTTTTGAGCAGAGTTGTTTCCTCCCTTGTACTTCTCCTAGAATGTTGTACGCTTTTTCGAGCGTGTCAGCGGAGCTCCGTGGTGGTAGATGCAGGGTAGGTCTTCTAGCTTGATATTGCTTCTGTTCCTGTCGCCATTGTTGTTGTTGTTGAACCTTTGCTTGTAGGGTTTCTTTGACTTCTCCGCCATTGCGACAGTATTGTCTGGTCCTCGCTTCTTTTGCTGTTGAGAGTTGTTCTGATCCTTCTTTGGGCCTTCTGAGTTCTTTCTTTCTGGAAAGCGGTCTCGGGTTCTTTCTTCAGCTCCGATCATCTTCTCAACAGTAAGCTTGAACTGCTCGTTTGTCCTCGGGTTGTCTTTGTAGAAATCCGAGAACTACCATCTTGAGAAAATCTCGTTCCCGAAGGCGTCTATCGCTTCTCTCTCGGTGATGTCATGTACTTGGGATCTCATCTCCCCAAATCTTCGGTAGTAATCTCTCAGGGATTCCCCTGGCTTCTGCTTGAGGCTTTTCAACTCAGCCTGAGTAATAGGATGGGTGATGATTCAATCGAAGTTGCTACAGAATACTCTCTGTAAGTCTTCCCAGTATCTGATTTAGCCCTCTTCGATCTTGTCGAACCATTGGAGCGGTAGAGCCTCTAGGGCCATGGGAAAGAAGACGGCTTTTTTTGCGTCATCATCTCCTCCTCCCCCACTCAATGGATTGTGAGTAGACTCGAGCCATTGTCCGGGCTCTGTTTTCCCATCGTATTTTGAGTGGTTTGAAGGCTTGAACTTTGGGGGTAGCTTGACTTCTTGCAATCTTTTCTCGCGAAGGCGAGGAAACTGTCGTAGCTTCCCGTTGTTCTTTCTTTAAGTCTTCCTGAGGTTCTTTCTCCTCTTGGATGAGTTCCAGTCGGTCGATATGTTGATTCCGCGACTTCTTCTCATCGGCTTGGTCTTGAAGCAGGGCTTTCCCTCGGGGGTCTCTAGTACTTGTCTACCATCCCTCCGGGGTGGCACGGAATTGTTGGAGCCTTGCGGCCTTCCCAATCTTTCAAGACGTTGGACCGACTTCTTGGAGCACGAGAGCTGTTCGCCTTTGATCGCGGCGTCCCGGGATCTCTTTCCCGATAGCCTTCGCGATGCCTCCTTGATGAGCCTTTCCTCGTCATTTAGGTCAGTTGCAGTCTTCAAGCGGTCAATCAACCCTTGTAGCCTTTCTCGAGTTGCTCGTTGATCGTCTTCAGCTTCTCTTTCAGACTTTAGCCTTTCGTACTCATGTAGATCGGCTTGATATTTGTTCGGGGCTTGCATGCGTGAGTTTGCCCCCGATTCGGCGTCCTCCCTTCGCCTTGTTCCTTTTCAGCCTTTCTTGGCGTTGGTGTTCTCCTTCGTCTTCAAGGGTTCTTTTTCGTCCGCCGAGATGTTGGATAGGCCTTCGTCGATGGACCTGATGTCGGGGGCTTCGGGCGGGTAAGTGGGGTGCGGCCGCCCACCATAAAGATTTCCTTAGCGGCCGTAGCTTTGGGTCGCCACTCCTTCCGTCGGGGGTAGGTTCTAGGATGTTGACCCTCCCTGGTCGTCCCCGTTGCCTGATGATCGGCTTTGTTGAGGGTTCTTGGCCAGTGGATGATGCACTCCTCTGGGGTTCTTGTCAATATGAGCCCTCTTTGCGCGCCCTCCAAAGGAATCTCCAATCTTCTCTTCAGAGTTGTCTTGGCGCTCCTTGAATACGCGTATGCTGCGTTGCGTAATCCTGTAGGAAACTGAAAAGGTAATCTGGACTGGTGTCCAGGGTTATATCCAAATTCGCCTTCTTTCTCCGAGTTGGAGTAGTGTTGGCTGAAAAAAGTTTCCGAGTTGGAGTAGCTTCCCTTATCCAAACCGGAGTTGGTGTAGCTTCCCTTGTCCAAGTCAGAGTTGGAGTTGTACTTTGAGTTGCCTTCGGAATCCGCGCTTGAGTCCTGGTTGTCCACCTTCCCCGAGTTGGTTTCGGGTTTGGGTCCTTCCGTGTTGGTTTCCGAGCAGGCTTCGAGTTTGTTCTCCGTCTTCGAGGCGGCTTCGGCAATTGTCAGTTGCTGGAGCTTCTCGGCGAGTTTCTGTTCGTCGGTCTTGGAATCCTCGAAGATGTAGCTTCGAGTCTTGCCGTCGTCGTCGATCTCGCAAGCCCATGATCCGAAGATGATCGTCCTTCTCGCCGATGTACCCATGATGTCGTGGTCCGCCGGACTCGTGCTGAAATTCGACGAGCCCCCCTACCCGGCGCGCCACCGCCGATGTTTTACGACCGAGAGCCGCCACGGGTGAACCGGCAGTTTGTTCGGGCCTCGGCGAACCTCGAGCCCAGCGGTTTGTTGCGCAAATTGACATGGAGTGCGGAGTTTTTATACTCGGTTCGGGCCCTCAATCAAGGATCAAGTAAATTTTGTTCGAGAAGGTCAGGGAGTCGATCCCGGGCGTGTGTTGGAACACCGCGATCCTTGAAAGTAGGAGGTAGGCTTGCATCTGGGGTTCCCCTGATGTCGGGTATGGAGTCGACCGTCGAAATCGAGGGGGCTTGAGCTTCTCCTGCAAACTAGTGCGGCATCTTCTTGCATGGGGGAGCTTTCTTGCTCGTCGAGGTTGAAGAACTCGTGCTTGTGTCATGACTATGCCTTGATGATAAGCCTCAGCCATTGAAAATCTTCCCATTCTTCATGGCTCACTACTTAGCTTGATTGAGCAAAATCCTCGGGTGTGCAAGGGTTAGATGAGAAATATGAACTTTCACACACAGCCAGTCTTGCTCGACATAATATTTTGGTGGAGAAAATTGAGTGTGGTGCAAAGTGGGAGAGAGTGTGAGGTGAAAGAGTGAGAGAATGGAAGGTGAATTGCTCTCTGCGGTGCCCAAACTATATATAGTAGAACAGCCAGGCCGAGGCGTGCCATGCAACGGATAATGGCCGTTGGCAAAGCGAGGAGCCCATGGCAGCCAGTGCTTGGCCGCACAGCAGGGTCGCAGCACCACCCGGCGGCTGTAGTTAGTTTAGTAGGCGTGCACAACGATTGAAGTTTGTGGCAGTTGTTTGCTCATCTTTGATTCGTAGTTTTCTCCCCTTTTGATTTTCCCCCAAAAAAGTTTTCAAAATTTTGTTGTTTTTTATTATACCCCATTTTTTTTGAGCGAGGTTGTTTATAGTCGGCACATGCGACTCTCCGATCAGCGGGAGAGTATCTTCTCAGGGGGAGGTTTTCGAGATCGAGATCCCTCAACACACCACCTTTGGTCTTGATGATGATACGGGTGTGTTGTTGTATGCAGATGGGCACTTTACGCCTTATCTCGGACATGGAAGATGATGAAGCCCTTCCCCAAGGCGATATCAGCCTTGGCGGTGTAAGAAAATGGCCTCCCAGGAGAGGAACACATCCCTCCTTCGGGCCCATGTCACAGAGACCACGAGAAGTCTAGCGGAAATATATTCATCTTTGATTTTGATAAAATGTCTTCAAGAATTCCCTCGAGGCTGCGTGTTGTTTGATCTGCATGCATTTGGAGGACAAAACTGCGGGGAGCAAGTGTCCCTATGGTCTGTTGAAGGTAGCCTTGGACATCACATTAATCTTTGGCCCCAGTCACAAAATGCATTGGCGAAGATGGGGGCCAATAGCGCAATGATGATCGGACGCCCAGGTCTCTGTTCTTAGCGATGCTTGGCCGAGGTCCACGGGGATCTTTGCCCGGCTCTTTGGGTTGTGAGCCTTGGTGATATCATGTTGGCCCACGACTCGTCGCGGGACCTCGGGTTGCCACGGGATCACAGGAGTAGTTAAGCGGCACTGAGGCGACAATCTGGGCTAGGCTGTGTTTCCATCATCTTATTGAGCTCAATTGATTCTTCACGGTAGATGTCAACCCTTCCGACTTGTTATTCACCCCTTCTAGGATTTTATCTTGATGGCTCATCTTTTTGGTGAATTTTCGTGATCTTGGCTTGGCCCAACCTGGGTCCTTAAGTGAAGGTTGACTTTGGTAGTGGGATTATAGCCTGATTTTGGAATGGTGGGCCGGGGAGGCGGTTGTTCGGCCTTGGCGAGGTTGGCGATACCCGTTGTTGTTTATGAGCAGCTGCTTCTTTATGGGTCTCAGGCCGGTTATCCCCAGTGGCCAACTTCACCACGGGTCTCACATGTCATGTGTGAGTGCGTGAGCGTAAAGCTGGCTTCTTTAGCGAGTATTTAGTCTGTCTTTGCGCTCATCCCGGCTTTCTTGACAATAGATCCATGCGGCAAGCATATCGCTCCTTCACGGGATGCATGCCTTTTTGATGTTTAGGTGGGGTTACATCCTCGACTCAGTTTCACCACTATCTTGTCGTCGTCCCGCTGTTGCCCCATCAATGGTGACGTAACAAGAATGCGCCATCGGCCAGCTGACATCGAGGTGCCCCTTTCGATATGGCCGTGGGACCATTATAGAAAGTTTGGAGCACCGGCCCGATTCTCCGTTCAAGTATGGTGTGGGCATGCTTGAATAAATTCCTGCCGACCTTTCCCACGCCTCCAGCATGGGTTCCATTGAGTACAAGCTGTGAAGTTGGCGATTCTGCCCTCAGGGCGTGAGTTTTGCATGGGGAAGAACTTTAATAGGCTAAGGCCGGAGGTGGAGCATTTTGCCCGCGTATTGCTGCTTCCTTGTCCTTGTAGAACCAGCGTGTTCCCTTTCCCCACGAGGAGAAGCCGGGCGGAGCGATGACGTCGGAGTTCGGCGTCGCCCGATGACAATGGAGTAGCCGACAGCTCAAAGGAAGTGTTGGAGATGTGCGTTGGCGTCCTCGCTAAGCTGATCCACAGAAAGGAATACGCCTGCACCATGAGTAATTAGCCCGGTCTGGCTTCGAAGTTCTTGCTCCGCCAACATTGACCACCGGCCCGGTGGAGCACGTTGGCAACGAGCCGCGGAAAACTGTGAACACGAACCATGGCCTACGGTTCGGTTAATTACGAGGGGTCGGTCTCAGCTGTCGAGGTTCAGGAGCTGAAGAAGAAGAAGTCTGAACTGTTCTTCCTTAGGAGTGCCTCGAGTTCTCGATGAAGTTTGTCGGCGGTTAGGCGACATACACTATCTGTTTTTCATCCACAACGGAGAAAACATAAAAGATTAGCTGTATGAGCAAGTGGTTTATCACGCATGCACATTTCATATTCATAACTTGACTAGTGATTTCTTATAACAATGTCTTCCCGAATGCTTTGTTGACATTTCTTAGCGCAATAACTAGAAAGGGTTTGGAACCCATCTCTAATGGCGATGCTAGGAAACGTCTTGCCGTCGATATCACTAAGTGGAACCACCATGTAGGTGATAATGCACTTTCAATCAACGGTGATAGATCTTGCCATAGTTGATATTTCATCCGCAAGCGCCGCGGATCTATCATTGTAGCATTTCAAGGAAGTATTCGGGGTATCGTTATTTATATTTTCCCAAAGGAAGGCATGTTGTATAAGAGGTAGCATGGCATCCGGATGATGAAATGTGTGCACGCTAAGACCAACTTGATCATAACAGGGGGTAAGAAATATGGTTTGTAGATAGTGTGATACACACATTGGAATACACCCTAAAAAGGATAAATAAAATAGATAAAGAATAAACGAATGTCCTATGGAGTAATCTAATGTATTCTAGTCATGGTCTTACAATGAATAGTTAGGATCATATGCTAACACGATCTAAGCATGGTTATGTCTAGGATAACAGGGAGACTTCCCGCACATCATCCGCCCAATGGAAAGCATTTACTTAACTCCTACATCACATGCGAACGTGGAGGATTACAAGGGACGGACAGTGGCCGTCACAACCCCTGCCGCCTACCCTCACGACCATGGCATGCTCTCATATTCGAAGGTGTCGTAATACCCCCGCACCATGCCCGTGCACGAGAGCACTACTCTTGTCCCCCGGGATCCCCACCCCTACGGATGGACGGACTAAGACAAGAGCAAAACCCGGAAGAACGACGGCCGTTATCCCATCTATAATCATGTTATGCATACGATGATCGATGAAGAACAAATATGAACACGTTAAGATTATGATATACAAACTATATGCTAGTTCATATACCAACACTAGAACATGAACAAGACTATACTCTAATTCATAAGTTAGACCATGATCATAGAAATAGAACTTGTAAATAGGAGAAAGATCCATGGAGAATATATATTACCAAAGCTCACTTTGCTCCAAGATTACAAGTCCTCCTCTTGTAGCTCTTCTACTCCAATGCTAACCAAATAAGAAGAAGAAGAAGAGATGGTGGTGGAGAGTGAGGTAGAGAGTGTGAGTGTGCTGGTGTGTTGACTCCAAGTGTGGTGTGTGGAATGAGGGAGAGAGAGGGGGTATTTATACACAAGAGGGAGTGAGCTAAATGACCTAACTACCCCCTAAACCCGACCTAGCGGGGCGTCCAGTGCGTTGCACCGCCTTCCACCCGAACCGACCGTTTGAGCATTGAATATACCGCCCACGCGAAGGTTGTTATTGAACGCCCCACCGGGGTCGGGCGCACTGGTGCGGGCGCACCCCTTGCGGCGGGCGGCCCGGCTTTGGCGGCCGCCTCCTTAGCCTTGAAAGTCGTGGCATGGGCTTGGCTCGGCCCGTGTTGTCGTTTTGGTCCATTTCCACCCCGGGCTTGATATCCTTGAGAATGTGCTTTCCTGATGGCGTGGGACGTATTTCCACCGTATTTATTATAAATACTACAAAATACATTTCGAACACTACAAAAAATTGGAAATATGTTAGTAATAAATGTATATGAGTATAAAAATGTATAGTTTTACTCCCTTTATGGTAGTAAGTTGACGGAAAAATATGTCGATTAGTGATGGTAAACAAACTCCCCCAAGCTTACCCTTTGCGCGTCCTCGAGCAAAAGATAAATACTTGGTTGTTGATGGAGTTGCTACTATATGCCGATTATGTTTCACAAGTGCCGGGTTATAATAAGATTTTCTACTATAGTTTGAATAAAAATGGCATATCTTTGCTCACCCTTTTATTACCTTTCATCGTAAGCGGGGCTTTTTTAGCTTTTTCCAAAGTCTTGGGCGGTTGTCGATAGAATGGTTGTATGAGAAATACTTTTCATTCATCCTTTTTGATCAACTTTTTCATCCGGGATTTATTTTAGATTAAGATTATATTTTATTTTTTCGAGAAAGTATGGGCTTTATTGCTATATAAATATATATATTTTTTGGAGAGGGCTGGGCTCGCCGCCCTAGACTTTTGTCTTTTTATTTCCTCTCTTTTTCTTTTCTTTTTTTTTTTAGAGATGTGGGCTCTACTGCCTCGGACACATGTCCATTTTCATCTCTTTTCTATCTTCTTTTTTTAGCATAGCCCATAGCATTTCTCTTTTCTTTCAAATTAAGTTCCTGGATGTCAAGTATCTCATTCACACCTAAATCATAGTAAATCGCTTTGTACCATATCATACTTGGCAACAACTTAGACCGGATAGAGCTTATGCAACCCATGAATCAGTTTTTTTCAGGATGAGTTTTTAGACTTAGCCATTAAAAACCCAAACTTTAGAGAAATTCAAAATTATAAACTAGGCACAGGCAAAACATAAGACGAGCAACTATTCATCATTTCAACAAGGGACTAAGACTAAACATTTTCATAGCTCATATGTATAGACATGAAAGCATAAGAAGAGCTACTTATTCTATTTTTGGGGTTTTTTTTGAATGCAAGATTGCTGAAATTTAAACATGCTAAAATAATAAAATTTGATGGAAATAAATATGCAAAGGCAATGATACCTCGGGGGTCCTCCCCCCAAGCTATCTGGAGGCCCGTAGATACCTTTTATTTGTTTTGCCTTTTTCTATGGTAGGTGCCTTTTACCCTTGGCGAGAGGTCCACGTTTTTGAGTCCGTGGGAGCGGACTTTCTCCCGAGTTCTTTGCTTGATGGTGCATCCGATCCTCGAGACACGGATGATTGCACTGCTTGAGTACCCACACCTTTTGAGGAGGAGTGTATTTGGATTTCTTTGTTTGTTTTGGCTCCCCCTTGTTTTCCTTAGGTGTGGTGTTCTCTTTCGGAGCTTTTCTTTTGGGGACTTTCCTTTCTTCGATCCTTCCGTAAAAATGGGAACGTTCTTAATGTTCCGTTCTTCTTCCCTTTTTAGGAGCTGTCTTTTCTTTTGCTCCCACTTTTTACCGTTGTTGGATCCTTGGGAGTGTTTAGCCGCTTTTGGGGGTTGTATTTCTATTTCCTTGATTCCTTGCTCCCCATATTTTATCCGGATCATTTTGCACTCTTCGGAGATCCGGGCCTGAATTCAAACTTCTCTTCATTGCCATTAATGTTGAAGATGATTTCTCCCGCCCCAACATTAATTTGTGCCCGCCGTGTGCTTTCGAAACGGTTGATGGAGCCCAAGGATGAGTGGTGTGTCTTTTGTTACTTCCATATCTAACACCACGAAGTCAACTGGGACAAAAGTATCCCCGGATCTTCACCTGTATGTCCTCTGCAATTCCTCTTTGGGTACCTTATGGATGAGTCTCGCAAATTGTAGTGTCATGGTTGTCGGCTCGGATGTGTATGTTTCAATTTGTCAAACACCGACTTAGGCATGACACTTACTGGCTGGCACCCAAGTCACACGGGGCATGGTCAAATGTCCGTGTTCGATTGGAAGGTGAGATTGTAGGACAACCCGGATCCTTCTTCTTTTACGCGAGGCGATTCGGAATAGCGGCACTACATTCTTACATTGTTTCACAACTTCCGTTGTTGGTAACGGCCGCTATTCCGATGATATCTTTGATGTACTTGGCATATGAGGGGGCGTGGAGCACATCGAAGTGGTACTCTTACGTGTACTTTTCTGGATCATTTCCACGAACCGATTGAACCGCTCATCAATGCCCGCCTTCTTGTTCTTGTGGTAAATGGTAGATAGGTTGTATACTCGTGTATTCCAATGGTACCACTTCCACTTCTAAGTTCCTTCATGCTTCGGGCGCTGCCTCTTCGGGTTGCTTCTCTTTTGTTTCCTCACCACATGGTTGGGATTTGGTGGGTCACGAGTGGATCTTCCCCCTCCGTAGTTACTGCATTTATGTTCTCATGGGGTGCTTCAAATTGTCTTGAAGCTTTCTCTCCAACCATTGCTTGGAAGACGAAAGGCCACCGATATTTGTGTTTCAATTATTTTGTTGAAATTCAATTTGATCTGTCATAGCAGAGTTGAGTCCATCCACTTTGCTGCTGACTCCTTCTAAGATGTTGTCATTCCTCGCTTATCTTTTTGGTGAGATTTTCGTTGATTTTGGCTTGGCCCAAAACCAGGTCCTTAAGTGAAGGCCGGAGCCGTAATTGGGATTATAGCCCGGTTACCTTGGAATGGTGGACGGGACTGGTTGTTCCAAAATTTGCCGAGGTTGGCGATACCGTTGTTGTTTATGAACGCTGCTTCTTCACGGGTCTCGTGGCGGTTATCCCCGAGTGGCCAACTTCACGCGGGTCTCACATGTGATGTGTGAGTGCGGGCGAAATGGCGCTGCTGATTAGTTGCGTCTGCTGCGCTCATCCAAATTCTTCAAAGAAAAGATCCATTTTTGGCGGCAAGCATATCCACCTCCTTCACGGGATGCATGCCTTTTTGTGTTTTGGCCGGGTTCATCCTCCCCAGCTCGGGTTTTGCCACCATCTTGTCGATCGGGGCTGTTGCCCCATCAATGGTGAGCGACAAGAATGCGCCACCAGCAGCGGCGTCTAGGCGCCCTTTTGATATGGCCGTAAGACCATTATAGAAGTTCTGGAGCACCAGCCAATTCTCCATTCCGTGGTGCGGGCATGCTTGAATGTATTCTTGTAGCCTTTCCCACGCCTCAGATGGGTTCCGTTGAATTCTCGGCTGGAAGTTGGCGATTCTTCCCCCTCGGGGCATTGGTTTTGCCTATGGGGAAGAACTTAGTTAGGAACGCCGTGGAGCATTTTGCCCACGTATTTCAACTTCCTTGTCCTTGTAGAACCATTGTTTCGCTTTCCCCACAAGGGAGAAAGGAAACAGACGGAGCCCCGATAACGCCGGGTTCGACGCCCTGATGACAATCGTGTCGCATGACTCAAGGAAGTGTTGAGATGTGCATTGGCGTCCTCGCTAGGCAGTCCACGAAGGGACTGGCCTGCACCATGGTGATTAGCCCGCCTTGCGAAGCTCGAATTTCTTGTCCGCGAACATTGACCACCGGCCCAAAGGCACGCGTTGGCAATAAGCGGCACGCGAGAAACGCGGGCGACTTTTGAGCCATGGCTTGCGATTTCGGTTGGTGCGAGGGGTGTCGGTCTCAACTGCCGAGGTTCCTACTGAAGAAGAAGAGGTACGAGACCTGTTCTTCCTCAGGAGTGCCTCGGGATTCTCGATGAAGTTTGTCGGGCAGCTTGGAAAACCTGACATACACTATCCTGTTTTCATCCACAACAAGACAAAACATAAAAGATTAGCCTGTATGAGCAAGTGGTTATCACGCATGCACATTTCATATTCATAGCCAGCTAGTGATTTCTTATAACAATGCCTTCCCCGGCAACGGCGCCGGAAATGCTTGTTGGCATTTCTTAACGTCGTTACTAAAAATAGATATGAAACCTATTCCCGGCAACGGCGTCAGAAATGCTTTGTTGACATTTCTTAGCGCAATCACTAGAAACAGGTTTGGAACCCATCTCTAATGGCGATGCTAGGAAACGTGGCGTCGATATCACTAAGTGGAACCACCGTGTTGGTGATAACGCACTTTCAATCAACGGTGATAGATCTTGCCATAGTTGATATTTCATCCGCAAGCGCACGGATCTATCATTGTAGCATTTCACCCGGAAGTATTCAGGGTATCGTTATTTATATTTTCCCAAAGGAAGGCATGTTGTATAAGAAGTAGCATGGCATCTGGATGATGAAATGTGTGCACGCTAAGACCAACTTGATCATAACAGGGGTAAGCAGTATGGTTTGTAGATAGTGTGACACACACATTGGAATCCACCAGAAAAGGATAAATAAAATAGATAAAGAATAAACGAATGTCCTATGGAGTAATCTAATGTATTCTAGTCATGGTCTTACAATGAATAGTTAGGATCATATGCTAACACGATCTAAGAATGGTTATGTCTAGGATAACAGGGAGACTTCCCGATACCATCCGGCCCAATGGAAAGCATTTACGAACTCCTACATCACATGCGAACGTGGAGGGATTACAAGGGACGGACAGGGCTGTCACAACCACCGCCTACCCTCACGGCCGTGGCATGCTCTCATATTCGAAGGTGTCGTCGTACCCGGGCACCATGCCCGCGTACCAGAGCACTACTCTTGTCCCCCCAGGATCCCCACCCTACGGATGGACGGACTAAGACAAGAGCAAACCCGAAAGAATGACGAACCGCTATCCCATCTATAATCATGTTATGCATACGATGATCGATGAAGAACAAATATGAACACGTTAAGATTATGATATACAAACTATATGCTAGTTCATATACCAACACTAGAACATGAACAAGACTATACTCTAATTCATAAGTTAGACCATGATCATAGAAATAGAACTTGTAAATAGGAGAAAGATCCATGGAGAATATATATTACCAAAGCTCACTTTGCTCCAAGATTACAAGTCCTCCTCTTGTAGCTCTTCTACTCCAATGCTAACCAAATAAGAAGAAGAAGAAGAGATGGTGGTGGAGAGTGAGGTAGAGAGTGTGAGTGTCTTTGGTGTGTTGACTCCAAGTGTGGTGTGTGGAATGAGGGAGAGAGGGGGTATTTATACACAAGAGGGAGTGAGCTAAATGACCTAACTACCCCTAAACCGAACCTAAAAGGCGGGCGTCCAGTGCACGCGTAGGCCTTCCACCCCGAATCAAGCCGTTTGAGCATTGAATATACCGCCACGCTTGGTTGGGTTGGAACCGCCCCCCACGGGTGCGGGCGCACCCTGGTGCGGGCGCACCCCACAGGCGGGCGGCCGCCTGGCTTTGGCAGCCGTCCTCCTTCATCTTGAAAAGTCGTGGCATGGGCTTGGCTCGGTCCGTGTTGTCGTTTGGTCCATTTCCACCCGGGGCTTGATATCCTTAAGAATGCGCTCAGGGATGGCGTACTTTGGACGTATTTCCACCTGTATTTATTATAAATACTATAAAATACATTTCGAACACTACAAGTGGAAATATGTTAGTAATAAATGTATATGAGTATAAAAGGTATAGTTTTACTCCCTTTATGGTAGACCACGGCTATATAAGGATGATCCTACCTAAATATAACGTCATTATTCATCATACTCAGCTATGATCATAGCTAGAGCCATACCTCTCTAATTAGAAGAGCTAAGATCAAGTTGAGAGAGATTAGTAGAAAGTTGAGAGATAGATCAAAAGAACTTGATTAGAGTTCTAGATCTGTTCTTGAGAGATAGAAAGTAGAGTTGAGGAGAAGTAAGTGAGAAGTACCGATCTCGCCGTGACTCTCACGCTTGTACCTACGATCAAAAGGCTTCATTGCACTTGATCTGAGGCTTCTTTTGTGGATCAACCTTATATTTGAGTAAGTTCACTTGTTTATATTTCTTTCGTTTATGACTCATTAAAGTACTTTTGATTCTTGTCGTTTGAATTGAAGTTGTTATTTACCTAGTGCAAACGTGGTGTTTGGGCTAGATAACTCATAAATACACCCTACTTGCCGAGCGTGGTAGATCGTGGTAGTGATGATACCATTGATTCCTTTGGATTCCACTTCCGTAGGATAGGACCGCAGGACATAATTGCTAGGGAATAGTAAAAGTTTCACCCTTTTACTTTCCTTTTGAGTATGTCCCCATTAAGGAATATCTTCGAGCCTTACAAGGATATAAACTAGACAACCATAGAATTCTTCTCACCTTTTATCCGAACTCCCGATTCCTTCCTATTATCTCAGTGGATTAGTTTGTCTCATTATTCTCACACCATTCTCCCCGTGGATTCGATATTTAAAACTCTCTCCGGGTGAAGTGCTCATCGTTTTACGTTAAACTGCCGGACTATACAATCATAAATAATTCTGTAGGATAACTTTTACCAACAAGCATTTACGGCTGTTGCGGGAGAACGGTTTCTGATTCGTGAGCTAAAAAAACTAAATCTTGTATCATATCATTAGTTAGATTTTTCCTTTTTAATCTTATCTTTTTCAAATCATTATCCAAATGGATACTACCCCTCTTTATAAATACTTGGCACCCAATGGGTAAGCTTGTAGACCTCGTGCTATCATCTAAACCTATTCAAAATTTGGATCTTATGAGTTTAGCCCCAAAGTTGATAGAGATGGTCCAAAACCATACTTTCTCGGGAGAATTAGACGAAAATCCTTTCCTTCATCTCCAAACTTTTTGAAGAAACATGTAAATGCCTACATATTGAAGGCATGTCTCCACGAAACTATCCGTTGGGCGCTCTTTCCATTCTCTTTGAAAGGAAAAGCTCGCCAAAGGGTACAATAGAAAATAAAGAAAGAATGGGTGGCAATTGGGAAACTTGCTTAAATGAATTTTGTGCCGATTTCTTTCCCACGTCCAAACTAGTTAACTTTAGGCTCTCAATCCTATCTTCCAAACAAAATAATAATGAATCCTTGAGTGCCTATTGGGAACGATATGATCTTCTTTCCAAATCGACCTAATCTCGCCATACTGGACCATGTTCTAATTCAACACTTCTATATTGGTCCGAATAAAGAAAATCTAGAATATATTTGAACACCTCTGGGAATGGATCTTTCATTCACCTTTCAACTCCTTCGAATGCATTGCTATCTTAAATAAAATAGTGGAAAACAAGGAGGATGATCCAACTGCGAGGAAAAAATTTAAAAATAAAAGAAATACTTGAGGAAAGAAGAAAGATTAGCTTTGAATCCAATTCTATTCCAAATTCTTTACAAATTTAGCTAATCGGAACCTTTAGAAGAACCAGAGGTCACTTGATCTCGACTTCTTGCTTGATATATCGAGGATGATCTCTTTCTTTACAGTTATGGAAACACCTCGAAATATCGATTAACATCTCGTAAGACTAGAACATCACAATCTTATCCTTTAGACTCTTTCCCGATTTGACACATTTAAAAGGAAGTATAGAAGAACTTGTCTCAATCATAAGTAGCGAATGGAATAAGAATGAGCTTTCTCCGATGTGATCCGCTTTGGATTCACCTTCTATACCTATTCGTTGCCAAATTGATAAAGATCCCTTTGATGCTTTTTATAATCCTATAGTGTGGAATAAACATCATGGCATTATCCTTTGCTCATGATCTTCTCAAAAACATGCCATTAAGTCCCACTACAAAAATTGTTACTAAGCCCTTCTCAGACAAATTGTCCAAAGCTCAAATTCTTTATGTCTTACCAATCAAGGTTAATAACATCATGGTACGTCTTAGCTTCTATATCTTTGATATCATGGAGTTTGACACATTGATAGGACAACCAATAGAAAGGCTTACTTTTAAAGGACAACCTCAAGACTTAAACTTTCAGCTAGACAAAGATCTTCAATTTTCATTACCTATAGTCCAAGCCATTCATGCTAAATCCGAGTCTTGTCCGTAAACTGCATCCTATGGAAGAAGTTAAAGAGGCCACCGTGGTAATATTTTGTGGAGTCTAATCAAGAGGATGATTCAGAATTCTTTATTGAAGAAGAGGATGAAAATCCTACTACTTGAAACTCTAGATGAATTTGAAAACCCACCTAGACCTCCTATTGAACTTAAACCTTTACCACGGGCCTCACTTACGCTTTCCTAAATCAAGATCCGAGTCCTCGTGATCATAAATGATAAAACTTACTCGAGAAACGGACTCGTGCCGATAATCGCCTTAGAAAAAAACATCGCTCGGCCTTAGGCTATCATTTGGTGATTGCTCAACACAACATGTTATTGATGATGATATGGTTTACAAAGTGGCCATTCAACATGGCGACATTAAAAGGAGGTCGGGGGTATTTATAGGCCCCCTCGACTTCGTAGTTGTACAAAAATGTTAAGAATTAAAGGGCGAACTTCTATGACGCAACTATTCCAAAGAAGATGTTTCTCTTGTCTTCGCATAGCGCCTCATTCATGGTCTTCATCTTCGCCATATTCTTTTATTCTTTCCGAAATGACTTATAATCGTAGCGAAGCCGACTTCGACACCTTTGTACGAGCCCCTCGTAAGGCGAAGGTCCGACTTCAAAGGCATGAAACCCACGAATCATATAAGTTTTATTAGAACTTTGTTTCGATCAAACGCTATCCTACTTTTGAAGTTGGACTTTTATTTGTTGTGACTTCGCGAATATCTTCGCTAGACTTTGAAGTTGGACTTTTTTTTTAACGGCTAGTTTGACCGTTTGACCAAGAGGTTTATAAATAGCGAAAACACCCCCCATTTTCTTCATCTTTTCGAAGAGGGGCCACCTTTTTGAATTTTTTTTTCCCGGCAAATGAAGTCAAGTTTATGGGCTTACAACTTTTCTGCGAAGTTGAGTCTTTTCGCGACGGCTTGAGCGGAGAAGCGGAGTTCAGTAGCTCTTCTAAGTCGTATACCTTCCTATCGAGAAGTTTAAGAATTTTTCTATCTTGCAATTTTTCCCGCCAAGTTTGTTATGACTTTGATTTTTTTATCTTTTGTTTTAGTTTAGAATGGCACTTGTCGAAGATGTTCCGACCGATTCGGCGTGATCAAGAAGTAGATGAAGAAGCGAACTCAGCAGATACCCAGATGCAGGGCTCTCGAGGTTTTACGCCCGTAATCGAGTTGTTGCCGATGATAGGATTTCACTAACATTTGGTCGTAGCAAATGACCGAGGAGGATTTGAAACAAATGGTTAAGGATGGAATCCTCGAGAAGGACAAAGATAGGCCACGAGCGGATGAGAAGGTTCCCAAACCTAAACCTGATGAGTGCATAGTGTTTAAAAGATCTGTTTACGCCAAGCGGTCTTCGCATGCCCCCTCGAATTTTCTCGAGGAAGTTTTCAAGAAGTTCAACATTGAGATGAATCACTTGACTCCCAATGCAATAGTCAAGTTGTTCGCTTTTCTTATGGGCTGTGCGGAGTCAAAATGTGAAGCCGATGTTGACGCTTTTTGTTCCTTGTACGAGCTTCATACTCAATTTAAATCAAAGAAAATTGAGAAGCGCATGCTGAAATCCTATTTTTTGGATGTTGCAAGCTTTAAGACTTTGCTAGAGGTCAAAAAGCGCATTTCACCGCTATGAAAATAAATGGGCGTACGGGTGGACCAACTATTGGTTTTACCATAAGGTTCCTTTGGTTGAAGAGAACAAGGGTAAGAAGGAGTTGTTAAGACTTATCCCTTGGCTTCCTCACATGCATCGAGAACGTTTTGAGTGGAAGCTGAACCTTCAAAGTCCAAGTCTTGTTCGAATGTTTGAAAGCTTTCAAGAGAGTTATTTCCCAACAATCGACTCGAGATCTTGTTGAAGAGTATCTAGCGGTGGTATCCGCCATTGAGGCTTGTTGGGATTTCCTTCGTACCACACGAAGAAGATAAGGGAGAAGGATTACATTTTTCCCGACAGGGGATACCGTGATGCCTTCACGGTTTAAGAATGAAGAAGACTTTGTTGCTGATGTCGAAAGGTGGTCGTGGACTTGCTTGGGAAGTACCTTCATCTTGAAAAGAAAGCGGATGGATTTAGATTATTGGTAAGGACTATGTTAGGCTAAATCGTATTTTTTGATTTGGCTAACATAACTTATAAGGTTCGACCACCCCCGCCTACGCCGCAAGAAGGATAAAGAAAGACAAGGCTGATGGTGACAAAGATTTGAAAAGAAAAAGAGATAACACCACACGCCGTCTTCTTCTTGTAAGACACCTTCTAAGGTTGTCATTCCGGCCTCGTAAGAAGAAGGCTAAGAAGGCGGTTCCTTCTTTACTTGAAAATTTAGATTTGACCGACCGATGAAGTTGATGCTCAGGATTTGGAGGCTCCGCGATTTGGTACTTCGCTTCAGACTTAGAGGTGAGAAAGATTTGTAAGACTTTTTGCTCCTACCGGATTGACTCGGATCTACTTACTCCGCTAGCCGAATACTTACAAAATTTTGGGTCTTCGCGAGAAATTGGGGACTTCGGTGATGCTAGCCAGATGCTGATGTAGATATGACCCGGTTTCTCCCTATCGGGGTACTTTGATCTCCTTCTTCTCCTAGACTTAGGGATCCAACTCCCGAATTTCCAAATGAGTTGATTTCCTCTTCATGTGATGATCAAGATTGTCTAGAACTAGTTAAGTTAGCTAAAAATATTCACATGAGTCACTTGTCGCTGCATACGAGAAAATGCATCCTCACTTCCCGATCTGAATGATTGGAGAGGAGGAAAGAAGCGATCTTTGCGACGCGTACGCTTCGGGCCTTCTTAGAACCACGCAAGGTTTTCGAGATTGTTTGTTGAAAAGCCTAGCGGGTGCAAGGCGAAGGTGTTGTTGGTGCGTATTTTTATGCTTCGTTGTTATTTCTGGATACACTATCTTATTTTTTTTCTTGCTTCTTTTTATAGAAAATCTTTGAAAGAAAGGGCTGAAAAAGTCATTAAAGTTGTAAAGGAAAAGCTTCACAAGAGGGGGGACAAGAACTGCTCAATTTTCCCTTGATGATTTTGACGATGTGGTAGATGACCAGGTGGAGGTCAGATCAGCAAGCCGTCCGAATCATTGGTAAATATTGAAGCTCGTGAGAAAATACCTTGCCCTTTGAAGGAAGGTGAAAAAGTTTGTAAGTACTTTCAACTTCGCTTGTCTTTATTTCTTTTATATTGAATTCTATTTTTCGATTATCTTCCTTTGATTTGTTTTTAGCCCAATTTTTTTTCCTGATGCTGCAACTTCATCAAAAGGGAAAAAAAGCTGTTGATGTTGGATTGATGAAGGATGTTCTTTTGATCACCCTACTCCTCAAGTGATGAAGAGCGGTAACTTACTTCTTAGGCTATCTCCAAGTCTATTGACAATACTCAAAGTTTTGCCTTTGAGAGTGGTGTCAATTTGGATTCTTTTATGTTTGTTGGAGTTGGGGTAGATAAGCTTCGCGTGCTTCCGAAGAGGACTGAGAAACAATTGGCCAAATGTATTGATGATGCTTTCTCGGTTCCTGACGCCGAAGTTGAGTTAGCGAAGATGAATCCCTTGGAGCTAGCTGACGCTGGTATAAATTTGATGTATAAGGTAAACTTCGCTTGTTTTGTGAGTGTTTCCTCGAAAGTATGCTTCGTCGTTTATTAAATTTCTCATAATTTTTTTTGTCTTGTGTGTATAGGGTGCTATTGTCAATGCGTGGCCTTAGGGAAGTCACTTGAGGATAAGCGCGAATCGCCTTTGCTATTCGCGAAAATCTTTGCTAAAAGAGATTGAGAATTTGAAATCTCAAGTTGCTTCTAAGGAGAAGGAAAGGGAGAAGCCGTGATGAATGGCATAAGATTGATCGCTTGTATCACAAGGCTTCGGACACCATAAAGGAGAAGGATGAACTGCTAGAAGTTGCGAAGACAACTATTGCTAATCTTACAAGGGAAAAAGAATATCTTGAGAAAAAGGGTGCTTGGAGATGGATCGATGTTACCGAGGAAGTTTAATAGAATGTGGAGTTGTGTAAAGACTCGCATACGAGGGTGGGGTGTTTGTTCCGCCAAGACCCTTGTCGGGACCTTGGGGAATATGATCCTTTCTTCACCGCCTGGCTCTCAGACAATATGAGGATCTTAGTGTTGTTGTGCAGGCGTCAACAAGTACAAGTGTTATGTACTCCACCAGGGGCTCTTTTGCACCTTATGAAAGAGGCTAACGATCCACTTGTATGATGTTTTTGCTTTGCTCCCACATTCAAGTTTTCTACTTGGGATGCTATCAATCAAATTTCTCCTAAGACTCATCTGCTTTGTAAGAAATTTTTCAATGAATATTGGTGCCAATGCGGTCGAGAAACACTTGCCTTGAGAAGGTTAAAGAAAAGCTGAGAAAGGTATTTTTGCCACTTTTCATTATGGATTTCTTGTGATCATTATTTTATTTTGTGTGCTGACTTTTGATTTTAATCAGCTTGAATTCGATATCTCACAGGAAGAAGAGGCTCTTAGGAAGCAACAGATGGAAGAGGAAAGGAGGATCCAGGAGGAGGAGGACAAGAGCCGTAATGATGTTAGTGAGCTGAGAGGAACTAGTTTGTTGAACAATTTTTATTTCGAGTGTTTTGGGAGGATGTAGAAGACATGTTTGGGTGGAAATGTTTGAAATTTGTTAAGTTGGTTGGTTGTTTAAACTTTATTATTTATGATTAAGCGAAGTTGTCGTTGTTGTTCGAAGTTTAAATTTTTTTTGATTCTTATGGCGAATTTTGACTTTTGGAAAATCTTGCTGTGTTTCACGTGAAGCTGCGCCAAAGATATTGTTGTCGCAATGCCTCTTATGATTGCGAAAGGGTGACTTTGTTTTCGAGGTTTCGGAGTTTTTCGAGGCTTCCGTAGTGCAAATATTGATGAATTTGTGGATAAGTGTCTTGGGAAATCTAAGGCAGAAAATTCTTATAGGATGCCCAGGGGTTGTCGATTTCAAAGAATATTGGACAAGTAAGATTCGTGTTATTTTAGGTTCTTCCTTTTGATTTATGTTTGCTCTTTCTTGATGTATTTAAGGTTTTACGTTTCGCCTCTTCTTGCTCAAGTGCATCACCAAGTTTTATATTTGGGGATGGTTTGCAAGATACGGCAGATAAAATAATCAACGGTTGTCGACGATATTTTGAGCGAAGCAACAACTAGTGTTGCTTCAAGAATTTTAAGTGTTCAAATTTTGTATGTAAAATTTTCCCTAACTTTGTATGTGTTGTATGTAAAATTGAATAAGTGCCTTGCATGATGTTGTATCTCTATATACATGTCTTGTATAATTATTTTTGTTAATTTAGAAATCGTTGTTCTCTTTTCTTTTCAGGAAGTTAGTGCGAAGACTTTGATTTGAAGTCAACATTTATTTTTAGAGAATTTTGAAAACGCCGTCCCTTCTTTTTGTGAAGTAGGAGCCGAAGACTTGATTTGAAGTCAAAATTTCTCCTTAGAGAATTTTGAAAACGCCGTCCCCTTCTTTTTTACAAGTAGGAGCCGAGACTTCGATTTGAAGTCAAAATTTCTCCTTAGAGAATTTTGAAAACGCCGCCCCTTCTTTTTTAGGAGCGTAGACTCGGAGACTTCGATTTGAAGTCAAAATTTCTCCTTAGAGAATTTTAAAACGTCGCCCTCTTTCTTTTTGCGAAGTAGGAGACCGAGAAGACAAAATTTGAAGTCAAAATTTCTCCTTTAGAGAAATTTTGAAAACGTCCGTCCCTTCTTTTTGCGGTAGGAGCGAGAGACTTCGATTTGAAGTCAAAATTTCTCCTTAGAGAATTTTGAAAACGCCGCCCCCTTTTTTTGCAGTAGGAGCGGAGACTTCGATTTGAAGTCAAAATTTCTCCTTAGAGAATTACATGAGGTTATAATTTTAGTTTTGTACTTAAATTATACCTACTTATTCTTGTTTTTTTAGAAAACTTTTAGCCGATGTTAAAGCCGTTTTGCTTTTTTAAGCTTTGTGATAAACGGAAGGAAAAGTAAAAGATGCACAAGTTTGGGTAAACTACCTTCTCATTTATATTTGACATGAGAATTTACAATAGAGAGTCCGCTCGTTAAAAAAAACCACTCACCCCTCGAAGGGCTTCCTCCTCGAGTGGAAAAAGAGTGCAGCTCTTGATTGAAAATGATAAAATGCTTCTAGGAATTTGAATCTAACTTGCTTATTTACAAAACTTTAAAAGGAAAATTCTAGGGATAATACTTGCGAAGGTCTTTGATGTTCCATGTATGGCTCAACTCTTCTCCCTTGAGGTTCTCCAAGTGATAGGATCCTTGTCATTTTGATTTTGTTATGATGAAAGGTCCCTCCCACTTTTGCTTTGGAATTTTCCCACAATGTCTTCGTTTCTTTTTCTTTTCAGCATGAAGTCTCCTGGTTGTAAATCTCTTTTCACTACTTTCTTGTTGTACCACTTGCTTGTTTCTTCTTGATATTTCCCGAGATTCATCACAGCTTGGTTTCTTTTCTTCTTCGAGCAAGTCTTTTGCTTGTCTTTTTAGTCCTCTTCGCTTGTGATTTCAACGTTTGTTCTTGGACCTTCGAATTGTATCTCTTTCGAGTCATTGCTTCATCACCATATAGTAACTTGAAAGGTGTAAACTTCGTTGATCTTGTTGTGGTTGTATTGTGACTCCAAACAATCCTTGGTAATTCTTTTGACCCATTTCCCTTTTGGGAGTCCTACTAGATTTTTTTGAAATTCCCACACATATGATACCATTTGCTCTTTTCGACCGCTCCATTGGATTGAGGATATTTGACTGATCGCGAAGCATAGTTGGATTCCCATATTTTCACAATAGCTTCTCGAAATCTTATTTGTCAAATTGAGTTCCGTTGTCCAAAGTTATGTGTCTTGGAACTCCGAATCTACAGATTATATTTTGCCAAAGAAACTTCTTCATTGTTGTGGATGACATGTTTGTGATTGGCTTCGCTTCTATCCACTTTGTGAAATATTCAACTGCAGCAACTGCATATTGATGATTGCCTTGGGCTGGTGGAAGTTTGCCAATTATGTCTATTCCCCATCTTGCAAGTGGCCAAGTAGGTTCAATGTGTTTGAATTGACCGGTCAGGCATTTGACTTGTTTGCCGAGATTTGGCAATTGTGACAAGTTTTGACTATTTCCTTGCTATCTTTTTGAGTCATTGGCCAATAGAATCCTTGTCTAAATGCCTTTCCTCGCTATGGCTCTTTGGGTCTGGCATGATTTCCACATGTTCCACTTGTGTATTTCTTGCAAAGAAGTCTTTGCCTTCTTAAACTTGAAATGCATTTGAGTAGTGGTTCACAAATGCCATGCTTGAAAAGTTGATTGTCAATAAGCTTGTAATTTCTTGTTTTGTGCTTCATTCTTATTTCTTTGGCTTCGCTTTCTGGTTCATAAAATCCTCTTAGGAATGCTATTATTTCTCGATCTCCAATCTTTGCTCTCAATGATGTGAATGTACTTGGCTCTTCAATTTTTGCTTTTTTATCGAAGATTCTCGATAATATTTGATAAAATACATCCGAGGCAATTTTACTTTTTGAGCCGCCGCCTTCGCGATTTCGTCGCCTCTTCATTGTTTGTTCTTGAAATGCTTCGCACCGTGAATCCTTCGAAATGTTTTTCTTGATCTCTCACACTATGCAAGTACTTCGCCAAACCGGATCTTTTGCCTTGTAATTTTTCTCGATATGGCCCGCCACGACTTGAGAATCTGTTTTTATCAAGATTTTTTGTACGCCCATTGCTCTTGCCTTGCGAAGCCCCAAAGAATCTTGCTTCATACTCAGCGATGTTGTTAGTGCATCGAAAATTCAAGTCTTCTTTGCATATTTCATTTTGACACCCGGATGGCGAAGTGATTATTGCCGCTACGCCCCTACTTGGAGCCCCATGCTCCATCACAATTCATTGTCCATTCTTGGCGAGGACAAAGTCCATTCTTGATGATCTTTTTGATCTTCGCAACTTGTTACTGGTGTCCAATCCGAGATGAAATCGCCAATACTTGTGATTTTATTGTTGTTCTTTTCTCAAATTCAATGAAGTATTGCGAAATTTCAGCTGCCCACTTTCCAAGCCTTCCCGAGGATTTGCAACTTTGGGAGTACATCTTTGAGTGGTTGATTTGTTGGAATTCTCACTTTGTGGGCCAAGAAGTAATGCTTCAACTTTCTTGTTGCCATAAGTACTTGCATATGCTATTTTCTCAATTTCGAGTAAAACAACTTTGATCCGGAGAGGGCTTCGGAGACAAAGTAAATTGGTTCTTGTCTCTTTGCATGGTCTTTCTCTTTCTTGCACTAGTACCGCGCTTTTTACGCTTTCTTGGATCTTTGAGATGTATAAGAGTAGTTCTTGATCAATATTTGGTGTTGTCAATGTTGAGGGACTTGAGAGATATTTCTTTATTTCTTCAAAAGCTTTTTTGTTGTTCTTTTTCTCCCCATGTAAAGTTTGTCTTAAGCCCCCTTGAGTGCTCAAAAACTTGGGAAGCTTTTTTCTCGCGACTTTGATATGAACCCTGTTCTCAAATAAGCCAATCTTCCCGTTAGCTTTTGGATGTCTTTTATGTTCTTTGGAACTTCGCTTTGCATGATTGCTTTTATCTTCTCTGGATTTGGATTGATGCCCTTTTGCCGAGACTATGCATCCGAGAATCTTGCCTTTTCTGACTCAGAAGGTACATTTCTCGGGATTGAGTTTGAGGTTTGACTTTCTCAAGTTCTCAAATGTTTGCTTCAGATCTTTCAGATGGTCTTCGCGTTTCTTGCTTTTCACTATTATGTCATCAACATATGCCAGCAAATTGTCTCCGATTTGGTCTTTGAGTGCTACCGTCATTCTAATGAAGCTTGAACCGAAGATTGCGGCCCCTCCGCCATTCTTTTGTAAGCAATAAGTTCCAAATGGTGTGATGAAACTTGTTTTTTTCTTCGCCTTCTTTTTCATGTAAATTTGATGATATCCCGAGAAGCAATCGAGGAAACT
Organism: Hyparrhenia diplandra; assembly: GCA_015847255.1. NCBI lineage: Eukaryota > Viridiplantae > Streptophyta > Magnoliopsida > Poales > Poaceae > Hyparrhenia > Hyparrhenia diplandra. Next base: position 3,202 of record JADLZK010000821.1, on the reverse strand, counting down.
TAGCATTTCACTTCCTGCAGCTTGGGTCGACTAATGTGTCGATTCTTGGTAAAGGGAAGTTGTCCTTCGGGCAAGCTTTGTTGAGATCTGTAAAATCTATGCACATTCTCCATTTTCCATTGCTTTTCTTTACCATCACAATGTTTGCCAGCCATGTTGTAAATTGTACTTCTCTTATAACTTTTGCATCAAGCAATCTTCGTACTTCACCTTTTCGGCTATTGTTCCGTCTTCGTGGAGATCTTTCGTAACTTTTGTTTCTTCTACTTGATATTTGGGTCAATATTCATTCGATATTCAATGATATCTCTCACGACTCCCTTTTAGATCTTTTTGTTGACCATGCGAAGACGTCTTGATTGCTTCTTAGGAAACTTATAAGTTGTTCTTCTTCCTCTTTTTGCTAGATTGGCGCCTATGATGACTTTTTTGTCTCATTACCATTGGATCTAGCAAGACTTCCTTGGTTTTACTTTGAACATGTCTTTTGCTTTCTTTTGTGACTTCGCGCTTTGTCTCATTTTGTCTTCGATTTCTTCAATGGCCAAAATATTTCTTTGGGCTAGAGTTGAATCTTTCTCGATGTTTCTTGCTACGTTTTGATTTCCATGAATTGATATTGGTCCATTGATTGTTTGGAACTTTCATGCACAAGTAAGAGTAGTTGATCAAAATGCTCAAGATATTTAGACTTCCTCTTCCAAAGATTGCGTTGTATTGGCTATGCATTTCAACAACATCAAATGCCACTTGTTCTGTTCTTGCATTGTTTTGTGTCTTGAATGATACCGTAGTACAATTCTTCCAATTGAATTTATCCTTTTGCCACCGGCCAACTAATGGATATTCGCTCTCCCCAAGTTTTTGCCTCTTGATTCCCATTGCATCTAGTGTTGATGCGAAGAGTATATCGCCGGAGCTTCCTCCATCTACTAGAATTTTGGTGACATCCCACCCATCAAGATTTGCTTCTATGACCATGGTGTCCATGTGTGGGTAATCTTTGAGCTTCATGTCTTGTTCTCTAAAAATGATTGGTTGGTGTGACCATCTTGTCTTTTTTGTAGGGTCCCTCCATTGTTATTGCATTGACTCTTCGAAGTAGTTTCTTCTTTTCGTTGTTTGTTGCATGTTCTATGCTTTACCTACCTCCGTAGATTGTCATTATTCTCGCTCGCTTGCGCTGACACACCGGGTGAGGCGTTATTTTGAACACTTGGTGTGTTGTTTGCCACCGAAGCTTCGGGTTGCAAATTTTGTGCCTGTCCCCATTGTGGCGGAGCTATTGCTAATGGTTGGCAATTGTATATCGGAGGTGGCCCCGTAGTATTTGCTGATTGTAACTTGGATCGAAGTAAACTTGATTTTGTGAAGTGCTTGCTTGAGACAAAAAGTTTATTGATCTTTGATTTTCCATCGATTTGCCTTCTTGTTGTAACTGCTCTATGTTTTTTCTTTACCATCGGGCACATCTTCGATGTGTGGCCGGCCCCTTTGCCATGAATGATGCAATACATTTCTTCAGGCTTTAAAAATTCTTCTTTCCCCAAATCTTTGATTGAAACCCCCTCTTTGGTCATTATTGAAGTTTTACTTTGTTGTACCGCTTCACGATTGTTTTGTGGTTGAGTGTTATCTTCGCTTGCTCATTGTTGATTTGGTTTATGCGGGGTGGTTGATAATGATGGTAATATGGTCTTCGCTCAAAATTTTGTTTATGCGAATTGATTGTTTGTCTCGCTTGATTTCTCTCGGTGCATTCTCTTCTTCGGTCTTTTTCTCCGAAATCATCGCCTCGATCTTGCATATTTTTGGATTTCTTCATATAACTAAGCGACCGTTGTTGGTCTTTTCCCTCTTTAGATGCGAAGACAATTGTCCAAATTCTAAGGCCCCCGATTGTAAAGAATGATGACGACTTTGGCTCGATACTTCCGAATTTGAGTCTTCATTTGGATGAATCTTTTGTAGTATTGGATTATTGGCTCCTTTGATATTGCTTGATGTCAAATAGATCATCACTTGTTAAGCCCGTGTGTTGGAACCCTTGAAATCAACGAGTAGAGTTGTTCGAAGTCACTCCCAACTTTTTGAGGGATCTTGGCTTTGAGCAAAGCATACCACTTTTTGAGAGTCGGGTCCCTTCATCGCCATGATGAGTGCCTTCTCTAGTGTTTTATCATCTCCCCACCTGATTCAACAACCGCTTCAAAACTCATCAAGAACTGTCTTGATCTGTCAAGCCTTCATAAGTTGGTATGACGTTGAACTTGAAGCCTTTTGGCCATTTTTTTTTTTGCAGGTCTACCGATAATGGAGATTCTGATCAATTGTGACTATTGCCTTTTCATTGCTTTGTCCGTCTTGGCAGCTTTGTTATGATGACTTCCGCGGTCTTGATTATTGATTTCTTCGTCAATCTCTTCACTCGCCCCCCTTCCTATTCTTTGCTTCAAAGTCTTTTCTCTTGTTCTCGCCTTGCAAGCCTCAAGTTCTTTCGCTTTTTGTCAACTCTTCTTCTAGTTCTTGTAACTTCCTTGCTTCTTCGCTTTGATCTTCGTTTGGAATGACTTCTTTAGAGACAAGTTCCGCTTGCTCTTGGTGCTTCATTCTCTCGTCGATGTTGCTTCTTCAAAGATAGTTGCCGACTTGTTCTTGGGAGGTCTCCCCATGATTTCTTGATGGTCATGGGATAGATCGTTGCTCACACAAACGGTTGCGCCAAGATGTTGGGTGATTGCTCAACACAACATGTTATTGATGATGATATGGTTTACAAAGTGGCCATTCAACATGGCGATTACAAAGGAGGTCGTGGGGTATTTATAGGCCCCCGACTTCGTAGTTGTACAAAAAAATGTTAAGAATTCAAGTGAACTTCTATGACGCAAACTATTCCAAATAAGATGTTTCTCTTGTCTTCGCGACGCCTCATTCATGGTCTTCATCTTCGCCATATTCTTTATTCTTCCTGAAATGACTTATAACTGTGAGCTTAAGCCGACTCGACCGTCTTCGCCTTCATACATTTGGACCCTGATCTTCTTGATTTCATCTTTTACCGTTGGATCGCTAAGCCAACTCTTCGCAAAGTCACCTTCTCTTCTTCATATTACGCTTCTCCTCCTCGCTAATAGTTTATGCACCTCAAATTATCAAAGTCCGCTTAAAAGTTTAAAATCAAATCAAAAGTTAGAACCCA
>JADLZK010000820.1:0-157725 GCA_015847255.1 Hyparrhenia diplandra | reverse complement strand
CGGATGTGGTGTTGGATTGGAGGGGGTGGTGCCGAGGAGGGAGATCGGCGCTGGGGTGGAAAGTCCGCCGCCGCCGCCCAACGGGGAGACGGATGGGGGCTCGAACGGTAACATATCCAGCGCCACTTAGGCGATCAGAGGGGAATGACAGTAAATAGCTATGGACCAAGAGTGACATCTAGAAGATAAGAGTGAGGGAGGATGGACCAAACAAACTATCATGCTTTAATGTAAGATGTAGAAGATTTTGTGTCCACTCTACAATATCATTTCTATTCAAAAGTTAGTTGCCTAATCTACTTATAAATAGGCCTGGTTAACCATATCTTGTTAGGTCTAAGCTAGTATGGGTGTGTGACTTGCTTGGTCTATGCATTCCTCTTAGTCCTCTAGACGTATATAGGGCCACGGACCACCCTAGGTGGAGTCTCTATTGATCGATCACTCTAGACTACACAACTACATGACAATGATGATGCACGTACGTAGTACCCGGCCTTAATTACGAAAAATTAACAATCCACGAGCACTAGTAGGTGAAGTCAGAAGTTCATGGCCTTTTTTTTTATACAAGAAATGGCACTTTAAATAAATTGGGTCAATTTGTATATGAAGACCACTTACATCGCCTTGACAATTAATTCTTGCTTTTATGCGCTGCGGGCAAATTAAAGCCATCTCCAAACACCTACACATATATGAGCAACAAAGTATCATTATCATCACCAACAACCAAACCAACAATGCAAATGGGTGTAATCATCAGCTCACCCGTGATTCCTGCCATTTGTTCCTATGGAAATGCATATATATGGCTGCCCCTTTCACAGTCACAGACGACGACCCGAGAAGATCAAACCCTGATCTCAGCTATCATTCTTGCATGCAGGTGGCTACTATTATAATACACTTGAGGGAACAATCTGTGAACTAGCGTTTCCTGACAACGCCAAGGACAAACAACATGCATGACTTTATTTATTATCTATATATTTATCTATCTACTCTCTCTCCCACTGGATTCCGTGCCATCTTATTCGATGTTTCGTCTTATTCAAATTTTTTGCACAAATATAATTTATTTTATTACGACTTATTTTATCAGTGAAGATACTTGAATATTGATAAATTTATTTTATAATTTGCATAAATATTTTGAATAAGACGGATGGTCAAATATGAAGTTCAAAAGTCAAAAACGACAAACTACATGGGACGGAGGGAGTATATAATAGTAAAATCATATCATACGTCAAGAACTAGTCAAACATAAAAGTTGAGCATCGCTTGGACCAATGCATGCATGCACACACATTATTCTTTCTAGGCCACTGTACACTGTACTGTTTCATGCAAAGGAGAAAGTGAGACCTGATACGAGACAGCTGCGTATACCCGGTGCTGCCACTACCAGACACTCACTAGAATCATTGCATGCCTCGCTGCTTTATTCCATCGCCTCTGATACGTAGTAAGAGGGACAAAATAAGGCACTAGTAGTACTAGTAACTGTTAGTTGTTTTTTTATTAAACAAATAAAACAAACACAGCAAGTAAAGTAAAGGTGCTCACTTCATAAAAAAATATATATAATTCTCATTTCTTCAAGAAACAAAACATTTTTAAGTTTGATTACATATATGAAAAATACTAAACATGCATGGAATATTTTATTACATAGGGTGTGTTTAGTTGCTGAAAAGTGAACCCAAAAAATGCTACAGTATCTGTCACATCAAATCTTTTGATGTATGTATGGGACACTAAATGTAGGTAAAAAAAAACAAATTGCATAGTTTGACTGAAAAGTGCGAGACAAATCTTTTAAACCTAGTTAGTCCACGATAGGACAATAATTACCAAATACTCCCTCCGTTCCAAATTATAGTTCACTTTGGCTTTTCTAGATCTATTTCTTTTACTATGTATCTAGACATGGTGTATAACTAGGTGCATTACAAAATCAATGTATCCAGAAAAGCCAAAGTGAACTACAATTTGAAACAGAGGAAGTACAAACGAAAAGTGTGCTACAGTAGCCAAACCCAATATATTTCACCAACTTAGCCGTACCGTATTATTTAGAGTTATAGAATGTTTTCTTTGTGTAAACTTAGCCATACCGAATCATTACATGATTTTGGAAACGGAGGCATCCGTATTATGGCAGCGCTCACTTTTCTGCTGTTGAGCCCCAGGGGCAGGGCAGGGCAGGGCAAGGTCACACTCACTCACTCACTCATGCTGTCATGCGGCAGACAGGCCCAGCTAGCGCACCAACAAGACAGCCGATGCAATGCACGCATGGGACCCCCGCCCGCCATGTGACTGTGAGCGAGATCGATGTACCGATCATGGCGGGCGGCACCCCAATCGCTAGCTCTTCCAAGAAGAAGGCATCTCCGGCTCCACGTACGGCGTGAAGGCCGGGCATAGTGGCGGTGATGGCGAGTGCTGAAGGCAGGTGAGGACACTGCCGGACTGCCGGCCGGCAGCGCGCCCTGTGGCCGTGCCAATCCAGCCACGGAGCTCGCAGCGCCGGCCCTGTTGCATGATGATGCTACGCCCCCTGCCTGCTGCCTCTGAGTTCTGCCTGAGTTCTGCCTGTCCGCCCCGATCCAAGGCCTGCGCCTGGCGCCCGTGTCGGCCGCCGGCGAGACACCAGCAGCCGGCCGGCCAGCCTCTGCATGCGCTGACCTAACTTCACTGCACCTCTCCATCATCCATTGGGGCCTGCACGCTTGTGCGGGAGCGGGAGCAGCAACAGAAACTCTGATCACAAGACACACAGAACCTCCTCCGGCCGGCCTCCGGGCAAGTACACAGCACCACTACAGAGCACAACGTGTTCACAAGCCTCGTTGCGCATGAACAAGTTACTGTATTACAACTAGAGCTACTAGCTGCTCCTGAATGCTGACTGCATCTGCAGTTTATATATACAGTACAGATGCTGCAAATAAAAAGAGAAAGAGAACAGACTGTACAGATACTGACAGTTTATTTAGAAGATGCAGACATTGTTGTTAACAACTAAAACAAGAAGATTTTCCTTTCCACAGGTTGCTTTCCAGTTCTGAATCTCAGACTGACTCACCAGTTGGTTCATGCTCTGTAATTCTAACCCATCGAGTGAATTGAATGTACATCTATATATGCACACAGATCATATAAAGACCAACAAAAAGAATTCTCCTCGGCCTATGCTACATACACTTTCCGGTCCTCTAGTCTAGCTACACGGTCACAACTTCTGCTTATCGGCGAGCGAACGGTGATCATCAGTCGCGCTCTGATATCTCAGTGAAGGTGATGGAGGTGCGCGTCGTCTCCTCAGACGAGGACAGCTGGGACGACCGCGCCATGATGGAGGTCAGCAGCGTCGACGACGTGGCCCTGCTCCTCATCTTCAGGTCTCCAAAATCCCTGATCACGTCAGGCTTGCTGATCGTCTCCGTGCCCACGTCTTCCTCGCCTTTCAGCATGGCCACCACCGTAGACATCCCTGGCCGGCGTTTCGTGACGTGTTGGGTGCAGAGAAGCCCAACCTTCAGAAACCTGCAGGCTTCATCGACGTCCAGGTCATCGCCAAGGGAACTGTCTATGATCTTCTCCAGATCCCCTCGGTCGTAATATCTCCATGTCTGCAAAAGTATCAGAAGTGTTTTGCTCAGAAATGCAGTTGGAAGCAACCACTTTAATGGCAAGTGTTTTGTGTCTTGTCTGTACTAGTAGAATCCTGTATGTACCTTCTCAAGGAGAATCTGGTCATCGTAGGGCAATTTCGTATCAGTGTTGCATCTTCCACTCACAATTTCGATAAGCAGAACGCCATAGCTGTAGACATCTGCCTTCCGTGTAACTTGTCCTCGAATTGCATATTCAGGAGCCAGGTAACCTCTGCAAGCAAAACTACAGTGTCAGATACCACACAAACCATGTCTGAGTGACAAAATACTAGTAGGTTGGTTTCATTATTTCCACGCAGTCCCTGATTAGATATTTAGATCAATAGAACCCCTTTAAACTGTCACTGGACAATTGCAGCTGCCAATGCCTCTCGCGACTAAGTTTAAAGGACCATCAGAACTACAATTGCAGTATGTGCATGGAGAACACAGACTAGAAAAAAAAAACATCCATCACAGTAGAGGAAACAACAATAGTAACTTCCACTTACAGGGTCCCTGCGACATTTGTGCTAACATGTGATACATCTAGAGGTAGAAGCTTTGCCAGACCAAAATCAGATATTTTCGGTGTGAGGTCCTTATCGAGAAGTATATTGCTCGCCTTGATGTCGCGGTGAACAATGTGAGGGCGGACACTGTCATGGAGGAAAGCTAATCCTCGGGCAACACCAATGCAGATATTTACCCGAGTTCTCCAGTTGAATTGGATGTTGCTATGTCCCGAACCTGTAGCACGGGAATGTTACTGGATGTAAACATTTTACCATGCTAAAAGGATATTACTCCAGAAAACAATATTGAGAATTCAGTAAAGAGAACTACCTAGAAGGGTATGTGCAAGACTATTATTTTCAAGATAACTGTAGACAAGGATCCTGTGGTTTCCTTCTACACAGCAGCCATAGAGTTTGACAAGATTCTCATGTGCTACATCAGAGATTGCAAGCAGTTCATTAAGAAACTCCTTTGCACCTTGTCTAGAATGTAAAGACAGAACCTTTACGGCAATATCTGTTCCATCATTGAGCGTTCCCTGAAGTGATAAGTTAGAAGGGTTTCAAACACCAGTAATGCATTCTGGTCGTTTATCAAATTGAAAGTAGTTATGCTACTACCTTGTAGACAGGTCCATAACCCCCCTCACCAATCTTATTGCTTTGGTCAAAATTTGATGTGGCTCTAACCAGTTCCCTGTAGCTGTATCTTGTTATATTCTCAGAACCAGTGAAATCTGCAGAAATGTATGTCCGCAGGAAGACAGATCCATTAAAAGTTGAGAACATGAATGGTGATCATTTTACATAACTGTAGGCATAAGAGATCTTACAATCGTTAGATGGGTTGTCTTGTCGTTGTGGCCCACTTTTCATCTTGAAACACTGAGCAAAACAACTCATTGCTGACGTCTTTCAAGTTATCGGTGCCCACCGTTGTGCAGTGTATCATTTAACTGAGATGGCAGTTCAGTATCCTGAAACATGAGGACATGAACAGAGGCTCTGCTCATGCAAGAAGTAGCATTCTACACAATACACTAGGCAAATTGCAGCAATAAAAAAAATGAGCCAAACTTGTGCTTAGCAAAAATAGAAATCTAAGGAAAAGGCCAGAAACTGAATGCTACTAATCACTAGAAAGTGTATATCTTTTTTCTAAAAAAAAACTAGAAAATGTATGTTCGCAAAAATTACTTTCCCACAATTGCAGTAGCAGGAAAGGATAACTATGTATACAGCAACGAGAACTTATCAGAACCCCGCTATAACAGTACTGATTTGATTTCCCCCCTTTTTTTTTTGGTGGTGGTGTGTGTGTGTGGGGGGGGGGATGCAAAACTGTAATGTCTAGAATAACAGGAGTTTCTTACTTGTTCCATAAAGTCCAAGCATGGTAAAATCTCAAAATATAGATCTCATAATCAATCTAACCAAAGAGCCACAGAGATGCTGTTGCAAAAATAAATTCTCTTGAGGTCCACAAGGTTGCATAAATTATGTCCACGCCTAATTTTTCTATGCTATACAAATATCATAACCCCACCTACTAGATTCCTATGTTCCCTTGACCACATAGTTTTTTTTTTTGGCCAAGAAGTTGACATTATTCAAAGCACACTTGAATCGTGAACAGGAGCAGGCAAACCAATGATACAAAAAGCATTGGTTTTCAATTTTCATCACCGGTATCCAAGTGTTGATTCACAAAAGGAACTCTCACATCAGCATATGCTAGATCACTGAACATTATCAATGACCAACTTGGCCATTGATTGGAGACGTTGGTATTTCACCTTGTAGTACCAATTCAGGTGATGATAATTCAAAGCAGTGGTTTGATCACCCGTATCCTATATACTAATCCAGGTGACAATAATTCAAAGAACCTTTTTTTTGTGAGGAGTTGACCATATAATTCAAATACAAATCAAGTATGAACAGAAGCAGGAAAACCACTGGTGCACAAAGCAGTTGTTTCATCACCCATACACTATGTTCATTCACAAAAACAAATTAGCACCACCGCAGAGACTACATCGTTCAGCGTAATTGATCACCATTGATCAAGAAGTTGGTATTTCACTTTTAGTACCAATTCAGGTGACAATAATAATAATACGATCAAACACGGTAGGCTAGGCCCACTACAGCCTTTGTCTAATTCAAAATTCAAAATGTCTACTATAGTAGTTAGATCGGCATCAACATCAGACTCCTTTCCTAACACACCAAACATACTTTGGAGAAAAGGGAGAAAAAAATAATACTCCACACACGGTTCATTCTTTCAATAAACAGCGAAGAAGACAACCCACCAAAGAAATGCTTCATCAGTTGTGCAACCTGTAACGTCAGTGCTTATCTAACTGATTGTTGTGAGCAATAAATAATACACAGCAACGGATTACGTGCAGCAGCACAGCAACGGATTACGACCCATGGTTCAGAATAATGAAGAATAGAAATACTAGTACTATACCCCCTCAAAAAAAAAAAAAAATACTACTACTATACATATGCGCTGGCAACCGATGCAATTGATTACTAGTACGAGCAACTAATGCATGATTGGCTTCAATCTGCACATTTGTACTGTGCATAGATTAGAATCCAGACATGACAACTATGTGTTACTGACAACCAGAGTTGGGATATTCAGAAATAAAATCTCTTTGCTAGGCTTTGTATCCAGAATATATCAGCTAATCTAGCGATGTACCCTGAGTAAGGCGACGTTGTTTGATCAAAGACACACAATCCCGTAGTAACCAACAAGGAAATAACACAGATAGAAGCAAGGATTTATGTAACCGGTCGACAAGACACACAATCCCATAACGCAGCAAGGAAACAAAAGGGGGGAGAGAGGACGTTTCACCACGGGGAAACCCAACGAGACGGCCGGCAAGATGACTCACCTGAAGCTGAAGCGCGGCGAGAGGCGAATTCCAACCGCCAAAGCACAACTGAACTTGCTGTGATCCTGACAGGCCGGGCAGCCCGGGCGGTTCCAGTCCCACCGTGGCAAAAATTAAAACCGCCCGCCGCAGCAAGTAGCCCGGCCGGAGGCTCTCGGCTCCGGCTCCGGCTCCGGCTCCGGCGCCGCCGCACGGACACAGGCGGAGAGGGAGGGGATCGAGTTAACGGTAGCAGCTTTTTTTCTTGGGCTTGGAAGCTTCTCCGGCTTCTGCAATGCGGGACGGATGGGGGAGAGGAGGAGAGGACAGGGAAGGCATGTTAGGACTCGTATACTGCTGCTACGAGCGTGGCGGGCGCAGTCAAGCCGTTGACTCGGCGAGCGAGCGGGCGGCCGGGGCCGGGACGCGGGCTTGGGGACCGGATCGGTGGATCGGCGGCGGCGGCCGGTCCGCGTCACCGCGGGGACCACCACGGAATGCTCCGATTTGGTGAGCTGGACCTCTCGGACTCGGCTGAGACGAGTTGAGATTGACCTCAAGGAGACGAAGCTGATGGATGCATGGTCTCTGCGGCTATTTTTGAGAAAGCTAGATCGAACTTGGAGGATATTTGCAGAGGTTAGCTAGTTCAAATTTTGAATGACGATACCTCGTGTAAGTGTGTGTTTGATCTATTAATTAACACGAAAATTTACCTAATATATGTTATTTTTCAGCTTGCTAATTTTTAGTACCAGGTGGTTTCAAATCTACCTGCTAACATGTGATTAGATAGTGAGTTGAACATGTTTATCAACTAGTAGCGCGCACCTATTAGCAACTTCAAGTCCTTTAATAGAATTACAAGTTAATTGCCCTCTAATTGATTCTTCCTCCATTTCAAATTATAAGTCTTTTGATTTTTTTAAACAACAAGTTTTCACTAGTGATGCATTGATATACACACGTGACGAGTGAAGCACGTTTCCAAATTCAAGATTGTACTCCCTTCGTCTCAAAGCAGTGTCGTTTTAGGTTTTTTTTAAACATCGTGTTTGACCATTCGTCTTATTCAAAAAATTTATGCAAAATATAAAATAAATAAATCATTATTAAAATATCTCTAGTGATAAAGTAAGTCATAACAAAATAAATAGTATTTATACAAATAATTTGAATAAGAATAAATGATCAAACAAAAGTCAATAAAAACTAAACAAAAAGTTAATAAAAACTAAAAATCCATTATATAGGCAATTTATTGACCCTTTTTTTAGAGTGTTCGACCAACTAAAAATAATTCACCTTTTCGGGTAGTCCAATGGTAGGGAGTAATATTAAATCTACACAAGAGCTTCTAGAAAATCCATTATATAGGCAATGGAGGATATTGACCCTTTTATTTAGAGTGTTCGACCAACTAAAAATAATTCACCTTTTCGAGCTCCATCAATTCACACTAGTTAACCATGCATCCACGCGTCAGATTAATCTAATCTAATCGACAACACGGGCTGTTTGCATCATGTGTCTATTACTATATTGGTGTGCTTTCGCATGTTCCTAATAATCTCGAAGGTGACGTGACGCAATTGGTAAGCTGGCGTGTACGTGCATATGTAATGGGCTAATGGCTGAAGTACCCTTGAAAACAAGCATAAACCAATATTGTAAAATAGTATCGGCGGCAACTTTCTGTCTTCAAACGGCCCTATTTAGTTTAATGAGTAAATTTCTTGACTATTGATCTCTAAACTTATTTGGTGTATCATCTAAGTCCCTAAATTATTAATTTACATAACTAAATCCCAAACCTGTTGATTAAGCCACTCCAAGTCTAAATGCCATCAATTGACAAGTGATTGGCTATGTGGTGAGTCAGCATGGCCATCTATAAGAAAGTCATCATTCTAAAGGATGATAGGTGAACGTGCTCTTATGCTCGCTTTTTATTGGGTATGATGTGTGAACAACACTAATATGAACAATGAATTAGTTGCTTCCATCGTCATTCTTACCATCCCCTATAGCACAGGCCATGTTGTCATATCTTTCCTCTTGTATTGCATTAATTGCTTCCCTCGCCATTCTCCATCTTCAACCTCTACCACCCCCTATAGCACAGGCCATATATTGTTATATCTTTCCTCTTGTATTGCATTAGTTGCTTACCTTGCCATTCCCCTCGACCGCATCATCATTGCCATCCTCTTTCTGCCCATCTAGGCTCCCCCTCCACTAGTCGATCGCCGCTCTTCTCCCCACTGTTCATTGTTCTCATCCTAGATGGCGGTTTCTTTAGGAATCGAGGATCTTTGAAAAATACCCTCTAAAGGATGGTTAGTCCAAGACACAGAACACCAGAGTTTTCTTTTGGAGAAACACTATTATTATGGAGTTGTACACGCGGCAGAAAAATTACGCCAATCCATTAAGATATGGTATGCTACAAGTGAATATTTGAAACAAGAAATGTATTCGATCCCGCCAATGCCACCATGCTCTAGTAAGGATGAGAGAGAGAGAGAGAAGAGGATCGTTCACGTGAGTGAGGCCCATTCATCATTGTATAATCCATGCTATTAGCTATCTAGAGGTGGTCGTTTTTCTTTACTATTATATCTACCGCGTGGAATTTCTATAGAGACCATTGATCGACCCCTTACAATTACTCTTACCAATCGTTGTTAAACAAGACAAACACCAGACGTATGAAAGTGCTATTAGCTATCTAGAGGTGTTTATTTTTCTTTCCTATTATATCTACCATGTGAAATTCCTATAGATAGCATTGATCGGCCCCTTACGATTACTCTTACCAATTGTTGTTAGATAAGACAAACACGAGACATATGAAAGTGAAAGAAGAACCATCATAGAAAGTGATTAAACGAAAAAAAAAACTCCAGATGCATAAAACATATTACTCACTATGTTTTTTTTAATATACAATTTTATTAGTTTTGAATCTGGACAAGCCGTTTGTCCAAATTTAATTTAATAAAATAAAACTATATAATTATGTTCTTTTACAACAACGGAGAGAGTACCGAGACTTCCAATGTAATAACGACGACGAAAAAGAGTGGGTGATGTGTCAGAGTCGTAGCTCGCGGCGTTTGACTGATCATATCCAATACAGCAGGTTCCAGGAACGAAGGCGATGGCCGAACGATGTGGACGTACGCCTCTGAATCGAGTCCGGCCAAACTATCTCGTTTAGTAGACTTTACTTGCATGTAATATAATATATATAACAAATTGATGTCATCTCCATCTGTGCCTTTTCGTGGCAATCGAGTTCACGCACACTATCGATTACTATTTGTTATATAATGGCAGTTGTATCATCATGTTAAGCGGTCTGCATCAGCTACCATGACGTCCTTCGGTCAGCGTTTTACTTTCTCCATTTCTTTTTTATAAGGAAAATGTATAAAAACAGAATTTAGACATTAAATTTGAATTTGAATTTGATGGCCTCTCGGAATTGGAGATGGTCGCAAAATGAGCAATACTGGTTGTCTTCAGCAGCGTACGTAGCTGCTTCACTGAGGATCGGAGCAGGATCGATCAAATGGTCGTGTGGCGTCGTCGTGCAGGAGAGACTCTAGCTGCGAAAACACATTCCTATAGCTAAGCTGATTAATCAGCGAAAGGTCCACAAAATCCTGCTGCATCATCAACCTCCAACTACTCCTGCAGCAGTTGCTATTGCTAGCTGCTTCCCCGTCCACAAGGAAGTTTTTCTTGTCTTCTAGAATGTCAACAACTTGCTTGCTCGATATATACAGTCTTACTGAATCCCGGTGGTCTTCTTCGATGACTGCTTCTTGGCTTCACTAGCTAGGTTGAAGATATGCTGTCGCTAGCAGGATAGAGCAGTCTACTCCGTATGATCAGTAACGACCAAGCGTACAATACCTCGTACAAAGGTACAGTACTACGTATAGAGAGATTATTCATACGTGCAGTCCACAAGACCACAAGGAGCCTGAACTTACTGAGTATAGTTTGATTGCTACATTGCATATTTGCATTGTACGTTTGCGGTACGCACTGGTCAAAGCTACTCGTCTTAAATATTTTTTTTTTAAAAAAAAGAACACTACCTGTAATTTTACTTTGTTCTTTTATTCCAATATAGGAGATGGTGATCATAAAAATAAAAAAAATGGGGCATATTGTTTTTTTGGTTGGGAAATCCAGGCATTATCCAGCTGACACAAATTGTGGTGGTCATAAAACTTTGTTTGTTTGAAGCTGAGAACTAAAAAGGTTCTTTTGGTTATTGGGCCATATTTCTCGGCTTCATTCCTATCCTGTCGTGTGTTTTTGGGCTTTGTTCAGTTGTCTCAAGGTGAGGAGGACAATGGCAATACCTTCAAAAAAGGGAGGACAATGGCAAAATGGTTTTAGCTGCAAGCGACAAAGGTGGGAGAATTTCGCCAAGCATATGAGGAGATTTAGTGAAATAGTTTGCATATATCTGCTGAACGATGTCATGGTCTGATGTGAGGCTAGGATTGTTTTTTACTTCATTCACCTTCAAAAAAAAATCCTTTAGAGAAACATAATTATGAGTTTTTTTGAAATTTTTGAAACTATATATACACCTCCACAATGTATCTACGGTCGCACGTTATCACAGATTCAAATTGGTTTTGTAAAACTTTCTGTGAAAATAAAAAGGTTGATATGCATACGTACTAGTGCCTAGTGGACAAAATTCAGAGAGTTTATCTTCTACTACTAATGCATACGCACCTGAAATGTGTTATTTTGTTGATTTTTTTTCTACATTGACCTTGTATCTCAATTTTTGCGGAAATGTACATCCATAGATGAAACATGTACATATTTTTGTTTAAAAAAGAAACTCACAAGTATATTTTTCTAAAGTTTTTCACGATTCCGCGTAATAGAGGTCTTGCGGTGAATATTTTCTTCAACTTATATACACCAAGAGGGGTAGAAAAGCGAACATTTCCAATGACATTTTCTTCCTCTCGAGAAAAAAGAACACTATTAAACTAGTTTAAGCTTGTTCTTCCTCACATAACACTATTGAATCCACCAAAATCAGCTTTTTTTTTTTTTTTTTTTTTTGGTTCAGCAGAACAACCAAGCTTTACTGTTATGAATCTGGGCCGAACGTGCTGGGTCCAAGAAGATCTAAGTAATTCTGGGCGTTGTTGCTCGTACCTTTTGGGCCTTGTTGGATTCTTCGCCATCGCGACTGTATGCAGGCACCGAATGGAAGAAAAAAAATTGGGGCGCTAAAGTAGAGCCCGGCCCAACAAGAGTGAGTGCTTTAACCGCTTTTGCGTTCCGTGCCAAGACATGAATGATGTTTGTCGGTGTCGGTCGTCAGAGCATTTCGGAGCTGAAGCTGAACCACACACACTGAAGCTCAAGCGTGAGCAAGCACATTCATGGCGATGACCAACGAGCACGACTTCCTGTCACCACTGTGCTTAGGATGTGAAAAGAAAATCAAGAGAAAATACTCCATGATCAGAATGTTCAGGAGCAAGCAATTGCAGGTAAAAAGAAGAGATGGATGATCTGTGATCAGTAAACGCCACTCCAACCAACATCATCACATTGCGTTGCAATCCAAGCTCCGGGCACTCTACTACGTACATACACCGCGTTTGCAGCACATCCACACATACAGTACACCCATACATACTCATACTAGGTAGCAGCTACGTACCACAAAATCATCTCTGGCGCCTTCGCCGCTCGACAGCCCTCCTCGATCGGTCCTTCTTCCCGTCCACAGCCGGCCGGGCACCGGGAGGCGGAGCGCGCGCGCAGAGGCTGCGCCGGCAACGGCAGGCAATCAAAACCCCGAGCACCGCCGCCGGCGTCGCACTAATCTAGTAGAAACCCAACGAACCAATCAAAAAACCAAAAAAGTGAAAAAGGAAAACAAGGCCACGCTAGTTGTTAAAAAGCCGATCGATCGAGCTGCTGCTGCTGTGTCTCAATCGATCTCAAGGCGACTCCGACGACGAGGAGTTGGTGGAGACGGTGATGAGGGTGGACGCGGACGACGACGACGTCCGCGGCGTGGCGGAAGGTTTCACCAGCACCACGGGGGTCTTGCTCTCCATCCGCCGGTGCTGCTCCTGGACCAGCCGCTCCGCCACGCCGTCCAGACGCTCGCCGTTGGTCTCCGCCATCAGCTTCTTGCCACGGAACAGAACCGACTCCACGCTCCGCTCCGCCAGCGCCGCCTCCGCCGTCTCGCCGCCGGGTGAAATGCCGTTGCCTTGGATCCGCACGTAGTTCGTCGACCTGCTCTCACCGAACGCCATCGACACCGCCTGGTCAACCTGCGACACAGCGGCAACGCGCACTGTCAGTCATGTCCTGTCCTTTCCTGTTCGAGCTAGAAAGAAATGGTGCCGGCCGGTGCCGGTCATTCAGCCGGATTCAGCTAGGCTTACCATGTCGGCCTGGGAGGCTCCGGCGATGCGGAGGAGGCTGGAGGACGACGAGGCGCGGCCGAGCGAGACGGCAGGAGGCGCGCTCCCGCCGAGTGACAGGACAACGAGGTCAGCCGCTCCGGCGGCGAAGGGGAACTCGCGCTTGTTGTGAAGAACGTGCGTGAGCGCCACGGCCGTCGGGTTAGCCACGGCGGCGGACGCGCCACCGGTCCCCACCGCCGCCCCGGCCGCGGCGCGCAGCCTGGTGCGCCCGTCAAGGGACGCCACCTCGGCGGGTCCCACGCCGCAGGCCGCCGCGCAGACCTGCCACAGCGGGAAGTCGAACGCGTCGGCCTCGACGGCGTCGGCGCGGGAGAAGACGAACGGCGCGGCGGTCGCCATGTCGTAGCACGGGATCAGCAGCGGCTTCGTCGCGTCACGGACCGTCAGGTCGCCGAACACCTTCCGGAACGCGGACTCGGGGCGGCGGGCGCGACGGAACGGCATGGACATCGACGACATCAGCCCACCACTCCCGCCTCCGTGGCTGGAGAGGACCTTGCGGTTCTTGGTCACGAACTCGCGCGCGGCCTCGGCGGGCATCCGGCACGCGAACAGCGCCGCGGCGAGGAACCCTCCGGCGCCGGAGCCCGCGGCGAGGTCGAAGAAGTCGGCGACCCGCGCGGCGGGGTTTCCTGAGAGCTCCTGCAGGCGAAGCTCGAGACGGACCAGCGCGGCCGCGGCGAGCGCGCCGCCGTCGGCGCCACCGTCGATGGAGAGCACGCGGACCCGGCCCGCGGAGCACGGGACGGTGCCTTGGCGACGACGCGCCGAAGAGGAAGTTGGACTCGAGGATGGAGAAGATCTCCTGGCTCAGGCGAGCGGAGCCGCCGCCGCCGACGACGACGTTGTACGACACGGCTGATGGCAGCTGCAGCGTCTGGTCGAGCAGTGCGAGCGAGGCGGTGGCCATTGACGTCGTCGGCTTCGTTCTTGTTTTGCTGTCTTGTGGTTCTGGACTCTAGCTCTGGTCTGTCGGCTCGGCACCTGGAGCTTGGATTGGGGCGCGGAGGGAGGGAGAATGCGATTGGTGATTGGGAACGCAGGTGAGGTGAGGTGAAGGTGAGTGTGTGCGGCGGCATCGTCTTCCCGGGAGAATTTATACTGGAGCCGCGCACACTAGCTTCCCGCCACGGCGCATTCGCTGCTGGAGCCGCGTGTCCTTTTCTGTCCTCGCTTCACCACTCAATGCTTCGGTTATTTTCGGTTGCCGCTCTGTTTTTTTTTTTTCCCATCATCGCTTGATTGATGGACAATCTAAGGCCCCTGTAATTTTTTTAGGAGAAAAAGGTAGACGAACCTCAGATAATGCCATACATCTCGGCGGAATTAGTGAATGTAAAATTAAACAATAATTCTGGGAACAAATTTGAATTCAACACTAACAATGTTGCAGCCTCGAGCTATACGGGTTCCACTGCTCAACCCTAGTACAAAAAAAAAAAACAATAATGCTGGAAACAAATGTTGTTTTGTAGACGTGTCTTTGTTTTATTGCATTCGTCTTATCATTTTTTTTTTTTTTTTTTTTTTTTTTTTTGCGAAAACATCCTATCATTGGTTAGGATACTCCATCTGATGTCGGCTACCACTTGACACAAATAGGCTACGTAGATAGATTATCGTTCACTTGTATTGGATTTTTTTATCTCCTTTTATATATTTGTTTGCTGCATTTTATTTTTATTCCTTTTAAAAAAAATTGTGCTGAAATATGTTCTTCTATCATAATTCATTTCATTCAAATTTCAACCTTAAGTGCAATTGCATTACGTATGATGCACACTACAACACACTTCATGTTGTTTTTTATTGGCACTTCCAAACGATTTATGGTGGCGGTTATTTTTATTTAATACCATTTTTAATTAAATAACCGCCATAATAAGGGCATTTGTCGCTTTTTTGTAAAATGCTACGGTTAATAATTTCTCAACATGTCTATGGGCATTTGATTTAATTTCTTCATATTAATATATAAAGAAGCGAGGCAGCAGAACTAATGTGGAGAATTATTTTGTTAGCAAAATACTAAGGTAATAGTTGTGTCTTCAAGAAGCTAAATCCATGCCAAAAACGAAGCACCCTCTTATTAAACCATCAATATATTGTCAAAAATAATTTCAAGTTGAAGTTAAAGCAACTCTAAGAGTTTGATGGATATTATTTTTTTTTTCGAAAAGCGAAGATATATTAAGCATCGGCACACTACATCTCCCTATTACAAACTTGGATCCATGAAAAAAAGAAAATTACAATTGAGTCATCAGGATCCAATCTCATCTTCCTCGTCTCCGATCTCCACCCGGTTCGGATGAAAGAGTCAACACCATCCGTGGTCAGATCCAAGTCCACCTTTGGATCCGCCAAGGAACACCAAGCATTGGAAAAGCCTCGCCGGATCATCCATCGCGGCGGCCAAGCAGATTGGCGATTCGCGAAAGAAAATCGGATGGGCAAAAGGAAAGAGGAAAAGAAAATCGAGGGTTTTTAAACGGTGGCGGGCAAAAAGACCACCACCGGTTCCTCCATTTCCGGTGACTCTATGTTGGTGGCAGGTAGGAAAACCGCCACCAAAAATCGATTTTGCCCGCCACCGAAGTTCATTTATCTAGTAGTGGCACATAGCCTCATGTTGTTTTTTTATTGGCTTTGTGATTTTCTGAATAGTGACACGAGAAATACCACAATAGGTATAATAAAGGGCATTTGTCTTTTTTTTTTTGTATGATGCTAGTGTGGGTAATTTATCAACATGTCTATGGGCGCTTTGATTTCATTTCTTCATATTAAATTTTTAGGCATTGAGAATTAATGTGGAGATTTATGTTGTAGCAAAATACTAAGGTAATAGTTGTGTCTTCAAGAAGCTAAATCCATGCCAAAATAAGCAGATTCATATTAAACCATCAATATATTGTAAAATTTAATTTCAAGTTGAAGTTAGAGCAACTCTGAGAATTTGATATATATAACACAGATCTAGCAAGTTAATAGAAGAAATAGTAACCTGAAGTTTTGTCCTCCAATAGTCTCCTATAATATCTTTCTAAACGGTTTTGTATTGCGAACCTCCAACTATTTCTGTCAAAATAAAACCTTTTTAAAGCCTCCTTTGGAACAAAGGATCTAGAAAACACGAGAATACAAAAAAACATAGGAATAAATATGCCCAAACACTTTAAATCCTACAGGATTTGAGAACAAAAAAGAAAGTTTATGAAGATGACTTTAGAAGCAATTAACGTTGGGGAAGTATAGGAAACAAAACAATTCAAAGTAAATGTTGGCGATTTTAGAGGAATTGTTGGGAAGCATTCCTTTGTTCAATTCATATGATTCCTATAGGAATTGGGTCCTTAAAATTCATGTACCTTCCCTCCATTACAAAGGGAGCCATATTAATTGTTTCTTTGCCTCTTACCACTTTCTCATCGGTAACTCTTTATTTCCTTAATTTACTTATATGTTCAATTTCATCTGGTTTTATATTAGAAAAACGCAGGACAGAGGAGCAAATATGGAGTTCCTCTGTACCGTGGAAACTTATAAAGATACTGCAATTGTTACTATTAATTCTCGGATCTATCCCATGAAAGCTAGCTTGGCACGAACAAATATGCTGCTCTGGTGCGTGGTGCAGCTCAAGACTAGCCACTCCACTATAGCAATACGGATCGATAACCAGAAGCATGTGGAAATTACATGGTCCAAGCTCGATCGGCTGGTTGTTAGCCCCGAATAATCCGGGGAGAAGGAATGGTGATATGGGACCACGTACGCATTCCACATAACCTGGGCGAGAGGTATCATCTCCTCTACTTTGTTTATGCTGCTGCAGGGGGCCGGCCGGCAATCCAAAGAAATTCTTCACCCGTGGGCGTACGTGGGCTATAGCTTACTCAATGAGGATCGATGATCAGCGAGAAACTTTGAGGACAAGAAAGTGCATGCGGGCGACTTTTTGCCCCTGATGGATCCTTACCCATTCGATCGTGCGCAACATCTTCGATCGTCTCCCAGATCATATATATCAAAGCGAGCGGCATGGCCCAAAATGTATATATATCTATCCTACGCAGCATGCAATTGTACCACTTGTGATGTACACACATCCGTACGTGTTCCTGGTGATCTCGAGTGTGTGGTTACTAAAATTAATATAAAGAAGACGACAACAAGCATTATACTGTGGATGGATGATTGGAGGAGCATCATTCTATAGGCTTGTTTCGTTCGCGACCCCAATGCAAAGCAAAGTATATAGTGCCCAATGATCGATTCCCCCGGCCCTGCATCGTCGTCTCTCTCTTCCTCTCCTCTGCAGACAGTAGCTTAGCATTAGCTCACTCACTCGATCACTACTAGTGTCCTGTGTCCTGGCCATGCATGCATGATTATTGCTTCATATATTTCGTCTCATCTTGAGCTTTACTCAACCTGCTTATTAGTAACCACCAACCGCTACTAGTGTACTAGAGCTAGTAGCTATAGCCATTGCCAGCCTCCATGGACGAACGGACGCTGACGTACGTACCGATCTACGTACGTTGAGCAGCACTCCAGCCGGCGCTGGTATGATCGATTCGGTGCGGTGCCCGCCCAATGATTTGCTCGCCACGGTTGATGGATGGATGGGTAGGGTACATGATGCATAGATTAGCTAGGATATTATGGGGTAGGTAAGGTGCCGCCGGTGCCGGCAACCGGAATGCAAGCAACCAATGTCGTCTCTCTCTCTCTCTCTATCTATACTGCATTGCAATAGTTTTTCTGTAGTAAGATATTCCAAGTGCTCTCGATCAAATCATGCCAAGCATGCATGGATGGATGCTTAATTGTTTCTTCCTTGACCAACGAACGTATCCGTGATCATTGCAACTCTTGTTTCTTATTGCTTGTGATTTGTTCTTGTATGCACGCGTACGTACGTACGTTGCTCCATCGATCTTTAATTTGCTTCTTGATTGATTGCTTGCCAGAGATAATGAACACAACGGAAAATAATAAAGGGACTAGCTGCCCTTAAAGCAGCAAGCAAGGACGGACGGACGGACCCGACTCGAAAACAAAAGGTGTGTCCCTTGATTGTAAGGTAGGCACAAGGCAAGACCCCATAAAAAAAAGCGAACATGATGCTAACCCTCTTTTTTTAGTTTAGTTTAGTTTATTCGTGAATAGAATAGCTTTGTCTAGCGGCCTCGGTTCTTTGGGTGCTCTCTCTGCTTTTGGCCGGACTAGCTTACTCGACGACAAGCTCCTACTACTATGCTTGCCCACCACAACATCCACACCCGGAGAATGAATCAGAGAATTTTGATGTGTTAGTATATATACTTCCATGCTAATCTAGTAATCTGGATTCTGAAGCAACTTTAAGCACACCAAAGGACTGAGGACCCTACCTACATTTAGCAAAGGGGTACCTTACTCCCACTTGTTCTTTCCTTATTAATTACCACCCCAATGTAAGAAAGCAAGATCGGAGATCGGCCGAGCAGCAACAAGACACTTTGTTCTTTCCCTTATTAATTACCACCCCAATGTAAGAAAGCAAGATATTAAAATATATAAATATTTATGGAGATCGGATCTTTACGAGCAATAAATTTATCCAAGACACTGAAGACTTGATAAGTTCATGTATATGTTGTTGTGCCCTGCTAGTTCCTTTGGTCGCTGAAGGAATCCGTTTCCCTTATTTCGGCTAATTCAATAGTGTTTTGTGATAAGAATAACTAAGCTGAGGCTAGAACAAGCCAACATGCTCATAATATCTATGTATATTATGTTTTCACATGAAAATCTGCATGATTCGCAATTCTGTCTGTGAGGATAATAGACGCCATGAACGTGAATATAGCCGTTCCGCCCCGGGTTTGATACGCTTGTGCTGCTTGTCACTTGGGAGGTGTGGAAGGAAAAGAACCAGCGCACATCCGACAACGTCTCCGTCACGCCTGTCGTACTAGCAGGGAGGATCAGGAGTCTAGCGGAGGAATGGTGCGCGGCGGGTTACCGGGTGCTCGCCCCGCTCCTGAGCGCTATCCAGTAGGCGCTCCGGTCCGACGAACGTCGCAAAATTTGTTTTCTTTTAAGTACATCAAATCCAGCTACGCCGTTAGAGCCGGCGATCTGTGTTAGTGTGTCACCGCTGTGTTTGACGGCATCTCGCCAACAAGCTATGTGGTTGTAATGTCAAACTCTGATTTCCCTTAATACAGTACGTGCAAAATGCATGCTTTCGGAAAAAAAAAACGTGAATATACGGGCACTACTAGATTTTTTTTTTGGAGGAATAAATAGCTTGTGTAACTAAATAAATAAAGAAAATGCATGATTGGCGAATTGAATTGAGAATAGTGTCATGATCTGTTGATAGTTTGGAGCCACATAATGATGCCAGCAGGCGGACCACAACAACTGTCAGATATCTGATGGCGATGCGATATGAAGATGGGAAAACTACGTGTACTGCTGCTGCACGCATGAATCCGTGTGTGCATGCATGCACCACGACAAGGACGACCCTCTGCTCCTGCCGTCGTCGTCTGTT
Organism: Hyparrhenia diplandra; assembly: GCA_015847255.1. NCBI lineage: Eukaryota > Viridiplantae > Streptophyta > Magnoliopsida > Poales > Poaceae > Hyparrhenia > Hyparrhenia diplandra. The sequence continues at coordinate 137,586 of JADLZK010000820.1, read as the reverse complement.
TGTTGAGCCATCCATCCATCATCATCATAAGTTCATCACCCGTACTACTACAACACTTCATTTTATACTACTATTTTATTTATTAATTGAAACAAAAATTATTTATTTATATATACATATAAATCAAACGCCAAGGCCTCCTCAGGTTTATTATAATGCAATCAATATATGTAAATCGATTCCTGTCGGTTTGCCTGTCTCGTCCCCATCCGCTTGTCTGCCACTAATAATTTGTTGCTGCTCTTGCTAGTGCATCCTTCATCTGTCCATCCTTCCTTCCACGAAGCATCCATCCACCACACCAGAAGACACTAGTCCTCTGCAAAAGCACAAGACATCGACATTGTTAGCAACCACAACAGTGACTAAGCTGTTTGGTTCCAATTCTAAGAACTTTTTAGTGGTAGAGACTTTTTTTAAAAAAAAGTCCTTCAAAAAGAGTTTTTTAGTGTCTACTCGGGGCAAAGCGTTGTTTGCCAGTTTGATTTCAAATGAGTTTGGTCGACATGGAGCTGAGGCAACACGGTCCGTCCTGCCTGCGTTGACCATGCCCTAAACAGCCCCAAATTGATGACACCACCTAGCTCTGTGTCAGTTTCCTCTGCATGTTCATCGTCCTAAATACGCTTTATATCCTTGTTCTTTCAAGGTGATGAACGAACGAATTATTATGTGTGCATGCATGCTACATGTGCGAATTAAGCACGCGTACTTAACTGGCGCCATGGCGGTACGTCGTACAAACAATACTCACACTATGCACGCCATCAAGGACTTTCTTGGCCGGACATATCTTAGTACGTTTCACAACATGCTTGTGTCCCATATATGTCGCATGTGTACGCGGCATGCGAATATATGATGCAGATATGCATGGACACACACCCATGTGCCGGCCGGCAAAATCTTCAGTGATAAAGCTCGTGATCCATATCAGCCGTGACGATTACGGGTTCAATAACCATTGACCGTGTTTGACCACACGCTAATACATGATGATGGCTGGCCACGTACATGCATGTGATGTGCACGCATTGACACCTGTTATAGCATAATTTTATAAGTCAATTAACATGAAATAAGGGCTCAAGTCAAAGACCAAACATAAGTCTAGGGGTCTAACTAACATAATTCCACGAGTTTTGGTATTCTCGTGACTTTCCGAGGGACTTGATAGATAAATGCCGAGAAGAATGGAGAAAGTTCCGAATATACCGGACATATGATGACAAGACTTGACCGTGAAGTAACTCAACCCGAAAAGTGGACTAAAACATTCTAGAAGATACCAGAGGACACCGGAACAAACGGGAAGATGAGGTGGCACTCCACCCCGCGCCGCCCCGGTGCCATGTTGGCCGGCCGCCAGTGGGGCTCGACTGTCGACCTCACATTTTTATGTCGGTTTACTACCGACTTTGAGGTTGTATCTACACCGTTGTTGAAGGTCGGTTTGATCCAAGGGTTCACGTTCATCGCCAAGTACTATATAAGAAGACCAAAAACCCCCCTGGGGCTGATATCAATTTCATTATCATATTCATTCATCAACTCATACCCATCTAGTCCAGCCAAGTCTAGACCTAAGCCCTAGTTCATACTAGAAGTAGTTAGCTATCTAGCTAGTTCTAGTTGAAGATCAAGTTCATCTTGAGTTCCCGATAGTCAAGAAGTAGCAAGGATCATCGTTCTTGAGACTTCTCTCTTGTATTCGATCCGTAAGTACTATTATATTTAGAATACAATTGTTATGGCTTTGATCTTTATAATTATTATATTCTTATTGATATGTGTTTATGCTTGCTATGATTATATGTTTAGTTTAGTAAGATTGCTTTATATTTTATGCATGGAATTGTATAGCATTCATATAGATGATCACTATGTGGGTGATAAGCAATGTGTAAACGTGGTGTTTATACAACGTTTATCTCGCAATTGCACCCTACATTCCGGGCCGTGTGGTAGATCGCGGGAGTGACAAATCTGTTGAGTCCTTTGGAATCCACCCTCCTAATGTAGGACTAGTCGAAGTTTATTATTACGGTAATGATCAAGTTTCGTCCTTGGTTGTTATTGGTAATGCTTGCCATGTGTAGAAGTAATCCAACCTTACCATGATAGCTAGATGTATTGCACTAATTGTAGTATTCATTTGACATGTATGATTAGGAGTATCTTAGGAATATTCATTCTATTCTTTCTATAACATGTTAATAGCTCGTATGATACTAGTGGCTTATGATGATCTTAGACTTGGGTATTTATCATTTATATATTTATCTTTATCCCGTGATTTATCCCCGTTGAGTAATGTTAGATGCATATGGCTACTCGCATTATACAACCGTAAGTGGATCTCATAATTAAATCACAATATAAATCATTAGATATCCTTTCTCTCTACTTTCCATAGACTCCCTTCCCCTGTGGTAAAATATAAATACGATACCTAGATTACTCCCTGAAGTGCTACAATTGGTATTTCTATCCGTGCGCGCTTGCGCGATATCATGTTCATTCTTTTATCAAGGCCAATCAAGAATACCATGCCTCGCATTTCTTTGAGCGTTATTGCTAGGGTGACGACTAGTACGTAGGTAATGCTTAGAAATGAGTGGTATACCTTGAGTATATATCCTGGTGAGATTAACTCCACTATGGATAATGATGCTAAGTTTACATCCAACTACTAACACCGCCTAACTCCGCTTTGTTGGATCATGAGGTTAATCCCATATCCAAGCTAACATGATTAGATAGATACCCCATATATATTTCTTTCGCCTTCCTAATTGGGATCGTGTAAGAAATATCAACAAGCATTTCTGGCGCCGTTGCCGGGGAAGGCGTAGTCTATTTAGAGAAATAATTTTTTTTGGCTTTGTTTTTCAAAACTTTCCTAGTTTGGAAAAGCGTAGTCAATCTTTCAAAATTTTATAATGTGTTTTCTTAACTTCAAAAGTTTTTCTAGTGCTTCTTTCCAGCTCTCTAGTTTGGAAGGGTATTAGCCAAAACTTAGACAGTGTTATTCCTATTAAGTTGGTATTGTTTCTGACTTTACTAGTTAGAAAGGGTGCTAGCCAAAAAATCTTTTAAACACATCATATAAGGAAACCAGAGAGATCACTTACACTACATAATGCATTGAGAACCCATTATCACATACTCAAACAGGTTCAACCCTGTTTTTCTATTTGTTTTTGATCTTATGCAGAAAAAAAATATGTATGAATTGGAACCTTCCGAAAAATTATATTGAAGATCCCTAAAAATTAATCGGGCGGGCAAGAGCAAAACTCGCACAAACTCCAAAGACCTACATCATCATCATCATCATCTTCCGAGAATCCAAGACCTACTGATTTGGAAGTTGATCAAACAAGGCGAAGCTTAACACCTGAATTTGAAGCTATGGCAACCAAGACACTTCGTCAATTCTCAGCTCCTACCACGGACAACATTCTCGTTGGTCCGAAGGTAGAGGTTGAAGACAATGGCTTTGAGCTTAAGCCAGGGCTCATCAACATCAATTTAATTTTGTGGAAAGGCACATGAAGATGCTGGTGCTCATCTCCAACACTTCCTGGAGATTTACAGCACATTTACTATGAAGGACGTATCCAAGGATGCAATCTTGCTTCGTCTCTTTCCATTCTCACTATTGGGGAGAGCTAAGCAATGGTTTTATGCTACTAAAGATAAGAATACAACATGGGATATTTGTTTCACAGCCTTTCTTGCTAAGTTCTTTCCTGTAGGCAAGACAAATGCCTTAAGAGGGAAGATATCAAATTTTCAGCAACAGCATGATGAATCAGTCCGGAAGCGTGGGAGCGTTTCCAGAATATATTTCGAGAATATGTCGACACCATGGGATGGAGAAGTGGTCATTAATCAGCACTTTCTATCATGGGCTTGTTCCCGTGCTCGTGAAACTATGGATGCCGCGGTGGTGGTGCTTTCCTATCACTTACATTAACTCATGCCACGTAAACTTGTGGAGAAGATGGCTTCCAACTAAGGTTGGAGTGAAGAGCGTCAATCTCGCAAGAGAGGAATGCACCAACTAAAAGAAGTAGATATGTTATCTGCTAAAATGGACCTTATAATGAAGAAGCTAGAGGATAGAGATCCTCAACCCAAGGCAGTCATGCAAATTCAAGACTCACGTATGAAGTGTGAAGAATGTGGAAACACAGGCCACATTGGCAGAAATTGTCCAGAGATCCTAGAGGACATCAACTTCATCAATAACAATAATAATTTCCGTCCTCAACAGAATCAAGGGTGGAACCAACAGAGACCCAACTATCAAGGAAACTACCAAGGTAACAATCCAGGTAACAATTTTAATACTTATCAACCTTCTTTGAGAGACCTTGTTGTTAACCAAGGTAAAACCATGGAGAATCTGTCTAGAAAAATAGCAACTAATGATAAAGCTCTTGAACTTATCAATACTCGTTTAGAAAGCTTTTCTTCAGCTATAAAGAATCAGCATAGCTTTAATAAAATGATAGAATCTCAGATTTCTCAGTTATCTGTTCTACTAACCACACCAGGAAAGATTCCGGGGCTGCCGGAAGAATTAGAAACTGCAAACCTTGTCGATATTTATAATGCAGGTCGTTACTATAGAGAGACCTCGGGGAAGGCAGGCGGTTGGATGACTCGATGCCACCTAAGAAGGAAGATCCAGGGAGGCCAGTCATTACAATCAAGATTGGACAACACACATTCGACAATGCTCTCTGTGACTTCGGCTCAAGCGTGAACATACTACCAAAGGTAATTTATGAAAAGATTTATAGTGAACCACTTTGAAAAACGAATATGTGCTTGCGGCTTGCGGATCAATCATTCTCATTCCCGAGGGGATCCTTGAAGACGTGTGTGTGAGAATCGAAGCTCTTATGTGCCGGCCAGACTTCGCAGCTTGTAGACACCGGAAGAAATGAAAGAGCAACAATCATACTCGGTAGACCATTCTTATGCTCGGCTAAAAGCCGTCATCTATGCATACGCAGTCGCGAAGATTGTTTTCAATATCAAAGGGAAGAGGGAGAAATTCACTTTCAAGAACAAGGTACACACCTCTCTTACTTATTCCCCGAATTCTTGTTCTTATATTTTAGAACCAAAGATAGAAATCTACAACAAGAACAGAAGGAGGAATCGAATCGAAATCGAACAAGAACAAGACGGCCTGACCTACAAAGGTAATGGTAGTAAATAAAACAACATCTTATAATGACCATTTACTTGAGTCTCCGATGCTTCGTCGACAAGATGATCCAGTACCCCTACTATTCATTGCTCTATTAACCGAGTGGAATTTTTATAATACATTTTGCGATACGGGATCTGGTATTAATCTAATGGTAAAGGTGACATATGAATTATTATTTGGAAAATTGTCGTTGCAACCAACGTATGTGCAGCTACAGATGGCAGACCAATCCTATAGAGTTCCTGAAGGAATTGCCAAAGACGTACCAGTCAAGATTATGGACCACTATGTTCTCACTGACTTTGTAGTCATAGACATGGGGAAAGAAGAAGATCCTCCACTAGTGCTTGGGAGACCATTCCTCAACACTACACGTGCAATTATCTATATCCATACAGGAGAGATTCATTTCCACTTCCCTAAGGAGAAGGTACGTGTTTATTTTAATAGTTATAATGAATATACAAATCCCAGGGGGAAGAACAGGTCAGCTCGTCGCCGCCATAATAGACGGTGGATTAAGAATCTAGAAGAAGATAAGGTAAGTGAAGAGGCTAAAGCTCTTACACCTAATACATCCACGGAGAAAGAAGAATCAAGTACTCCAAAAAAAGTTCATCATCCAAAAGATGGAGGAAGAAGAAGACTTCTCCCAGAACATCATCAGAAGAGACTATAAAATCATTAGTGTCACCGATTGTGACAACTGATATACCATGGGAGTAAAAAGCAGAACTTGAAGTCTTGTTTGGAGGACTCTAAACACCGAATCCTCACCGAAAGGTAAGTCGGTAAGTTATCAATAAAATCCCCGCATTGTATAGTTATTCTATCCATATCATATTTATCTTTTTAGTATCTTATATCTGCTTTTGAAAACAACAAAAATATATTTTGTCTTTTGTGAAAACCTTTAAGCCCCATGCTAATATCCCCGAGTCTAAACAACTCTAGGCTATTTGCTGTGGTGGCATAAAAAATAAAATAAAAATTTGAAAAATGAAAATCTAAAATATTTCCCAGGCAACCTAAAGCAATGTGGCTAACCTCTAATACTTAATCAAGTTCCACTAGCTTTGTTGTCTATTTGAGATTAACAGATTTCAAAAGGAGAAGAGATATACTAGGCGCCACCCTTGTCGCCAATTACCTCAACTTCTACATTGAAGAGTACACTCCAATCTAGTTTGGGGGAGTGCAACTCCCGCTTATTCGAGATAAGTATCTTACTATCTATATATATTATATTATTATTAGTTAAATATTTTGTTTGCTAGAAAGTTTGTTTAAGAGTCTAGTTTTATAGAGTCTAGAGTCTTTTGTTAGAGTGTGAATAAAAGGATCAAGAGAGAGTGCACACTAAGTTTACTTTGCTCAACTAAAAGGAACCCCACAATCTGCCAACATGGAGATGATGAATAGTTGCTCCGCTATTATACTTTTCTAGTACCTAGCTTTCAAGCTTAATTTCTCTTGAGCTCCATTTGCAAAATTACTTTGATTTAATGTTTACTCTAAACCTGAAACCTATGGGTTGCAAATGCTTGCTCTAAAGTCTAGGTAATTGACGGATATGATATATGATAGTCCGAGTTGCTATTTGATCTTACTCCTAGTGACACTAGATTTACGGAGATTTATATTTTGAAAATTGAAAATGCACATGATAAGTTCCTGTGTGACAAGAGTGTGAACCTCCTACCACAGCCATATATACATGCTCTTTAGATTAGCAAAACCTTTGATATATATATATAGGCTGCTTGCTTTGCATTGAGTTTGTTCAATCTTTGTCGACCCTTAGAAACTTGTCATGCTGATCATGTACACTCCACTCCACTCATTCCACTCCACTATATTCCACTCCACTCGACTCCATACACATATGCTATTTCCATCCTGGAAGTACGCATCCACCACATATACACCCATCATATATATACCATTATCATTTCACTCTAGCCAGCAAAACTGTTCTACTCCTATCTCAGGAGAGAGCAACCAAAAATATTCCCTATACCCATCCACTCATTCATTGCTAGCCAACATCTTACAAAAGCTCCATTACATTTGTTTGCCTCTCAAAAGTTATTGCAAAAGAGATTTGGGTTGTAGATTAAAAAAAAAAAAAGAAAGAAAGGGAGATGAAAAATGGACAAAAGTCCTACGGGCGAGTAGAGCCTACCTCCCAAAAAAAAAGAAAGAATAAAGGAGAGTTAAAAAAAATGGACAAGTGTCCGCTAAAAACAATGGGTACTTAGATGCTCGCCTCTCCATAAAAGAAAAATAAAGAAAGAAAAAAGATACAACCCAGGTTCTCTACAGAGTTTCCAAATTCCACAAGAGAGAAGATTCCTCAAGGAGCAAAAGTAAGATTTTCCCATCATCTATTCTATTCACTTCACTACATACTTTACTATATTCTCTACCATATATATTCCATCCACCTTACACATGCACCACTTGATCAGTGTGACTTGTAACTTTGGATCCATTGCTTGAATTTACAATATATGCTTAGTAAGTAAATAAATTATTTTCTCCTACCTATGAGCTCCAGATATACAAGCCTTAGATATAGGGTAAGAGAGAAGAAGACATAGTGTGCTACTGCCTTAGCCAAAAATACTATATATCATGAGAGAAAGGCAACACTACCTTATTGCCTTAGAGAGGATCCACAAATACCACAAATGAGAGATTAGAGAGAGTCATACTGAGAAACTTTGAGTTTTATTTAGAAAATCAGCAAAAACTCCAGAAGGACAGTTGATCAAAAGAGTTTGAGATTTAGTGCTCGACTTGATCGTTCTATCTTTCAATTACCCAAGATTGAAGAAAAAGGTATAAGCCCCAAAAGGTAAAAGGTAATATGGGTAAGTTAAAGTTTTAAAAAGTTTATCTTTATCTGGTGAGAAATTTTGTTTGAAAGCATGTGTACTTTTAAGGTGTGGTAGCGTTGCAGCAACTCCTGATCCAAGTAAGTAGTTTAATATAATATCATGTGTCTTGCTAAGAGACTAGCAAGAGGCAAGCTTGGGGGAGCTTGTTGACACCTGTTATAGCATAATTTTATAAGTCAATTAACATGAAATAAGGGCTCAAGTCAAAGACCAAACATAAATTTAGGGGTCTAACTAACATAATTCCACGAGTTTTGGTATTCGTGACATTCGAGGGGACTTGATAGATAAATGCCGAGAAGAATGGAGAAAGTTCCTAATATACCGGACATATGATGACAAGACTTGACCGTGAAGTAACTCAACCCAAAAAGTGGACTAAAACATTCTAGAAGATACCGAGGACACCGTAACAAACGGGAAGATGAGGTGGCACTCCACCCTGGCGGCCGCCAGGTGGGGTCGGCCTGTCAGCCTCACATTTTTATGTCGGTTTACTACCGACTTTGAGGTTGTATCTACACCGTTGTTGAAGGTCGGTTTGATCCAAGGGTTCACGTTCATCGCCAAGTACTATATAAGAAGACCAAATTTACCCGTGGCTGATATCAATTTCATTATCATATTCATTCATCAACTCATACCCATCTAGTCCGTACCAAGTCTAGACCTAAGCCCTAGTTCATACTAGAAGTAGTTAGCTATCTAGCTAGTTCTAGTTGAAGATCAAGTTCATCTTGAGTTCCTGATAGTCAAGAAGTAGCAAGGATCATCGTTCTTGAGACTTCTCTCTTGTATTCGATCTGTAAGTACTATTATATTTAGAATACAATTGTTATGGCTTTGATCTTTATAATTATTATATTCTTATTGATATGTGTTTATGCTTGCTATGATTATATGTTTAGTTTAGTAAGATTGCTTTATATTTTATGCATGGAATTGTATAGCATCCATATAGATGATCACTATGTGGGTGATAAGCAATGTGTAAACATGGTGTTTATACAACGTTTATCTGTAATTGCACCCTATATTCCGGGCGTGTGTGGTAGATCGCGGGAGTGACAAACTGTTGAGTCCTTTGGAATCCACCCTCCGAATGTAGGACTAGTCGAAGTTTATTATTACGGTAATGATCAAGTTTCGTTCTTGGTTGTTATTGGTAATGCTTGCCATGTGTAGAAGTAATCCAACCTTGCCATGATAGCTAGATGTATTGCACTAATTGTAGTATTCATTTGACATGTATGATTAGGAGTATCTTAGGAATATTCATTCTATTCTTTCTATAACATGTTAATAGCTCGTATGGTACTAGTGGCTTATGATGATCTTAGACTTGGGTATTTATCATTTATATATTTATCTTTATCCTATGATTTATCCCCGTTGAGTAATGTTAGATGCATATGGCTACTCTGCATTATACAACCGTAAGTGTATCTCATAATTAAATCATAATATAAATCATTAGACATCCTTTTCTCTCTACTTTCTATAGACTCCCTTCCCTGTGGTAAAATATAAATACGATACCGGATTACTCCCGGTGAAGTGCTACAATTGGTATTTCTATCTCAGGATTAACTCCACTATGGATAGTGATGCTAAGTTTACATCCCACTACTAACACCGCCTAACTCCGCTTTGTTGGATTATGAGGTTAATCCCATATCCAAGCTAACATGATTAGATAGATATCCCATATATATTTCTTTCGCCTTCCTAATTGGGATCGTGTAAGAAATATCAACAATGAATCAATCCCCAAGTGTGAGACCTCCACTAGCTCTATCACTAGCATATCCATCTCTAGTGAAGATAATGACAACCCTATGCTTATTCATGAGAATGCTTGTTTAAAGAGGGAAGTAAAGGAGCTCAATCACACCTTGGCTAAGGCCTATGGTGGTGAGGACCGCTTGCTTATGTGCTTGGGTAGCCAAAGGGCATCCTTATACAAGGAGGGCTTAGGCTATATCCTCAAGAAAGGCAAGGCCGCTTATGTGACTCACAAGACTCGTTTTGTGAAGAGCAATGGTAGCTATTGTAAAGCTTGCAAGCAAGTTGGTCATGTAGAGCAAAAAAGTGCATGAACAAGAGGACCAATGTCTCTTCTATCAAGCTTGATAATGCATATATGCTTGTGAAGAAGAACAATGGTGTTCGTGCTAGGTACATTAGTACACCATGGATGGGCTCAAAGAAGAAAGCCATTTGGGTACCAAAGGCCTTGGTGGCTAACCTTGAAGGACCCAAGCAACATTGGGTACCTAAGAAGAATTGATCTTATTTTGTAGGTCAATTACCGTGCTTGAGGAGAGCATTGGATAATGGATAGTGGGTGCACTCAACACATGACCGGGGATTCTTATATGTTCAAGTCTATTAGCATCAAAGGGATTGATGAATTTGAGTCAATCACATTTGGCAATGACAAGAAAGGCAATGTGTTGGGGCTAGGCAAGATTGCTATCACTCAAGAGAAAAGCTTGTCAAAGGTGTTGCTAGTTGATCATCTTGATTACAACCTCTTGTCAGTTTCTCAACTTTGTGACCATGGCTACAAGTGTATATTCACAAGCCAAGAAGTTGAAGTGGTTAGTGGTGATGGTGCAAACATGATCTTCAAGGGATTTAGATATGGTGATCTCTATCTTGTTGATTTCAACTCAAAAGAAGCCAAGTTGACAACATGTTTACTCTCAAAGGCTAGCAAAGGGTGGTTGTGGCATAGAAGGCTTGGTCATGTTGGGATGAAACAATTGAACAAGTTGATGAAGCATGACTTGGTTAGAGGCTTGAATGATGTGAAGTTTGAGAAGGACAAACCTTGTGGAGCATGTCAAGCCGGCAAGCAACATGGCAATGCACATCCAACCAAGAGCACAATGAGTACAAGCAAGGCATTTGAGTTGTTGCACATGGACTTGTTTGGGCCAACATCATACTCTAGCATTGGAGGCAACAAGTATGGTTTTGTCATAGTTGATGACTACACTAGATACACATGGGTGTTCTTTTTTGCATGACAAGAATGATGTGTTTGAGCTTTTCAAGACATTTGTCAAGAGGGTTCAAAATGAATTTGAGACATCCATCAAGAAGATTAGGAGTGACAATGAAAGTGAATTCAAGAACACAAGAATTGAAGAGTTGTGTGATGAGCTTGGGATTGGACATCAATTCTCACCAACCTACACTCCTCAATCCAATGGTGTAGTTGAGAGGAAGAATAGAACCTTGATTGAAATGGCAAGATCAATGCTTAGTGAGTACAATGTTAGCCATTCCTTTTAGGCCAAAGCAATCAACACGGCTTGCTATTGTAGCAACCGACTCTATTGCCATGGGATGCTTGGCAAGACACCATATGAGTTGCTAAATGGAAGGAAGCCCAACATTGATTACTTTAGAGTCTTTGGATGCAAATGCTACATTCTCAAGAAAGGCACTAGATTGGGCAAGTTTGACAAGAAATGTGATGAAGGGTTCCTTGTTGGATATTCAACCACAAGCAAAGCATATATAGTTTAGAACTTGGGTAGTGGCAAACTTGAAGAAGTCCATGATGTGGAGTTTGATGAAACCCAAGGCTCTCAAAATGAAGTTGAAAATCATGATGATGTGGGTGGTTCCAACTTGAAGAATGCAATGAGAAACATGGACATTGGTGACATTCGGCCAAGACAAGTTGAAGATGATGATGACACTCCATTGCCTACTAGTGGTACTAGTGGTACTCAAGGTGAAGATAAAGAGCAACAAGCTAGTCCATCCACTCATCCTAGTCATCAAGTGCAAGTGATGCAACCATCCAACATAGCAAGAGATCACCCAATTGATCAAATTGTCGGTGACATCAATAGTGGGGTGGTTACTAGAAGAAGATTGGCATCCTTTTATGCTCACCATGCTTATGTAGCACAAGAAGAACCGGAGAACATTAAAAATGCACTCAAGAAGGAAGATTGGATCAATGCCATGCATGAAGAGTTGAACAATTTCAAGAGGAATGATGTATGGGAATTGGTGGAAAGGTCAAAGGACTACAATGTGATAGGAACTAAGTGGGTCTTCAGAAGAACAAGCAAGATCAAGATGGAATTGTGGTTAGAAACAAGGCAAGGCTAGTAGCTCAAGGGTACACTCAAGTAGAGGGTCTTGACTTTGGAGAGACCTATGCACCGGTTGCTGGACTTGAAGCAATTAGAATCTTGCTTGCGTATGTATGTGCTCATGACATCAAGCTCTATCAAATAGATGTGAAAAGTGCATTCTTAAATGGCTTCATTAATGAGTTGGTGTATGTGGAACAACCCCCGGGCTTTGAAGATGACAAGTATCCCAACCATGTCTACAAGTTGAAGAAAGCATTGTATGGCTTGAAGCAAGCACCAAGAGCATGGTATGAGAGGTTGAGAGATTTTCTCCTCTCTAAAGGGTTCAAGATGGAAAAGGTGGACACCACTCTTTTCACCAAGAAGATTGGCAAGGACTTATTTGTGTTGTAAATCTATGTGGATGATATTATCTTTGGGTCAACCAACCAAGAGTTTTGTGAAGAGTTTGCTAAGATGATGGCCAATGAGTTTGAAATGTCAATGCTTGGAGAGCTCACATTCTTTCTTGGACTCCAAATCAAGCAATTGAAGAATGGCACATTCATTAGTCAAGGCAAGTACATCAAGGATATGATCAAGAAGTTTGATCTTCAAGATGCCAAGTCAATGTCCACACCTATGGCAACTAATGGAAGCTTAGACCCCGATCCTAGTGGCAACATGGTTGAACAAAAAGAAGTATCGGTCCATGATTGGTAGTTTGCTCTATGCAACCGCATCAAGACCGGACATTGCATTTAGTGTGGGCATGTGTGCTAGATATCAATCCGATCCTAGAGAGAGCCACCTCAAGGCAACAAAGAGAATTGTGAGGTACTTGAAAGGCACACAAGATGTTGGACTATGGTATCCAAAGGGATCCAAGTTTGATTTGATTGGATATTCGGATTCCGATTATGGAGGGTGCAAGATCAATAGAATGAGCACAAGTGGCACATGTCAATTCCTTGGAAGGTCACTAGTATCATGGTCTTCAAAGAAGCAAAATAGTGTTGCTCTTTCAACCGCCGAAGCCGAATACATTAGTGCGGGAAGTTGTTGCACTCAATTGCTTTGGATGAGGTCAACATTGAAGGATTTTGGATTCACATTTGACAAAGTCCCATTGTATTGTGATAATGAAAGTGCAAGGAAGATGACCCAAAATCCTGTTCAACATCCAAAAACAAAGCACATTGATATAAGGCACCACTTCATAAGAGATCATCAACAAAAGGGTGACATTTATATCATGAGCATTAGCACCGAAGATTAACTAGCCGACATATTCACCAAGCCACTTGATGAGAAGAGGTTTTGCATGCTAAAGGGAGAATTGAACATCATTGACTTCTCCAACTTGAGTTGATGCACCCCACTTATATGACATGCCTCTCCTTCGACAAACCCAAGGTAAAAGTTGGTTGTCATGGCATTCATATGTTGCTAAGGACTTGTTAGTGCATCTAGACATCATGCATGCTTAATAGGCTCATTCATGAAAAACAAAATGATTTCAATGTATGTGCTTGCAATCCTAGTGTCAACTCTAGAAAATGCGCTATTGATGTGTATTCTAACATGGTGCAAGATAACCCTTATGTATATGAGGTGTGAAAAAGCTTGTCCTTGGTTCAAACTTGAATACATGAAAAGACAAGTGATCTAGATGAGACCACATGTGATACTTTGATTGACTTGATTTCTCTCATTTACACCTTTTTGGTGATTGTTGACAAAGGGGGAGAAATAAGTCACAAAAATGTTGGAAAGGATCACACAAATAGGGGGAGCAAGCTCATAGACTATTTATGCATTTGTATGTGCATGATCATAATGAGATGTTGCATTGACAATCTAAATTCAATATACATGATTGCTTGGTGTACGCTAGTTTTTGAAATTTGATTGGTGATTGACCAACTAGCATGCATAGGATGTATCTAGACAAAGCTCATATTTTAGCCTATAATGTTGATCTCATGGGGTATGTTGAGTTTTGATGATTGTCTAGTTACATTGATGCTAAGGACTCCGATGGTTTCACGCTTCAAAGGTCCAATTCTAGAACATTAGCATCTCTTTTGGTATTAGTATCTCTCCCCAAGATTTCTATCCATACATATGTGCCAACTTGATCCAAACACATGGAAGCACATATGTAGGGGAGCTACTACTACCAAAACCGAACCTTGAAATATTTGTCCAATCCTTGATTCATGATCAAAATGCTATGGACAAGCAATTCAAGTTCAATTGAATTTTATTTCAAATCTTTGTGAGTTTGGTTGTCATCAATTACCAAAAAGGGGGAGATTGAAATCTCATGTTTGGTTTTGGAAATTGATGACACACTTGTGGACTAATCCTTTGCTCTAAGTGATGACTATGAGATAGGATTAGGTGTATGGCAAGGAGCATGATGATCATGAACATGGATAATGTCGGTGGACTTGATGGATCGTCAAGCTCGGTGATCGGCTTGAGAGGAACCCGGGAGATCAAGGCAAAGGTATCTTGATAGGGTTTTCCTTTCGGTGATCAAGACACGATAGAGCGTGTGATCACATTATAGGATAGATAGCCGACTATCAAGAGGGGATGCCGCGACAATCCTTTGGTGAAGTGCTTCTAGGTCCAATTGACTTGCATATGCATTTAGGATTGAGAGCACTAACTTCGTTCTTGTCTAACCGATCGCGACATGCTAACACAAGTGCTCATGGGACACATTCGAAGTGTTGGCAACTCAAGACAAGAAGCGAAACTTGGAAAGATGGAAAGACGTCGTCGCAACGATGAAGAGGAGCTTCTGCAACTGCGCCGGACGCTCGGCCGCTGGCGCCTGGCGCGCCAGGCGCAGTGCAAAAGTTCAAATTGGAGCGACTGACGCGTCCGGCGAGGAGCGCCTGACGCGGTCAAAACCAGATCCCCGGCGTCCGCGCTGCCCCGGAATCCGAACGCGATATCAACGACCGCTGGCGCGCGCTGGCGGCGTCAGGGGCCGGCCTGCGCCAGACGCTGGGTCCGTCGAGGGTGTCGAGGGACCCCGACGGGACTGGGCGCTGGCGCGCGTCCGGCGTGCATCTCGGGCGCACTATCATGCCGGCGCTGGCGCGATCCGGCGCGCCCAGACGCAGATCGGTAAGGGTGTCGAGAGGGCACCCGCCGGACGCGGCGCTGGCAAGTCCGGCCGGGCGCGTCTGGGCGCAAAGCAATCAAGACCGCTGGCGCGCGGCCCGCCGCAGTAATCGGGCGCGTCCGTGCAGGCGACAGAGAAGGGGACTTTTGGACCAACGGCTCTATTTCGACTTGGGGTCTATATATAGTGCCATGGCCGGTTCATTTGACTCTCTCTTGCATATTTCAACGGCCTAACTCATTTGTGAGCTTGTGAGACTCCTCTCCACTCATCCCCTCACCGTAACCGAATCTTGAGTGAGATTGAGAGTGATAGAAGTGCATTGCTTGATTGGTCTTGCATCTAGAGGCACCGCATCCTTGGAGAAGCTGCGGGATCTTGTTTCTCTTGGGAATTTGCTTGGTTCCCTAGCGGCTTGGAGCAAGAGGCGGTGTTGAGCTCAAGTGGAGCTTGTTTGAGGCCACACCGGTGGTGATTGTGAGGGGTCGTTCCTTACCCCCGCGGGAGATTCGCGAAAAGGAGCACTAGTGGATTGCTCGTGGCTTGTTGGACCCTCTCTTGTGATCGCTTGCTTGAGCTCCCATAGGGGATTTGGCACCGGCCATTAAGCTTAGCATACGTCAAGTGAGTGTGTCGCCACAACGGGGACTTAGCGTGCCGGCAAGCACGTGAACCTCGGTGAAAAATCATCGTGTCACTTGTTCTTGCTCGTTGGAGATTTCTTGGTGATCACGGTGATTGGCTACAACCTCGACACTACTCCGGTGGTATTGTATTCTAGCACTCCTTCGCTTTACCTTGGTAGTATATCTTGTGTAGGTTGCTTTGCCTTGTTAGCTCCTAGTAGTAGAATTAGTTAGTCTTGCTTGTTCACCTAGGAGTAATCTAGCGACATAGCCTTTGTGTGGTTTAGAGACAATAGAATTGACTTGTGGCTTGCTTAGCTAGTTGAAGCTTTGCTTATTTGCTACGCCATCTTATAGTCTAACCCGGTGCTTAGTGTTGTTGCAAGAATTTTTAATAGTCTATTCACCCCCCCTCCCCGCCACTAGGACCTTTCAAAGATGGCGCCGTGAAAAAGAGTCTTTGTACTAGTGACTCCTGTCATTAAAAAAACTAGTGTCACCCATCCATTGATCCTCCTAAAATCTAATCTTTTCACCATTACCTAACTTCCATTTTATTCCTACTTTAGCTGTCTGCATAGCCCAAGCCACTCCTTTCCCAAAAAGAAGAGGTTCCATCACTGGGGCAGCAAAGAACATTTGGTTTTTTTTCGAAAGCGGGACTTCACCCGTACTTCATTAAGAGGAAAGGCCAAAGAAAGGCCGGAGCACAAATACAAAAGGCTCAACAAGTAATCCTGGATTACCCGCGAGCCTCCAAACACGAAACTAACACACAAACAAACAAAGAAGAATACATGGGGAGGGAGAAAGAGGACCCAACACCAATGTCCTAACCAACTAGACCTCGCAAAAAGAAATCAACACATAGGTTGCCTCGCCCGTAAGACGGCCGCGGTGGGCAAAGCATCCACCGTAAGAACCACCGGCCAGCTCCAACAAATGACCGGTAGTCGCCGGGAGTCGAGCGAGAAAGGAACGGCACTCCAACAAATGGTGTGTAGTCGCGGCCGAAGAACTCGAGCATCGGCACTCCAACAACGGGCATGAAGCCATTGTGAGCCGAGCGAGATAAGAACGGCACTCCAAAGAAATGCCAGGTAGTCGCCGCGAGCCGAGAGAGCTCGAAAGCATCGGCACTCCAACAACGGCCGTGCGGTGAGCCGAGCGAGACAACGACCATCGGCACTAACAAAGCCAGAAGCCGGCGTGAGCCGAAAGCAAAGCGACTTGGCGGCAACATCAACTGGACAGGCGAACCTAAGTGAAGATAAAATGAAGGACATGCAAGCCAAGTAAAGAGAGGACCGACTCCGGCAAGAGATGCGTAGGGGTTGCAAGAGCAGTGCTCGGCGTTGCCTTCAGGAAGGGATACGACGTCCGCGAACGCCGCCAACACAGAGATAGCACCGAAAGGTCTTTCGACCCGACTGCAAGAGCCGCAACTCCGCTGACGACGCCACAAGCTTCTTCGCAACTCCGCGTCGGCCGAGGTGGTCTCGGCATGCCCGCAACGCCACCACGGCCGCGCGGCGACGCACGCCACGCTGCCCGCGAAAGACACGGGCAGCACCGCCCACCTTGGCCCGCCACCACGCGGCACCGCCACCAAAACACGACGGAACAAGAAGACAACGGTCGCGGCATGCCGGCCAGCCTCCACCACCGCCAGCCACCCAAGCCGCAACCGAGGCGCAGCTAGCAAGTGCAGGCCCCGCCGTGCCACGCAGCGCCCAGCCATCCAGCCCGCAGCCACGCCGAAAGGGAGCAGCGGGGGGGCCACACACACGGCCGGCGCGGCGCCTAGGACGGGGTTGGGGGCGGCGAATCCGGGCGCGAAGGGGGGCCCGGATCCGGCGTGTGGGAGGCCGGATCCGCGCCGCAGAGGCCCGGCCGGGCGGCCGGGGCGGCGCCGAGGTCGCCGATGGCCGGCCAGTGCCCAAGGAGTTCGTCCGAAGAACGCCCAGCCCCCGAGGCGGATCCGCCCGTGATAGCCCGTATCCGGTCGTAGAGGGGCCATCCCCGGCCAGATAATGTTCCTGGCCCAGAACTTTTGGTTTTTCAGTTTTGCATTTGTATAGTCAATGATATGGGTCCAAATTGCATCCCAATAAACTAAGGATTAAAGGCCATTGATAGAGATTAGGGTTTGGTAGAATACGCGATGCATTACTCGTAAAACCATAGTAGTATACATATAGGCACGATGGGGAGCCGGCTACTACGGCAGGCCCATGGACCGTGTCATGTTTACGTTCTAACAGCCATCCTTCTAGCGCCATCAGCCCAATATTATTTTCTGAACCCTAGTTACCGCGCTCCCGCTTTTTGCTGATGCTTGCGAATTGCGATGCTGACAAGGACGACGGCAACTTGCCATTAGCATATCTCCAGCTCCATGTCCATGTCGCCTAGTGCAAGTGAGTGAATTAATCGACTACAATATGACGAGAGACGAGACTAGCACAGTGATTCACAGAGAGGCGACGACGATAAGCGAGCACATAAGAAACCAGACTCACAGACAAAAGAAGACAGAGCAGGCCAAGCGCTAGTTCCCCAAGGATCCCAATGGCGAACGAATCATGGAGGGTGCCTAGCATTGTGCAGGAGCTGGTGGCCACCGTGCAGGAGCCTCCGAGCCGGTACCTGATCCCTGAGCAGGAAAGGCTCGATGACCAGCTCGCCGGCGCGGAGATTCTAGATCCCGTCCCGACCATCGATCTCCAGCGTCTGCTGGCGTCCGCCGACTCCGCCACCGCCGACGAGGAAGCTACCAATCTGCGCTCGGCGCTGCTGACCTGGGGCTTCTTCTTGGTCAGCATTCTTCTTTCGCTCTTCGGCTCTACTTCATCATCATCATGTAAAGAAAAGAGTGAACTTTGTTTCTTTTCTGCAGGTTACCAACCATGGGATCGCGACGTCTGTGATGGACGCTCTGATGGCTGCAGCACGCGAGTTCTTCCGGAAGCCGCTGGAAGAGAAGCAGGTGTACAGCAACGTGATCGAAGGGAAACAGTGGCAGCTAGAAGGGTATGGGAATGATCCGGTGAAAACCCAGGATCAGATCCTCGACTGGAACGACCGGCTGCATCTCAGGGTTGAGCCCGAGGGCCAGAGGAACCTTGATCGCTGGCCCAGACACCCGGAATCTTTCAGGTAAAACTTGGATCAACAAGTAACCATGTATGTTCTCAAGCTGAATGATCTTCATAATAAGCACCTAAACAGCCAGTGTTCTGCAGTGACACCGCTAGAATTTCAGAAACAACTGATTCCCCTGAATCAAGGCCTTGGTTGATGACTGAAATGCATGTAGGGTCTTCTGCACGAGTACACGCTGGGTTGCAAGCGAGTGAAGGACGGGATCCTCCGAGCGATGGCCAGGCTTCTGGAGCTCGACGACGACGATGGCATCATCGGCCAGATCGGCGACACGGGCTCCACGTACGCCAGGTTCAACTACTACCCTGCCTGCCCAAGGCCCGAGCTCGTGCTCGGCATCAGGCCTCACAGCGACGTCTGCGCCCCTGACACTGCTCCTCGCCGACGAGCACGTCGGCGGGCTGCAGTTCCAGAGGGACGGCACCTGGTACTGCGTCCCGCCAGTGAGTGGCCGGGCCTTGCTGGTTAACGTTGGCGTCTCGTTGGAGGTAGCCAGCAGCCATCTCTGAACTGAACCTCTGTGATTTTTGCACTTTGCAGCGGTACCCAAATGTATGTACAAACAGATTCTGATGAGTTCTTGGTCGCCGGACACTTGTGATATGCAGATAATGTCGAACGGGATCTTCAAGAGCCCGGTGCACAGGGTGGTGACGAACTCTGAGAAGGAGAGGATGTCTCTGGCCATGTTCTACGGTCCGGATCTTGAGAAAGATCTCGAGCCGATCGCTGAACTGGTAGATGAGAAGCGGCAGGCACGGTATAAGAAGATCAAGTTCAGGGATTTTGTGGCTACTCACTATGAGTACTTCTCTAAAAGGGAGAGAGTCATCGAGTCTCTAAAGATTTAGATTTAAGGCGATGTTCGTCGAAAAAATAAAGTTGTGAAGTGATGTACTTCATTTCCCCTTTCATTTTCCAAAGGACATCTCCTGGATTTTGCAATTATTGGTTACATGAACCTATGATTAGTTTCCGCATTATGACGTATTCCTATGTTTTTTATAGGATGTTATTTTATAATAAATTTTAAAAGAAAAAGTCTACATAACCCCCTCAACTATGTATGGTGGAACACATAATCCCCTCAACTATAAAACCGTTTTTTCTGCCCCTAAACTTTCAAAACCGGTCAAATAACCCCCGAGGTGGTTTACATGAGTGGTTTTGCACACATGGCGCCGTTCGCTTATGTGGCAGTCAACTTGGCACAACCTCTCTCTCTACACATGTCTTCTCTCACCGGCGGGTGGTCTCCACTGTCATCATCCACCTCCAGCTCCATCGCGATTTATATCTTCCCCGTCCATGTCCCTACCTCGATTCTGTTTTTGAGATTGTGCGGAGGGAGGGGCAGAGGGGCACACGAAATCTGCCGGGCGGCCATGGAGGTCGCGCTGGTAGCCACGCCTGCGACCTTGGAGGCCGCCCCCACTGCCGGGCTCGTCCCACGTCGCCATGGGCTCGTTCCGGGCCGCCCGGGGCCGGCCGCCCGCACCCCGGCGCCCGCACCTCCGGCCGCCGCACCCCCACTACACACGCCGCACCTCTGTCTTCTCCTTCACGTGAAACAACCATGGCTGCCATGGGGACTTGTTACAGCTCGCAAGGGAGGGAGGGCCTCGGCCGGCAGCCCGGCCAGCCAGCTGC
The DNA here is from genome assembly GCA_015847255.1 of Hyparrhenia diplandra. Taxonomy (NCBI): domain Eukaryota; kingdom Viridiplantae; phylum Streptophyta; class Magnoliopsida; order Poales; family Poaceae; genus Hyparrhenia; species Hyparrhenia diplandra. The sequence continues at coordinate 116,761 of JADLZK010000820.1, read as the reverse complement.
ACGCGGGCGCGACAGAGCTGGATGCCCGCGGCTCGTGGGCGCACGGGGCACCACAGCTGCTGCTCGGACGTGCGGGGGCGGTGGCGGCCTGCCTGCTCGTGTGTGGCCGATGGGGTAGCACTGCAGCTCCTCGCGTGCAGCCCAGGGTGCTAATGGACAACGCAAAGAGTTTCGCGTGTGGCCGATGGGGTGGCACTGCAGCTCCTCGCGTGCAACCCGTGGGTGCTAATGGACAACGCAGAGTTGGGTGGCAGAGGGATAGAGAGGGAGGCTGAGCATGGATGGGTCAGTGAGATCCAGTAGCGGCTGTAGGTGGAAGATAACAGGTGGGGACCACCTGTTGGTGAGAGAAGATATGGTACAGAGAAAGGTTGTGTCAAGTTGGACTGCCACATAAACGAAATCAAGAGCCACGTATACAAAACCACCCACCCAAAACCACCCCAAGGGGTTATTTAACCGTTTTGAAAGTTTAGGGGCCAGAAAAAAACTGGTTTTATAGTTGAGGGCATTATGTGTTCCACCATACATAGTTCAAGGGGTTATGTAGACTTTTTCCAAATTTTAAACCTCATAAAGTCATTTATTTGGAAGTAAGTAAACTACGTCCATAAAGCACTGGTATAGACTCTTCAACATTTTAAGTGGTTCCGATAATCACTTAAAAATGTCAAATGACTAAGATCCTCATTTGAAAGTTTAATGACCTATGTGAGAATACAAAAAATTGAAGATCCAAAATTTATTTTACTCGTTTAATTGTCTAGCAAATATGATAATAGGTGTTTCTATTGATATAGAAAAACCGGGGAAAATACAAGACTACAACACTGGTGGGATTAATAAAAAACTTAACCCCCTTACTATTGTTTTCATCTATTTCACCCTAGAAAACTAGGCATTTAGCCCCTCAAAGTCTTAAAAACCCGCTTAAATAACACATCTCTACTATAATGTCTCACTTGAGGGCTCACGAGATCAACGGCTCACATAACAACGTCATCCCATTGGAGGGATGGGATTGGAAGTTTGATGCAAGGTCGGACACCCTCACCTCCCACCGCACATTCTCACGCATAGAGGTTTGATTCACACCTTGCAACCAACTTTTGAAGCCCATCACCGCAAAAACAAAAAAACTAAAAATAGAAAAGAAACGGCGACATTTGTCCCCGAGAAACAAAAACTAAAAATAGAAAGAAACGACGACATTTGTTTCTCACGCACGCCACGAAGGCCTGGGAACCGCCCGGCGACGGAAACGGTCAGCGCCGCCGCCACTGGCCACAATGGGATCCCTCAACGCCGCCACCACTGGCCATCGGCACTGCCGCTGCCGTGAGATGTTCGTGGTCTAGAGCGCCACCTTCGCAGTCGTCGGCACGCGCCCCGCTACATATACATCCCGTGATTGCGGCGCCAACGTCCCTAGGATCGGCGCCATCTAAATCGTGCAATTCTCGCTGCCGGCGTCAACGTCCCTGTGATTGGATGATCTTATTACATATCCATCGATCTACCTGCGCGCATTTGTTTTTGCTTCATCCAATCAAAGCTTTTTTTTTGCGGTGATGACCTTGTGATCAATGCATGGCAAGTTAAAAAAAAAATGGGATATGCTTTATCTCCTCCGAGTTGTTTGACGTGGTTGGATTCGACTGTGTGATCTACTTCTACCCCAATGGATCTTTGGTGGCATGGGTGCGTGCTGCAAGATCTGCGGCAGCGGGCAGTGGTCGGCCGGCCTATGATCTTCATGCAGGCATGCCATAGATTGCTCTTTTTTTTTTTTTTTTTTTTTTTTTTTTTTGAATAGATTGCTCTACTTTTGTTCCTAGGATTATTGTGTTCTGTAGTAGTGTATGAAAGTGATTAGTATGTGCTCAAAACAAACTCTGATGGCTCTTTCATTCAGGAAACAATGCAAGGTATCGGGGCTTCATTGTTCGTGATTGTGACCATGTTGGTGAAGTGGTGCTTGCAGGTGCTGGTCACCTAAGATCAATTCCTGATGTGCTTACTACCGAAGTTGCAGCGTGTGCTCAGGCATTGCAAGCAGCTACAGACCAAGGTATTTCACGTGTGTGAGTGGAGGTGCACTCGACAATTCTTCAGCAAGACCTTGCGACTTTTGGTATGCTACTAAGGGACACCTGTGCATTATTGAATGAACATTTTGTTTTATGTAAAATTGTCTCTGCCTAGAGCTTGTAATGTAATAATAACATATAATTTAGCAAAGCTGGCTTTGAGATAGGACCGGGGTGAATGCCATGTTTGGGCAAGCACCCTCCCAGAATCTGTAATGACTTTGTTTGCTCGATATGTCTTCGGGCCTACCTTTCTAATAGAAAGGCCATAGAGCCTGTGGGTTTGCATTAAAAAAGGTTGAGCCTAATGGTCATATACAATTGGAAGAAACTTGAATTATTAATTAACAAAATATTGTCGTTTGGTATTATTTATGTGCACCCCTAAAAAGCCGTAGCGTTAGCAGCACGCCATATACTAGTTAGAGCTAGTTCAGAAGACGGTTTTGCTATACATGGGTAACGACACAGTAGTCCGGGATGGCAAAACAGTCCTGCAAAGCCATCGCAATTGTCCAAAAATGCCATACAAGCAGCTTCTATCCTATATAAGTTAGATGCTAAAAAGTCATAACCATAATTATGTGGCATGTGTATGTTCATAGTTACAGTAAAAAATAAAATTTAGTTGTTGGTAGGAATACTGAAACAACTAATAACCTCCTAAAGCGTATGAAGTACTCAATAGTTTTCTGCCTCAATCTAATCTTTTTCTGAAGTTGAGCAACAAGCTTGTACCCAAATTGAAATCTTAAACATTTATTTGGAAGCCAAGATGCTGGTTTCCAATATACCTTGAATTTGAGAAAAAGGTTCCACAGGAAACAAGATGAGCAGCAAGGTTAGATTTCAGCGAAATTACAGGTTTCATAGTTATCATATAAATAATGTCATGTTATATATGTAGTGGTGAAATTCTCAACTTTGAAAATGAAGTCTAAATAAGTAGAGTACTCCTACGTTTCAAATTATAAGTCGCTTTGACTTTTTTTGGTCCATCCATTTAGTTACATATCTAGATACAATAATATGTCTAAATACATAAATAAATGGATAAACCAAAAAAGTCAAAGCGACTTTATATTTTGGAACAGAGGGAGTACTATTACTTGCAAAAATCAGGTCTAAATAAGTAGTTCTAGTTACTTGCAAAATCAAGGTGAGGTTACATAGACATTAGGGGTTCAACTTTCAAGTGCACATGCTGTGAAACTACATGAATTTTATTTAAATTGATAGTCGAAATTAGGACATTTATATATGGCATTTAAAATTTAAAAGATGGATGGAGTATATTACCACGAGACAATGATATATTGGAAATATCAGGCTCTAAAAATAACGAGATACTAAAATGACTGTACCCTTAATCATTGTCACAGGAGATATAGTACTTGGTATGGATATTGATTGGTGTTACAGAGAGCAAAGTGTTTCTTTTCTCAATGAACAATTATTCAGCAAATGAGCAAAGGTTAATTTACATCAAATCTGAAATACTTAGTATACTTAACGACAAATTTGTCCTAAAGAGCACATTTAATAAACAGGAATTGTACAAGGTACCATTATATTTAAGAACTGTAATGTGAGAAACATTTCTTGTTACACAGTCGAGAATGAGAGACATCAAACCTCATTTAGATCTTCACAGACTCGATGAATCTAGTTCCTTTACAAAAATGTTCATAGAACCCAGCCAGATACTCCTTGGCTTTCATTGTCCTGTACCGTGCCGGTTGGTTCTCATTTAAAAGAGCAGCTGCTGGCTCAATCTCTTTCTCAGGATCCAGGCCATGGAACATGGCCAATGAGATCCTCTCCTTCTCCGTGTTGGTGACCGCCCTGTGCACTGGGCTCTTGAAGATCCCATTGCTCATTATCTGTGTTCGTGAACGTCAGATTAGAGAATCGATAACCTGAATACGCATCATGACAGATATCACAGTGAAGATAATTTGGAACTGTAAGTACCTCTATGTAGTCTCCTATGTTAATCAGTAACCTGTAAGGACTAGTTGGAACACTGTGCCACACACCATCTCTAAGAACTTGCAGTCCACCAACATCTTTGTCCATGAGAAGAATGGTAAGGACACCACTGTCTGAGTGAGGCTTGACACCAAAGACAAGATCCGGTCTTGGACATGGTGGGTAGTAGTTAAATCTGGCAAAACTGGGAGCCTTGTTGTTAAATTGCACCACAAAGTAATCTTCGTTAAGTCCCAAAGTTTTGGCTGTTGTCTGAAGGATACAATCTTTGATTCTCTTACAGTTCAATGTGTATTCATGTAGGAGAGCCCTGCAAATTGCTGTAAATTAGTCCACCAAAATATTTCGGGTTACTGATGCCATGTTGTCTTTTTACTTGAGCTCCATTGTCTATGCTATAATAAGAAAGCAAATAATACCTTCTTGCAAAATTGACAACAATACCTGAAAGTTTTGGGATGTTCAGGCCAATGGACGAGATTCCTCTCATCTTCCGGTTCTACCCTGAGATGCAGTCGATCCGACCAGTCAAGGTTTTGATCCTTGGATCTCACTGGGTCATTTCCATACCCTTCCACCTGGAAATGCTTGCCGTCTATCAAGTTGCTGCACTTTTGCTTCTCTTCAAGCGGCAGATGGAAAAACTCTCTTGACGCATCGATTAAATCATCCATCAAATCGGTTTGTATGCCATGGTTAGCAACCTGGAATTACATCCACTTGGCTGTTCCATGTCACAAACTCACAAAGCAGCAGATATTTGATGAAGAAACGTACCACTAGCATGCAAGAAGGGCAAGAACAGGAGCTCAGTCAGAGGCTCACCAGGAAGAAGCCCCAGCTCTGCAGGGCCAACCGGAGCTTGCTGCTCTCATCATCGGCACCATCAGCAGCCGACAGCCGGGTGAGGTCGATTACAGGGATGGGCTCCGGCGTCTCGGCACCAACATCTAGGCTGACAGGATGATACTGCTCCGGCTGCACGTACCTGCTTGGTGGTTGCTGCACCTTGGCTGCCAATTCTTGCACTAACATAGGAATCCTCCATGATTCATCCTCCATAAGTGCTCGCTTGGAATTATCTTTTCTGAGTTTCTTGGTGGATTTCACTAACTAGCATAGCAAGAGGCTTCAGGTCGTCCACTCGGCATATTGGATTTCTGGAAACGATAATTATCAGTTTAGAGCTGGTCTGTTGGAAAAAAAAAAAGTCACTGTGAATGAATAGGGCCACAAGCCCACAACCGCATAGCCATCGCTGTCATTACCAAATTCATAAAATAGGACAAATAAAATACACACCGCTAATTCATCTAATTCATGACTTGAGAAATTTCTCTAGTCAACAAAAAGGGTTCATCAAATGAGGATAGCTATCAGCCTGATAGAGAGGTACTTCAATATTTATCCTTTGAAGAAAGGTACTCACAAAAAAAGTCAACTAGCGAGTAGTGATGACGTGATGTCCTCATTCCTCTTTTTTTTTTTTTTTTTTTTTTTTTTTTTTTTTTTTGATGTCCTCATTCCTCAAGACCCCAACACACCTTATCTGAATCAAGCGGAAAGGCCTAACCGAAATCAACCACGAGCGGAGCCAATTTGTTCCGTCGTGGGAGATGCTGGAGGCAGGAAGGCAGCGCAGACAGGTAGCCGGTCGCCGGTCTTGGCGGCGGAAGGGGATGATGCCCGAAGAGAACAGGTATGTGAGCACGCGACGGCCTGCCAGGCTGCCACTATCCGGATCTAAGATCGATGCACCACGTATCGCGGTGATTACTTGACATAACCACCGAAATGTCGGATCCGCTGCACCGGCGACCCCAGCGCCGACGACGAGGAGTCGCGCCGAGATGAAGCGGCGGTGGAGGAGATTAGCTGCGAGCCTGCGATGGACCAGCGAGTAATAGCGAGGTGCAAAATTGCAGGCCCAGGCTGCACTTCGCAATTGGGCTCCGTTGGACATAGCGGGCCTTTTTTTTCCTTTTTCTTTTAAATTTGTCTTCTGTAAAAAAAAGTCAAAAAAAAAAAAAAAACTGGAGTACAAAACTATACTCATACTTCGCCAATTAAGTTGGCGGAATTTCCGTTACCATCATTTGAATTGGTGGACTTTTTATATGCAAACTCATCTTTAAAAAACCATAATTCTTATATATGAACTTGGATGAAATAAAAATTATATGAATATTGTAGAGAAAGAAGATATAAACAAATTTGTGGTTCATGGCCTTTTCTTTTTGGGTCATTTTGATACCTAAAGAATCGATATAATGTTTAGGTTTGTATTGGTAGACTTGAAATGAAATTGATTATTTAGGTATTCAAATGGATTTAAATGAAAAGTAAAGTAATAAAAATTATATATCTCTTCGGTATCTATGATTTCTATAGAAACGTTATCCCGTGATTATATTAATTTTTTTTTCTAAAATACGTTGCACAAGATGGTGGATAAATCAAGACAATTTAAAGCGCAAAATTGACTACATATTATAAAATAACTACATCCTTACAAAAAGCACATCTTAAAACCTACAAGTTTTCAAAATAGTCACATACTACATCCTCTCAAAAATGATAATCATATTTGACCAAAGTAAAAAAAAAATCAAATTTTATAAATTTTGACCAACAATTAGTCAAATTATATAAAAATTTAAAGCACAAAAAATTTTCTTCAATAGATTTGTGCTCAAAGTGCATCTAAGACCATATTGCTTGTTTTTTGCAATTGACTACATATTATAAAATAACTTATGGTTTTAAATCTCTATTTTGTATGAATTTTCCTCTAATCAAATACAATCCATGTCATAGGTAGATGGAGGATTATAAAGATAAAAGGCATATAAGAAATGTATTTATCGATGCGTTTTTGGTTCACAACATTTCACTACACCACAACCCAAACTAGCGTCCAACAAAGGGTCGGTAAAAATATTGAAATACCGTTGAACGGTCGGGTCGGTATAAGTTAGTGACATACAGTCGGTCGCTATATCTTGTGTTTTCGTCTTAGGGTCGGACGCTATTTATGTTTTGGTGTATCGTTAGACCGTCTGTCGCTATATCTTATTATTGGGTCCACATGTCAGTCATGGAAGAGAACCCTAATGCCTCTCCACCCCCCTCTCTCGGCCGCCACTCCAATTCCCTCCTCTCAGCCGCCACCTCCACTCTCCCAGTGACCCACGCATGCGCCGCACACACATCCCCGCTGCCCCGGCGCACCGGCGAGGCCCCAGGCTGTTCCCCGTCACGGATCCTCTCCCCGACGTGGATCCTCTCCCCGCCACGGCGACCCCAGCGGCCCCACGGCATCTGGGCGTCCCCGGCGTGCCCCCCTGCCGGCGCGTCTCCCCGCCGCCCAGGTCAGTTCTTCCGCGAATCCACCCCATCCCTCTCCCCGCTGTAGGTGTCATCTGCGGATCCACGCCATCCTTCTCGTCCCTTTCTGATATCTTTTTTCCATTGGGCTCCCTCGGCATGGTCATTCAGATCGGGTGGCCATGAGCAAGCACAAGTAGGCGACGGCGGGATCTGATGGGGAGGGCACCTCTATCATCTGCTATTCGATCCAACCTAGTCATCTGCATCTCCCGTGAAGATGAACATCCAGGTATGACCTCTCCCTCTCAATTTGTTGGAAAGATTAAAGTTTCTCTACAATTTCTTGCGTGATGCTTGCAGTTAGACCAAGCTCAGCATGGCGACAGCCACCTCGTCTCCCATGTTTTGATTCTGACAGCAACCTGATGTTGTTCCCCTATCTACAAGGTCACGTGCTTTCTCCCCTCTGGATGTTTCTGTATCAGCACTACGATCTGTTCACGATGTGTTTGGTATAATGGTTCACAGAGCTACAATAAAAAAGATTCACTAATTTTTTTCCACACCATATACTTTGGAGCTCTGTCAAACAAGTTAGGTTATCAGGAATCTGAGAAAAAAAAATAGTTAGACGAAATTTACTTACGTCTCCCATTTGTCTGAGCTCACTGAATTTTTTTGGTTACAGTCTCGTTTAAAAACAGGTAGGGTTCGAGAATAATATAACAGGTAGGGTGAATGGCTCAGAAATCATATTAGTATTATTACTACTATGTGAAGGTGTGTGGATTATATGGAAGCAAATGTTTGGAAATACACAGATACACTTTTTACATGCTAGCAGAAATGTCCTCTTAGAGCTATGGTTTGTAATTTTCTGCCTGAAGAAGATGCCATCTCATATATATTGTAAAATCAGGAGAAATGATGAGGTTCGGGATAACTTTCAGATTGCTAGAAAGAAAATATACAAAGTAGATTTATTGTGACATAAAGCTAAAGGATTAAATATACATATTCATTGTAGCAATTTTCTGAGATCATATCTTAGAAACAACTTTTGATCATGTGTAGATGTTTCTGCACGTGTTCGAGTTGCAGGCTAAATATAAAAAAAATGAGTGAGCACTGGACTGGTTCAGATAATCTACCACAGTATTGATTAATTAACTGGCTCACTATCACACCCCTCTTATACTGATGCTACCAACGCAAGTGATATTCAATTGTTTGCACCTCTGTAGTGTTAAAAATAAAACATCTTAGTGATCACTAGCAGTGGACTAAGACGGGTAGAACTTATACAAAAGTGATAAACAGTATGGGTACAAATCCGGATCTGACATTTCTGATTTGTTAGGGTTTCGGTTCTGAGTGTTTTGTTCTTCCCGATCCAAGATAGGTCGACATTTCTGAGTCCTGATCCCGATCTGAAATCGGTTTGTTTCTGTTTCTATTTTTTCGATGTCCCGATCTTATCCACTAACTAGACCGCTCATTGATACCATTGTTAAAAATAAAACATCTTAGTGATCATTAGCAGTGGACTAAGACGGGTAGAACTTATACAAAAGTGATAAACAGTATGGGTACAAATCCGGATCTGACATTTCTGATTTGTTAGGGTTTCGGTTCTGAGTGTTTTGTTCTTCCCGATCCAAGATCGGTCGACATTTCTGAGTCCTGATCCCGATCTGAAAACGGTTTGTTTCTGTTTCTATTTTCTGATGTCCCGATCTTATCCACTAACTAGACTGGCTCATTGATACCATTGTTAAAAATAAAACATCTTAGTGATCACTAGCAGTGGACTAAGACGGGTAGAACTTATACAAAAGTGATAAACAGTATGGGTACAAATCCTAATAGCCATTCTAGTACATCTACAAATGCATGACAGATATATACAACACATCCTAGATATACGAGTAATGATGAACAGCATGTAATCATGATCCTAATATATCTTCTACAACATCTATCAACGCGAGATCTACTAACAGTAGGAGATTAGATAACCGACCTTCCTTTCCCTTGCCATTGGTGTTGCTTGACTCCGCCATGGATCCGTCGGCGACCTCCTCTGCACTAGGGCAGCGGCGGTCGGTGAAGGGGGCGTCGCCGGGCGTTGAGGCAATGGCGGTGGAGAGAGTCTTCCGTCACTTGCTGTGGTACTGTAGATCGGAACAGAGAATGTGGGTGGGGAAAGTGGCGGCGGCCAACTTAGGGTACCGTGCCCTGGCGCCCCCACCCTCCTATTTATTTACCGCAGTGTGAACAGGGCCCTCCAACCATTAGTGGGTTGGGCTCCCCCGATCAGGGAGCGGATCAAGGTTAGTTCGGTCCGTTGGGCCCAAAACCAAGAGAGATCAAATACTAACATGTAGTCCTCTGACCCAGCCTGAACATGATGGTCTTGATGTCGATGCAAAAATCTTAGAAGAAGGTGAGATATACAAACTCCTATAGCAGTAAATATCTGTTGAAGTATCAAGATTTGTAGACTCATATTTCTTTTGGGCACTTCCTCATAGCAGCTCAGTGTGTTAAATACAAGTGAAAACTTTTTATCCCAAAAATTTCTTCAATTCATAGTCCTGCAGTCATACCCTTTAAACTTCCATGCATGGTTCAGCAATGACAACTGAGGAGTTTTGTCGATTTCCAAGATCACAAAAAAAGGAACTCATTGACTAATTGCTTATATAGTTTGTTGCTTAACTGGATGTATATAGGAAACTGTACCACTTATGGTGCAGGTTCATTTACCAAATAGTATGAAATGAGTTGTTGTTTTTAAAAAGTCAATTATTCCCTAATGCTCTTGATTTTTTTTTTGAGGAAGTTTCAGCAAGTTTTGTTGACGAAATCAATGATAAAGAACTTGTGGAATTGTCATCTAGGCTTGCTGGTCAATCCCTTCCAGCTAGTGACCAGGTTGCATCAATTCAGGTGCTTGCAGCAGTCATGCCTCACTATTAATGTAACTCACCTTTACTTGCTTCTGAGAGAATTTTGGAATTTTTGTGTGATGTCAAGGTACTTCGTGATCATTGGAAAAGTTCTCCAGCCAGCTCACTACAACTGCAGGAACTAAGACCTTTTCTGAGGAACTGGATGCTTGGATGCTACTACCACTTGTCAACAAGAAGCTGATCACAGTGCTAACAGATGTGCAACCAAACGATTTTGAGCTTCTGCCCAATGTCTGATGGTTGACAACACCTGCATGTTAAGCTAGGTTTAGACTTACTTTTGAACATCAGCTATATGCATATACCTTTGACAAGGACTAGTCCCATGTCAAGTGGCAATGTATACATGAATCAATGTATGTCTAATGTAAGCACTTTTGTATAACAGATGATGGATATGATATAATTGTGAGCTATGATGAGCTTCTTTGTCATGATTGTGCATTGTTCAAAATGCAATTGTCTATTGTATGTTTCATTATGGTATGATTAGTACTGATCCTAAGATTAATGTATAAATAAATGATATTATTTTCTTGTATGCATAGCGTCTGATAGTTGGACGCTATATAATATATGGTGTCGAACCATTGGTCGCTATAAGTTTGTAAATGGCGTTGAACGGTTGGTCGCTATATCTTTCATGTTCCGTCGAACGGTCGGACGCTATAGGTAAGGTCGGACGCTATAACTTATAGCGACGTCTTTTTATTGCGGACCAGCCAAGTTGGACGCTATATGTCTATAGCGACCGACCGTAGGTCGCTATCTTGACTTATAGCGACCATAAAAGTAGGACGCTATAGATGGGCTGTGGTATAGTGTTTTCGTCGGGAGCCATCTTGGTACCAAGACAATCAATCTTATGTTTAGGTCTACAAATACATATCTGAACATTCTATCAATTATTTTCATACAAATTTTATCTTCATCCAAGCTCACTTTGTACATACTCCCGACGGGTCTTGACCGGGGTTATTAAAAGTCCCTCGGCTTTCCTCGCACGAGAGAATTTCAAGCATTGGTGGCTCATTCGTGTCCTGACACGTGTTGCGGTCTCTTTTACAAAAAACCGCCCGCAAACGAGTTTTACACGAAACCCCTCGCGTTGCCCATCGCTCCCACCCCAGGTGCCCAGCCCTACCGCTCCTCCATTCCTCTTCCTCCAATCTCTCTCTTCTCCGCGTCCTCGTGGATGGGTGGGAGCACGGCGCCGAGAGCTCCGCCCCTCATGCCGCCACCGCTCCTCCGCCGCCGTCGCTCCTGCACCTCTGTCCCTTCGAGCCCTCTTCTCCTCCGCCGTCTCTCTCTCCGCAGTTTTCTCTTGCTTGTATTATTTTTTTTCTCTCGGCAGCAGCGGTGCTACGATTCCCAAACTGGCGGCTGTGGCGAGCGTTGTGGTGACCGGAGGAGGGCCAGCCTCTAGCGGATCCATGCCATGGAGGCGTTCGCGGAGGAAGAATCCCACGCCGCTCTGACACACGAAGTGGATCTGGCCAGCCTCCACCAGCTTCGTCATCCTTCAGATCCGGCCGACACTTCCTCCAAATCTGGCGCGATGGGGATGACAGTTGGTTCCCTGCATGCGAGGAGGTTTATGCCACATCCATCTCGAACGCGTTGGCCAGGTACGCCTCACCCACGAAGTGCTTGAGGTCTGCTAACGATGGGGATGACAGTTGGTAAGGTTACTGCAGTGCATGTCAACAGTTGGCATGAATATTTGCCTTCGTAATTTATTTTAGTGTCACAACAATGCGTTGCTTCCTTTCAGAGAGGTAAATGTTTGTACAACCATCATTTCATTTTTGTTAATTCGTTCATAATTATACACGATTACATGCTTTATTGTACAGCTATACTACAGAAGAAGAGACGTGTGCCTTCTCGACAAGGCAGAAGTGTCTACCTTATTTTTGTAAGGGTTTCATTTAGCATTCACATTGAAGCCACAACAACCATTTGTTTCTACCAGCTGTTTTTCCACATTTCAGATCTCAGACTTCTAGACTGAGCTGGCAATGAATTTTTCATGGTGGCAACTAACACAATATGCATGCCCCATTCCTCCAGTCGATTTGCCCAATGGATGTGACTATGTGAGTTCTCAAGAATTGGGTTTTTTTTAGTAATTTTGGGATTATAATTGGGAGAACTATGTAGTGTGCTTTTAGCTACTGAGGGAAGAGGTGATCCCACAAATATCTGCTTGGTCAACTGTTAGTTTACAGCTCTATGCCATTTAGTTAGATTATGTATATGTACAATTGATACTTGTATACCATACTATAAAGCCTTAAGTGACTATAATCTAATCTAAAGAAAATCTCTAGCTATTTTCTTTCATTTTTTTTTTCTCTATGAATCTTGTTTATATATTATAATTTGTATGCTGGGTGCTAGGCCAATCGCTTAGTTCTCCAAAATACAACATCCTACCAACCAGTTGCATGCTATCTAGATTTCTATAGTAGATTAACTGAATTATAGAAGTATGTAATCAGGCAGTCATCAGGCATACATATGATTAGTAAACTAGATATGTGACAAGTCTCATTGTGATGGTAAAGATTGAGGGTCTTGATCGCCTCCATGAGAGGGGCTGAGCCTTCTGATATTGGTTTGAATCCTGTTGGGTTGGTTGTGATATTGGGAAGTAGTAATCCATTACACAATCATTGTTCTACCAAAGTAATGAAATCCATTTCTATCGTTTTGTTCTTTATATTAATATAGTATATACTACTTATCATTGCAACAAACTCTTTCTGGTTCTCAAATAAGGGTACCAACATTCTGTTGTTTAACCTTGCTTTCCCATAGGACATACCGTAGCTCACTAATATGTCAACTATTTTCATATGACATTTTTTGAGATTCATGAATTGTTGCCTTGCCTCAATTTGTAGGTTGATCGTCTCTGATGGGGCAGTGGTTTCCTCATGCAGATCATGGTTTTTGTGTAGCCCACGAGATAATTGGGATCTGGCTTTAGAAAATGTGACTTATGAGATTAATGTGCGCTTTGAAATTGTTTCGTTATATTTGTGTTTTTGTGACCTCAAGGTGATACAAGCTCACATTTTTATGTCTTTTTCTTAAAATTAAATTTTGATTGGCCCCAAACACGTCTGCCATGGTCATGAGCATAAGAGTAGGCTAACAACTGGAGGCTGTATACTAAGTGTTATATCAGTTGCAGGCAGTTTGTGTCTGATCGGCCTCATGCTTATATGAAGCAACATTTTGTTGTCTTGTATTTATGTACATATATTGGTTCAAGCAGGTAGATAACAAGTCAGATTACCTAGACGTGTATTTAATGATTTGGTTGTGGACTATCATTATGGCTGGAACACATTGTCATTATTATGAACTTCCATTGTTGTTTACCTAGAGATGTTATTTAATCTGATTTGGTTGATTATATTATACTAACTTCATGTATAGGATGCAATTACCTGTATTCCATCTGCAACTATTTCCATCCTTGAATCAAAGTGCTGCCTGAATCAATGATGAGTGCTGATACAATTTTACTTTTTTTTTCATGTTGTAAGTCTACATGAATCAACCTAACTAATGTTGTCTGGTAAACATCCCAAGATTACCTTTTGATGGCTCTTGCTTAAAGCTTTAGAATAAGATTACATTGCATGGTTGGAAATCAGAGATGGCAGAGGGTAGGGCTATAGTTTTAAGCAATGACTAGAAGATATGCACGCTAAATAATAACCATGATAGGACGCCCAAAGCGCGCCTGATGTTCTAGTATAATTTAATACTCATAAAACTCTCCATCAAAGACAGTGCCACGGACCCACGTACAAGAGACTAGGTCAATTCTCTCCTACAGTCCTACTGTCCTACCCCTCTTCTTCTTCGTTGATAAAGATACTACTCCTAACCATCCAGTTCCACTTGGTAGCCTTTAGGAGTGACGCCATGCATCGGTTCAGGTATGACGTAAACATCGCAGATAGATTCTACCTAGGTTCCAGCCCAGCCTGTGAAATGGCGCCATCGATTAGTTTATGAATAAGCTTGGGGTGAGAACCAAGACGCACTTGCGCTCATGAGATCAGATCACATCGATCACATGCGTCAACGTGCATGACATATATAAATGGGCCGGGGGCCGATCTCGAAAAATAAGTGGGGGCCCGATACTGCAGGTCGGCGTCTCCAGCATTATTATATACAAGTACAATAGAATTGCAGCGTTAATTAAGCCGTTAATCGTAAAAAGGAGAACAAGAACGCTCCTGATATATTTTGCATATCATTAGTGTGGTTGCCGATTGACTTCCAGTTTTAATTGTCCTTTTTATGAATTTCAATCCACGCGATTGACTTCCAGTTTCAATTTTATGAACCCAAATCTGAGCATTTCTGACCAACAAGGTCTCAATCAACCTTGGCTGCCAAGCAAGACGGACAAGAGGTCCAGTGGCTAGCTCCCAAGTGTGGGAAGCAGCTGGCGGGGTTTGAACGGAAGGGCTACGCCAAAGACAAAAAGAGGCGCTTAAATAAAAAGAAAAAAAAAAGAAACAGGCACGCCACGGCAGTTTCTTCGACACAAAATTTAAAGCTCAGCTTACTTTTTGTCATAAATAAATTAAATAACCACTTGGGATGACACCAACAGGTGAGCAGGTGGGTAACTGCAATATATTCATGGCAAATAGGAGCATAGTGCTGGACGAGTACAAACCGTCCAGTCTGTTCTATGAGTATTCATAGTCATACACTTACTTTTGCATTGCATAGAATAATAATACCCCAACTACCAATGTCCCATGAACAAAACAAACTAAAGTAGTATGCGTGTGAATGCTCCTCACTTCCTTTCCCCCCTCTTTCGTAGAGTGAGTCAGTAACAAACTATACTTAGTAGCTAGTGGCAGCTAATACTCCTAAGTTCCAAACCAAGATTGCAAAGATCAAGTATTACACATACTAGATCTCTTAAAATGAGCACATTGTTCACATCCAACACTAAAGTAGGCCGGAGTATATATTAGTAGCAACTTGGTATACGTGTGAATGCTCCTCACCTCTAGTTCCCATCTTTTTGTACCGTATAAAAAACAAAAAACACAACTGCAATTGTCTGCTAATAAGTTCCTTCTGATTGTGCAAAACCCTTTCTTTCCCTCTTTTTAGTGAATGGCAGAGCTTCTGCCTTTTCGTTAAAAAAAAACAAATTCTGAATGAATACTGCAAAGATCAAGCCTTACACGGTACACCCTGCACACGGCAAGACTGGGAAATGCCAACCACCACCACCACTCTGCACAGTTCCTAGCAATTTCCCTGGCACAAAATTTTTGACTCCTTTGACGTGTCCTACCCTCTGCTCTATCTATATAAACAACAAGGGTACACTGAGCAGAACCGGCCTCGTTCCTTCTCATCAATCACAGTCGACTGCGATGTCGTCGTCGTCGTCGGAGTCGTGGTCTCTGGCTCTGCGGAACAACGCCGGCCTGGTGGTGAGCGTCGTGGCCGTGGCGTCCCCGGTGCTGTGGCAGGCGCTGCAGGGCCTGCAACTCCACGACGTCTTCGGCCGCCACGCCCGCCGCCACGCGCGCCGCCTCGCCGCCCTCGTCGACCCTTACCTCACCGTCACCATCGCCGAGTACGACGGTGGCCGCATGCGCCGGAGCGAGGCGTACAAGGAGGTCCAGGCGTACCTGATGCGCGTCACGAGGGAGGCCACCGCCAGGGGCGGCGTGCGCCACCTCAAGGCCGAGGACCCTGGCGACGCTGACCCCGATAGCCTCGTCCTCAGCATGGGCGACCGGGAGGAGGTCGCCGACGTGTTCCGTGGCGCCACCGTCTGGTGGGTCGCTCACACGGCGCCGTCGTCGCGCGAGGACGCCTCGCCCTTCGGCTACTGGGGCCGCAACGCCCGTGCTGAGCGCAGGCTCTACACCCTCCACTTCCTCGAGAAAGACCGCGACCTGGTCCTCGGTGAGTACCTCCGTCACGTCCGACGCGAGGGCCGTGCCGTCATGGTCGCCAACCGGCAGCGAAAGCTCTTCACCAACATCTCCGGCGACAGCTTTGACTCCGACGGGTACGCATTTATTCATTGGTTTGCTTCAATTCTGCCAAGAAGCTGGCTTGCTAGCTAGCTAGCTCGATCGATCTATTCTCGGCTGCTGATCGACGGACGGTGTTCATCCGCTAGCATGTGGTCCGACAGGGTGTGGAGCCACGTGGTGTTCGAGCACCCCAAGACGTTCGACACGCTGGCCATGGACCCGGCCAAGAAGAAGGAGGTCATCGCCGACCTCGACGCGTTCCGGAACGCCAAGGACTACTACAAGCGCGTCGGCAAGCCGTGGAAGCGCGGCTACCTGCTCTACGGCCCACCGGGCACCGGCAAGTCCACCATGATCGCCGCCATGGCCAACCACCTCAACTACGACATCTACGACATCGAGCTCACCTCCGTGCGCACCAACACCGACCTCCGCAAGCTCTTCATCGAGACCACCAACAAGTCCATCATCGTCATCGAGGACATCGACTGCTCGCTCGACCTCACCGGCAAGCGCAAGAAGAAGAAGAAGGAGGAGGAGGACAAGGCCGAGCAGGACAAGAAAGACGGCGGGCCCGTGCCGCCCGGCGACGAGGAGAAGGACAACGACAGCAGCAGCGGCAGCAAGGTGACGCTCTCCGGCGTGCTCAACTTCATCGACGGGCTCTGGTCGGCCTGCGGCGGCGAGCGCATCGTCGTGTTCACCACCAACCACGTCGACAAGCTGGACCCGGCGCTCATCCGTCGCGGCCGCATGGACAAGCACATCGAGATGTCCTACTGCCGGGAAGAGGCATTCAGGTTCCTCGCCAAGGTGTACCTCGACGTGGTGGACGAGCACCCGCTGTTCGACACCGTGGCGGCGCTGCTCCGGGAGGTGGACATGACCCCCGCCGACGTCGCCGAGAACCTGACGCCCAAGGGCCCCGGCGAGGACGCCGACTCGTGCCTCGCCGCGCTGGTGGAGGCGATGCACAAGGCCAAGGAGGAGGCGCTCGCGAAGAAGGCCAAGGGAAAGGGGAAGGAGGCGGCCGACGACGACGACGATGACGAGGAGTAGCTACAGATCGTCAGAGAGATGTTGACTTGACTTGGTCACTTGCTTGAGGCTTGAGCTACAGATCGAGGGGATACTGGATTAGTTTCAGCACGTGCTCTGTTTGGTGGGACTTAACCTGATTATTGGTCGTCTGAGAATACGACTAACAATATTTGTTGTTTAAATCGATCGACTTCTCTCTGTGTGCTGTTCAATATTTCTGCTATTTCTTCGAAGCCCACATCAGCTGACGCGGATAGACCGCAAGGTCCAACTTTAGCTGACCAAAAGGTCTACCTCAGCGGCAGGTACGAAACCTGTCATCAACCTCCATCCCTGTTGACCGAGACCGAGCAGTAGATTCATTTGGTTGAAGGGGATGGAAATGGTGATGGGGGTGGCGGACTTTTCTTTTTCACCTGATCAAAACTAAATAAAACCTTGTTGTCAAAAAAAAAACTAGATAAAACCCTACAACAAGTCATTTTGCACATAGATGACTCTCAAAGTACTCCCTCTATCCTAAAATTAAAGGCGTTCTAGAGCAAAAGTGATTGTCCAGGTCACTCATTCTTGAATGCATCTATGCACCATGTATGTCTAGGTTCAAGCAATTAATGTTGCACATGGATCGAAGCTAAAAAGGTCTTTTATTTAGGGACAAACATATATGTCTAGGTTCAATCAATTAATGTTGCACATGGATGAGAGCTAAAACGTCTTTTATTTAGGGACATAGGGAGTACAACTTTGGTGGTTACATTTTCACTACTACAGAGCCGCCAATCCTTGCCAGGTTGGAAATGGCCTCCCCGTCGACTTCCATACCGGTAGAGTGAAAGTGGTGGGGATTGTGACACCACGGCCGGGGGTTTAATAGGGTTGATAAAACACTCATACCAACAAGTTATAACTTTTTTTTTCAGAAGCCCATCTACTAAGTACTCCAAGGTTAACGTGCTTGGCTTGGAGCGATGGGTGATGACAAAGTGCACAGAAAAGACTGGTGTTGGTCTGTGAGTGCAGTCTTGATCTTTAGAGATGTCGGATGTAAGCGCCCGGCCTTGAGGAGGTCGGGCGTTCACGAGGGATGCCTCATAGCATCTCTACCGAGTAAGATTTGTGGCTTGATAGGAAAAGTGAACAGTTGAACCGGTTTGTTGCTTGATAGGGAAGAGGCTCTTCTTCGCTACCGGCTTAAATACGTATGACCGTTGAATTTCGATTACTCCTTTATATTGAAATAGAAGTAGTTTAGGGCAATGACACGGTCTCCAAAACACTATTTTGACTTCTTTTTTCTATAAAAATATTTATTGAAAAGTTATATATGTATATTTTTATGAAAGTAATTTTCAAGACAAATCTGTTTATATGATTTTCACATTTCTAAACTCAATGACTTAAAAATTATTCACCATTTATATTCCCAATGTTTGACCCAAACCTTTTCCAAAACGACTTCTATTTCAATACGGAATTTTAGGGTTGAGGGGATCATAATGAAAGGATATAATGGCCTTTTTAATTTAATGAGGAGCACTAAACAAATACTACTTCATGTGAATCAAATTATTTATCTTTGAATCGGCTTATGAGAAAAGTGAAAACGTCGATTCCACAGCGCCGCCGTCCCACAAAAACGCCGCCGCCGCCGCCGGACTTCACCGCCACCGTGCTCGTCCTCCCCACGCCATCCATCCCATCCCCCTCGCCGCCGCGCCCGCCGCGAGGTTCCCGCCGGCGTCGCGGCTCGCTGTTCCTCCTCAACCACCATCTCTCCTGCCCGGCGCTGCTGGCGTTCCTCCGCCGCCATGCCCTTCGCTCTCCCTTCTGCTCCTCACCAAGGCTGCGGCGTGCACTTCTTTGCCGCCCTCCCGCCCGCCGCGAACGGGCAGCGGCGGCCCGGCGGAAGAAGAAGCGGGACATCCTTCGTCTTCCGTCTTCCGGCCGTCGTACCAGCGATAGCACGAGCGCGGCTTCGTCAAGCGCCTCCTGCGGCTGCTACGCTAATCTGGCCGTCTTGCGCCGCCGCGTTCAATGCGCCGAGGTTACGGCCCGGCGTGGCGTCGGCGGCGCTCATCCCCACGGTTCCGTGCCACCTCCGGTCCCAGCCCGATAGCGGCGGCGGGGCGCGTGGTGGTGCTCGCGCCTCGGCGACGGCGTGATCCCCTATTCGGTGGCGCCTGGCCAACACGTCCGCGGTGTGCAACGGCCCGCGGTGGTCGCCGGCCGCCTCGTTCTGGCGCGGCTTTAGCGGTGCAACCACTAGGCCGGATGCCTCCCTCCTCCTCGATCCCTCCTCCACCACTAGGCGGCGGCGGCGGCGGTGCGCCGCGGCCCGGTGGAGGAGGCTGGCTTTAGCGGCGGCGGCGCTACTCCAACCTTTGGCGTGGTATGAGTGATTCTTTTTTTTTTTTGTCACGTCGGTCATTGTTTGGCTAGATAGATGAGTTGGATCGAGATCTTCTTGTTTCACAAAGGCTTGCATCTTGTTCGAAGAAATGCTTGAATGTTTCTTACAATCTATTAGTTTTCCTTGCAATTTAGGATTCCATTTAGGAGAAAACACCATCTTGTGGTCGATCGGATACTTGTTCCTTGTGTTCAAGTTTTAGCCCAACAAATGATCAAATGCTTGTTGTCGGTGGATCGATAGAGCTTACAAGAGCAAGCGGCGGACAACCGACTATCCTTCAGATCCTTTTTTTTTTTTTTTTCAGCAATGCGCTATGGAGAGGACATGTCAACTAATGAGGTGCTCTACTGATCTATACATCCCTTTGAAGTTGTCCATTCGGAAGTTCAATATGAATATATGGTGTACAATAGGTATGAGTACTTGCCTTTTCATCTTACTTGAGATGTACTTTCGGTAGTGCAATAGTTACGTAATGTTTTATTAGGGCCAAAGCTTACTGTCTTGGGCTGGTAAAGACATGATGGTTGCTCAAATGCGAATATTCTCCATTCTAAAGCAATCAACTTTGTTTCTATCGGGCTTTGGCGGACGAAAAATGAAACCCTAGGGAGCAACTTTGTGGCCCACCTCCTCCCGCCCCCGGCCGCCCACCCCCGCGGCCGTGCCCCCTCCTCATCCCCATGCTCCCACCACAGCCCCCTCCCTCTCCTCCCGGTTCCCCCAACGCGAAGCCGCCGTTGCGGCCGCCCTCTTCGAACTTCGTCACACCGGCCGCCGGGCGCGTCGGCTCGCTCTGCTCCTCCCTCGCCCGAGATCCGCCCCCCCCTCCTAGATCCACTTTGCACTGCCCCTTCCTGTGCGCGTGCGGAGTGCGGGTCGCCGCCGGTCGCGCCGCCGCCTTCTTTCTCCGCCGGCGCCGCCCAACTCCGCCCCCCCCCCAACTCCCCTCCACCGCCACCTCGCGAGGGAGACGCCGGGGAGGTGGCAGATGCTCCCGGCCGCCCCGGAGCCACCGCTGCCTCACCCGACGGCGCCCAATCTGGGAGAGACGCCGACTCCATGGATGACGCCTCCACGGCTGTGACAGAACCTCCTAATTCATGGGCCACACACACTGTCTTTGTCCCAAAGACCTCGGCACCGTGTCGAGATGCACCCAATAACTTAAGAAGCTTTGTCGAGTGTCATCGGAAACCCCGATTACACCACTCTCATACCAGGATCAACAAAGGAGTAGCTACAACATTACAACTTTTGTTACAAAAATATAGATCGAGTGCGGAAGAATAATAACATAAATTTTAAAAAGGTGAATAAGTTACATTTGAGTAAACTCAACTTAATTTGCGGAAGCCGAGTAGAACTAGAAGACAACTAGATCATGTCGTGCCCACCGACATAACCCCAGTTAACATCACGAGTCAACACACGCAACAAGGGTTAACAAACCCCGAGTACACAATGTACTCCATAAGACTTACCCACAAAAGAAAGACTCCAAGGATATGTTGGCTAAAGGGAAGTAAAGCTAGAAAAGGAAAGTTTGCGACAAAAGCTTACTACAAGTGGATCCTTACTTTCAATATCTTTAGCATAAATTTTATTGGAGCATAAATAAAGCTAGATTTGCACCTGTTCTATCTCAAACACTTTTTAAGAAACACATCTCAACTTATCTCTGCATCTCTTTTTCTTTCATAACCATGAGTAACCTTGTTTCTTCAATTACTACGATGAATGGGCAGAAGAACGGGTCTCCATAACCGAGAAGCAACGGCGATTCATGAACCGATTAATACCCGGCTAGGGATCCCTAACCACCACGACATATGTAGCACTTAAGCTTGCATATATCAACCCTCACTCGGTTTCGTCCAAAACGGAATTTGGGTCCATCGCCACCCGAGCACGATTACTCCACCTCCCTACCCCGTCCTAATGACGGTTTGACCAAAAGAGGATGGGTACATGCTACTCCCGCCATCTCTCCACTCCCGGTCTTGCGCGGTTGTCCGTTTCGATTTGGCACACCCCGAGATCGGGCTTACCGGGGCATGTGGCGATTAGTTTAAATCGACACAGGGTGGTTGCGCGATCGAGGCGTGCCATTGACCCAAACGGCCTCGAGGCGCAACATGCGTTCAAAAAGTCCCAAACTTAACAATCCAAACAACGGACGGTCCTTAAACGACCAACACGGGACAAGCACGGCTAGGTATCCCGCCGGCTTTCAACCTACGTCCGTCGATCTCAAATTCATCACTACCATATGTATTCTCTTGAACCACCATCAGGGTGTTCTCTTTTTCCATAGCCAGGAGGAACAAAGATAAAACCTATATCTCGCGAACGATGAAGCCATCATTCGACTTCTACCGACATCTAGCATTGCTAAGCATAAAAGATATCGACCTATTCATACTAGTGGGGTATCATTTGGAAATAATCGGAATTCAAGGTAGTCATGCGAAGAACGGTATCAACCAACTCCTACTAACTTGATGCACATTGCACTAGACTTAAGGTGAATAAAATATTTATAAAACAGAGAAGGGTTTATGCTCCGGGCTTGCCTTTATTGCAGGGAAAGTCAGATTCCGAAACCAGATCACCCGAGTCACACTTGACACCACACCTCGGGTGGATGCACCTTCTCCAAAACTTAGCCACCGTAAACCACATCACTCTCGTTCCCTACACGTAATAATGATGCATTGCTTAACATGATGGAAGGGTAAACATGATGCTTGAAAGTGCATGAAATGATAAACACGAATATAACTCTATTTCACGATAAAGTTGCAACCCAACAAAACCAACTTGTTGAACTACTCTAAAGATATCATCACCATTGCCTAAGGAGTTCTCAAGGACCACTTGATTGTGGTATGATCCAAGTTTCACAAAACAATCCCAAAGCACACATCAAACCTAGGTCATTTATACTAACTACTCTCTTTTTCTAATTAAACAAATAAAGCATAAAAAAAGAAATTAATTTAAACATTTCAAAACGACTCCAAACTTTTTATACAAGAAGGTCACATCATAAAATAGTACCAAATAAATTTTCATGATTTTTGAATAAATAAAATAATTATTAAAAATCAAGGAAGATGCATTTTTCAATTAAAATTTGTATTTTTAAATCATGCAAAAACTACTCAAAATCAAAGTTTCAAATTTTTCATGGATTCATATACTCATAAGAAGCTTCTACAAAAATTTTCAGAATTTAAGGAGCTATTTTAAATTTTCTATGAATTTTGAAAGAATCAAGACTTATTCAAACAAATAGAAATTAACAAAACATTTCTTAAAAAGAAAGGGTCATCGGGCCTAATCTGACCCAACACTATGCACGGCCTGGTCCAACGGTGATAGGCCGGCCCGGAGGAATAATAACAGCCCGCCCAATCGGCTATTAAAAGCTTGGCTGGCGATTTACAAAAAGGACCCCATCCTATTTTCTAATTACAAATCAGCCCCAAACACTGTTTGGCACTATTCCCTTGAGTCATGAACTTTACATCTAGGCCCCTGTCATTTCTTCTATTCTCGTTTTCCCAGGTCCCTGGCCACACCCGAGCATAGCACCGGCCACGGCGGCGCGGCGAGCGGCGGAAGTGGCCAACGGGACTCTCCCCGGCTAACGCGAGGATGGCAACACCTCTAGCACCTATAGGCGACCAAAACCCCTCACCTAATCGAGCCTAAGACGAACCCTAACCAACGCGCCACACGCGCGACGACGGACAAAGGCGGACCTCATCGGCGATCCTCGTTCGGCGACAACGATATGGAAAAGCAAAACTAACGACACAAGCGCGTCGCGAGAAGCTTACCACGACCTTGGTGCTGTCGCTTGTGGATGAAGCGGGGCAAGGCGGAAGATGGGTCGCGGCGATGACCGCGGCGGCGGGCGACGGACTCCGATGGCATGGTCGGCGTTCCACCGTCACGGACCTCAACTTGAGAAACGATCAAGCCGACGAGCATCACAGCTTCAAGGCGAGCGCAGCGCAACAAAAAGGAAGATGAGAGACTCACCAGAAAGGTCTAGCGACGGCGACGAGCTCTGGGCGGCGCTTTACCGGCCGTGGAAAAGAAGTGGCCGCGCCGGCGAATTCCGGCGAAAAGAGGATGCTATAGCGGGCTCAAAAGGAACGCAAGAGTGATGCGAAGATGGTGACGCGGTCAATTTAGACAAAGGAGACTCGACGACGGCGGAGCAAGGCGGCGGAGCAGAGATGGTTCCGGCGGTGGTGGGTTGGAAAAAGGAGAAAAAAGGTGGCCGACCCGGTGCTTTACAAAGCAAAGGAGAGGTCGAGGACGTGGCTCTCGTCTTCGCGAACTCGCCCAGGTGACCAGTGACGCGCGAGGACGACCGAAACATCGAGACGAGCCACGGCGGCGGTCCGGCGACCGGCCGGGCATACGGCAATGTGATCCCACCCGCGTAATCTTTAGCCTTCTAACCCTAACTTTTGAATTTGATCAAATTCTCCCAAAATTTGAACTGATCTTCAAAAACTCCAAAAAGTGACTTAGCCTAATTTTTCAAGATCTACAATTTTCACAATTGGAAGATTTTTAAATTCGGCCTCTAAATATGACTTTTTGAAAAACAGTTCAAAATTTTGAAATTTGAATTCAAAATTACTTTTAAAATCATGTAACAACTTGAAAAACTTGGTACATGACTTTTGTTCAGCTCAACAAGATCTACAAACTAGGTTTTGGAAGTTTTTGCAAATTTTGCTTAGATTTTGAAATAGGGTTTTTAAATCAAAAGGGGACAAAACCTAATTTTGGTATTTTCAAAATTACTCTAAATTTTTGAACTAAACTTTGAAAACTCAAAACACCAACTTTGTTCAACTTTGAAAACTCTACAAATTTGCTTTAATAACCATACCCAAATTCTTTATAATTTTTGAATAAAAGAAAAGGGGGTAAAAGAAAGAATGGGAATTTGGGTTTTTGGAGTTCAATTCAAACTTGAATTTGATTCAAATTTCAGATTCCCAACCTATACTATCCAACCCTCATCCAACAACACACTTAGGATCAAAAACATAAAATAAACTTAATTTTGTCCAATCCGGGACTTAATCGTAAGTAACACTGGGGTGTTACAACGGTCGTGGTGTCGGCAATCTTTGAGTGTGGCCTTCCCCTCCACACCGGCCCGCCCCTCACCCCGCCACCGCCGCTTCTGCTTTGGGAGGACAGCCTCTACGACGACCTCGTCCCCTCTCGCTGCTGGGACCCGGGACGGGACGGTGATCTTGGTGGCAGGGGCTCGCCTCTGCCGCCGCGACGCCGCACCCTTCTTCCCTCCACGGGCGGTCGGGGCGATGCGGTGGAGTGACATCGTTGCCCAAGACAGCGATGAAGATGACGATGGGGAGTGGAGGCGGACCTCCCTCTACCTCGGCGGCTCGTCGGGCCCTCACCACGGCAACAACGCAAAAGCCGCACCCGTCGGTGCTCGGCCATCGACTCACTCCGAGGGCGTCGAGTTGGTGGGGGAACCGATGACGACAAGGGCAATCTTGGGTGTCGAGTCTACTGAGGGCCAGCAAGGCGCCATCGTCGGCGCCACCGCCATCGCCGTCGTCGCCGAAGGGTGAGGGCGGCTGCGGTTCTTGGGCGAAAGCGCGGCCGCTGCGGCGGCACTCGGGCGCAACCCGGCAGGGTCCCATTGCAGTGCAGGAGAATCCCCATCCACCGCCGGCGGGGCGGCCTGGCGAAGACGGCGCTCTGGATGTCGACGGTTGGCGGTAGCGTACTCCACCAAAGATCATCCGAAGCGATCGGCGGCACCACGGGCGGTGCGGCGCCAAGGGTGGTGAGCACCGATGGGCGCAAACGGCACCGCGGAAGACCACGCCGACCTTGGCGATCGGCTTCCCGTCTCACCGACGCGACCAACGGGTGGCACGGTGTCGGGACCACGATGGACTGCCTCGGATGCATGGGACTTGGGCACGTCTCCGCCACTGTCGCTCAAGTCGGCGACAACCCATCTCCGCCAAGCTGCGCTCCCGACTCGCCTCCCCACCCCCTCGGCCGGGCCTTGGCGCGAGGGCGGCTCGGCTCCGTCGTCG
The DNA here is from genome assembly GCA_015847255.1 of Hyparrhenia diplandra. Classification (NCBI taxonomy): domain Eukaryota; kingdom Viridiplantae; phylum Streptophyta; class Magnoliopsida; order Poales; family Poaceae; genus Hyparrhenia; species Hyparrhenia diplandra. The sequence continues at coordinate 90,751 of JADLZK010000820.1, read as the reverse complement.
ACCCTCCACGCCTACCCGGCCCGCGAGTCCGAGAGTGGCCGGGGGTTGATGTCGGTGGAGCACGGCGACGACACCGGCGACACAAGTCTACACCACCGGTGGTGGATACGCCACCGCCCGGCTCCACCGAAGACGTCGCGCGCACACCTTCCCATTGCGCGGAACCTCTCATGTTGATGCTTCGGCGTGGAGATGGATCCTCCGATATGGGTTGACCCCATGTTGGAGGAGCTTGTCGCTCCGACAGCGGTGTGTGCCCACCTCCCGCACCAAAGCGGCTCCACGGAGGTTGATGTCGTCGCTCAAGGTTGTTCCTTCCACGGCCACGGCCACACAACTGCGGTGGAGGAGGAGGAGGTGGTGGAGGAGGATGAGGAGGAAACAAATGGAGGAGGAGCCTATCCCTTCTCCAATCCTCCCCGAGACCGGCGTCGCCCCCCTTCTACCAGCGGGGAGGCGGGGGAGGAGTGCCCTCTGCGCCTACCCGCTCGAGTGCACGGCGGGACGGCTCGACCATCCACAGTTCTTGTCGCGGAGCGTGCCCAACACAAGCTTAGGCGTGAGCTCGCCTTCCTCGACGGAAAGCCGGCGGCCCGGCCCCGGATGAAGCGATCACTTCCTGCATTGATATGTACGGGCTCGATTCCCGGTGGAGGCGATCAAGGCCATCCGGAAGGCGCCACGTATGGAGGATGAGGACCTTTACAGGTTACTTGTAGCCGTTGCAGCTGAGCCGGGAGCTTAGGCACCTAGGTCGCTGCGTGTTGTCATTAGTGTGTGAGTAATCACCTTTGTATCTGAGCCCCCGAATCAGCCTAGGCTGGTTTGGGGAGCCGGCGCTTCTCGCGCTGCCATTGTTGTTTGCTACTTCTTCTTAATATAACCAAAGCCGGCTTGCCGGATCTTTCAAAAAAAAAAGAATATTCTCCATTCTGTCCATACGGTTATTTCAGCTGTCACAGCTAAATGCATATATATTCAGTTTAGGGTGTTGATAACTATCAACTGTGAAGCATTTGTTCTGTACTTGGACCTGCTTCTTAAACTATGCATCTGTGAACTGATTATCTGCCTCTTTCTCTTCAGTGCTGCTGCCTGATGGAATATCACCCTTGTGATGCTTGAAAAACTGTTTTCAACAATGAAATGACATGTCATCCAAGGTGTGTTTAGATCTCAAAATTTGGGTGTAAAATTCACGTAGGCTGTCACATCGTTATCTTGTAGCACGTTTCGTTTGTTAGTGATAAATATTATACTACCATGGTGTAACTAGACTCAAAAGAATCGCCTCTCGCAATGTTCATCTAAAAGCGTGCAATTAGTTTTTTTAATTACCTAAATTTTATAGTGGCCGGCAAGCGTTTTTGGGTGCATTAAATGTTTCGATGTGATGAGATGTGATAGGAATTTTGGGAACTTTTGGTTGATGTGACTAGGAAAACACACCCGGGTCTGAAGGCACAAGGTACATGAGGCGTGTAGCAGGGAGCTTCTAACTAGACATGTTCTTAGTGGCGGAGCTAGCCGATTTTCACGCCTAGGGCCACTATATGCAAGTGTCTGTTAGTATGTCAACACCAGCACTCTACGAATACTGATATAATGAATACATAATTGTACGATATATGGATATTGCAATTCTATTTAGATCTGCGTCGATAACAACAACAAAAAAAAGTGATAAAAAAAAATACAGTGTATCAGGATGGACCCTTCCATGTGCAGTATCAGGCTGACTGCTGTGTGCTGCTCGTGGCATCGCTCCTTGCCGCTGCTATGCTCTATCGACGTCGTGATGCCGGGTTGCTTAGTAGTTGCAGCCTGTGGCCACTCCCCATAAGAATGCAATGTTTTGATTTAGCGCCCAGCCGGCTGCGAGGCCAAAATCAAGCATATCTTACCCATCGATCGTCGGCCGTGCCCTGCTACCATTTTATGTGCTGCTACTGGCCCGTCCTACCTACTAGCTAGGTTCCAGCTTCCAAGTAGAAGTAGAGAGGAGGGACGACTCTACGGAGGGAGAGATCGCGAAGCAGCAAAGGACAGCGTCGCCGGAGAACTGCCTCTGCGTCTCTCTTTTGGGCCTTTTACTTTGCTGGGCTGTCTAGCTGGGAGGGAGATATTGGGCCAGAAAGTTAAAGAGCAGTAAGAAGATTTTTTGGGCCATGCCTAGGGCCATGGCCCTAGTGGCCCAAGGCCTATATCCGCCAGTTCTGTACCTTCTAACTAGTTGTTGGCTATGATTTCTTGCTCTAGATAAATTGGTGGAGTTTATAATATCTCTATTTGTGACAATTTTCCTCATGACGTATCTATACAATACCTATAATTTTCGTAGAGCCTGCATCCTCTGTTACAAGACTCATATCACTTTTGTTGTAACAGTAACCCGTGCAAACCGTCCGATCCGGCAACCGGTAATTGCAGCCGTCCACGCACGCCTCCCTCCAGAAACGTCTCAACTTCGCCTTCCGATACTTTCCGCGTCGCTCATCCCGTCCTCCCCACCGCCACTCGCCCGCCGACGCTGAAGGTCCACACGGCCTCTGCACTCCTGTCCGTCCTCGCATCTACGCCATTCCCACCCTGCTGGTCGCTGATATCGAGCGCCGTCCACGCCCCCTTCCCCCACACGAGGTGACGATGCTGCTGGCCGCCGACGCCTGCACCGGGAGGCCCAAAGTGCGGTCACCTTCAGACACGACCACGAACGCGGCTGCCTAGCCGAGATTCCTAATGCTGCGCACCAGCCCAGGAGCCCTCGACGGCCAGACCCTCACGTCGCAGCCTCGCGCCAGCCCGGGGCCCCTCCACGGCCACACCCTCCGGCAAGAGTAGGTCGAGGTACTTGCGTCTCACTTCCATTCCTATGTTTCTTTTACTGTGCATTGCCTTCATCCCGGCGTATTCTGCTGTTCCATGCATATATGATGTTCGACCTAATGCCTCTGAGGATGCTGCGTTTGTCACCGTATGCACCTTTGATAGGTGGTGCATAATTTACAGCTACAATTCCATGCAAACACTTTATTAATTTTCTAAATGATGTGGGATATGCTTTCATTTGATAACTGTTAAAATTTTGGTTCACTACATGCAACCTGCAATATCACTCATTATGTTGCTAATTGACTCTGCATATGTGCAGTCAATTGACACAACCTCAAATGTCGTCGTCGATGCAGGACGAGGCTCCCATCCCATGCCCCATGTCAGTTGTCACTACCTTCTCCCTTCACCCTTTCTGCAGTCACCAATGCGTGCAACAAGAGCAACCCCAAGGTATGGCGACTATGCGTCCTACGATTTATATACCTTCTAATTTGGTTTGTGCAAGTTGATATTTTTCTTGAAGAGCTAAGCTTTGCATGAATAAGTACATACGCACACTGGTCACAAAAATTATACTACATGTTCCTGTGCTTCAAGGTAATAACAGTGTTATACCTACTGTTCAAATTATTTTTCCTCTCTTCCTTCATGTTTTTAACAGCTACTCCATACTGCGTATGGATATGTTCAGAAAAACAACATAGGCCACACTTTAACTGCTCCTCTTGCTGCATCAGATATGGCCATATGTTTATAGACTGACTCTCCACGTTTAGTTGAACATTATACAACCATCTCAAGCAAAAAAAAAAATATTTCCTTCATGCTTGATCCCTTCGATTGAATTTTTTTTTTATCTGCAACTGTACATTACGGCAATAATAATTTTGATTGTTGCCCTCCTGCAGAATGTGACTCCATATACCTTCGGCTTTGGGATGTACAGCGTACACTGCAGCCATCTCATCTATTTTTAAAGTGTAGTTAATTGACGATGTCAACCATCTCATACAAGTCCCGACACTCGTGCGCATCGGAGAGCAAAGGTAAGGCGACCGTTGGCGATGGCGTTCCCCGCCGCCGGCCGGGCCGGACTCTCGCCGGATCCTCCGTCATGGCGAGCCTTTTCCCGCATCCACCACCCCTTCCAACCCCATCACCCAAGGAGCCCCCAACCCAGCTGCGGCGCCGAGCCGCTGGTGGACGGAGATCGGGAGACGCCCGATTTTCGTCCCCCCCCCTCCGCCCGCGCCACACGCGTCGGCCCGGAGCCGGATGACAGCCTCGTGGTCCCGGAGACGCCGAGCACGCCACGCGGCCAGCCTACCTACGCTGAGGTCGCCCGGGCGCCAACCGTGGAGAAGTCGGGGTCCAATCCGCCATTACTTCCCCCCGGAGCTTGTGCCCGGCGAGTCATGGGCGACGGGCCGCCCACGCCGAAGTGTAGCTGCTCGCCGCTCGGGCGGCCAGGCTGTGCCGCCGCGTCATCATGAGCGTGGCGGGCGTAGTGAGTTGTCAAAATGCGCCGGCGCCTTCTTCAATTCATTTGCGGCGGGCGGCGCTCGGCGTGGCCGTCGGCTGCGCCCTCGCGCCCCGCCGCCCTCCCATCACATCCTCGCGCGGTCGCGGCATTCACATCCCTGATTCAATGCGGCGGAGGCGGTTGGTGTGAGGCTAAGGAAGACTGGTGGCGCAAGAATCGCGGCGACCATTCACCACGCGGGCGCCTCGCACGGCAATTCCCCGCCATCCCCAAATCCTCGGCGGCGGCGCACCATAGCGGCAAGCCTTGAAGCCTTCGGTGCGGAACAAAAGGAAGGTGCTTCAATTGCCTTGCACGACCACCGTGCCTCGCTGCCGAGACCCACCGCTGCCGCTTCCGGCTCCAAGTGCGGCCCGCGGGGAGAGAGACTGCGCGCCGCTCCTCGTTCGCGCAACCGCGGGCACACCCGAGAGACACCCTCCCCCTCCTCCACCGCATACCCCCGGCGTCGCCATGTCAAAAGTTTGGGAGACCGGCGACAAGGCGGAGGAGGATGAATGCCTCATCCCCACCTCGTTCGCCACGCAAAGCCAGCAGGAGGGGACCGGGAGGAGATCGGGCGGTCTCATGGGCCATGTCGGCGCCGCCCAACACCGGGCCCGTCGGCGCCGGCGCAACGATCCGCGCCCGAGTTCAAGGCTGCGTCCCGGGAGGTCACGTCACCGGCACCACCCGCGGGGAGTTCCTCATCAAGTTCGAGCATCCTCACCACTGCGCCAGAGCGCTCAAGCAGGGCTACGCCAAGCGTCATGGCATCGACATACGCTTCATCAAGTGGCGCAGCTTAGCGGACTGCCTTGGGGTCTCCCTCATGTTCCGTGTCCGGCTCTGCCTAGATGGAGTGCCTCGACACGCCTGGGACGATGACATCGTCGAGCGCGTCATCGGCCGCCGCTGCGCACTGGAGACCATCGACACCGACTTGCTGCAGCCGGCGGAGACGAAGACCATCGACCTCTGGGCGTGGACAGCGAACCCAAGCTTCATCCCCAAGAAGGTGTGGCTTACCTTCACCAACCGGCCGAAAGACGCCAGACTGCAGTCCATCCTCGTCACCGAGATGCCGCCGGAGCGCTGGCAGAAGGGGTCCAAGCACCCAGTCATCATCCACCTTGACCAGATCCACGACTACACCACCACCACCATTGACGCAGGTGGCAATATCACCCCAGGTATAAGGCATCTTCCTAAATGGCATTTGGGAGTGGTTGATGGAGCTCAGGTACCGGCGCGGGCTTTTGAGGAGTTCCCTCGCCACCCACCCCCACCCAGTGGGGTGGACAAGGAGGACACACGGTCCAGAGGCAGGACAGCTCCAGGGGGACTGCGGGCAGGTACAACAACGACCACCCGAGTTTCTTCTCGGGACGCCACGGACGTCGTGATGATGAGGATGATGGCCACGACAGCAACGGCCGGGACGGTCGTGGTGACCACGGGCGATATGGGTGCAAGGACCGCATCGGCACGGATGGGCGTCGTGAGCGTGAACGGTCCCCGCCGCGTCGCTTCTGGGCGCGTGGCAACACCCATGGAGGCCACAGGAGGGATGACACCGTGCAGGTGCAGCCGGATGTTCTCCCCGCGGTCGCCGCCCTACAGACCTCGAGCCAGGCGGAGCTGCAGACGCTCTTCACCTCCCACGCTGCGGCCATCCACGACACCCTGCGGCGCGCCATGGAACGCGCTTGCGGGCAGCCGGGCGGCGTCAGCAACACGGCACTGACGGCCATCGCGCAGGACTACATCACCAAGACGCCGCTCTCGGCAAAGAATCGGGGGCTCACCGGCAGCAACACGTCGCCGGGCGGGGATGAAGCCCGTCCACGGTGACTCCGGTGGTGGCTACAACAGCTGCTCCGGCATGGCCGGTGCGCAAGGGGCCACCCTCGACGGTCAGCACGACGGTCCCGGTGCGCACGGCCATCGACCGCATCCTCAACATGATCCCGCAGGAGCCATCTGTGCAGGTGGAGGGTGTCGATGAAGTCCAGGCGGCTCTGCACAGCCTGGAGATCACTGCTGGGGACAACCATCCTGTTCAGGTGCCCTTGCATTCCCCGTCCACTACTACTTGCCCATGTGCCACGCAGCCGTCAGAGGCGCCTACTGCACTCGCAACTCCAAGCGTCCATGCATCACCGACTGTCTCCATACAGGGAACCGACGAGGCACCAGTCCAGGGGCCGTGCGTGGCGGCCCTCTTCACCGAGCCGTCCGCGCCACTGCTCCAACAGCCGCAGCAGGCGGCCATGGCTCCGGCAACAATGGTGTCTGGAGGGGCGGGACGTCGCCGCCGGGGTAAACGCGTCTACGACATGTCTACGGTACGACGCAGCGCACGCCTTGCAAGTTCACGATCTGCTCGTCCCATGTCCCAAATGGAGCGCGCCCAAAGAAACCTCTCCAAAAAGCTGGGGCTGCTGCATGACGAGCTTGAGCCGGTGGAAAATGCCTTGCAGGAATACATCGCCATGTTCAATGGTCCACCGCCGAGAAGACATCATCGCCAAGCGCTCACGGAGCTGTTCAACCTGGGAGATGAAGGGGACCTCGACGCCGACGACGCCTTGTTCCGCATGATAGGCGAGGGGATCGGGGATCTCCCGGAGGCCGCAACCCAGGTGGCGGTGGCCTGATGCGCACATCAAGCGCCTGTTCTTGCGCCCGTTTAGTTTACCTATGCATCAAGACCTTAAGTTTCGTGCGTTCGTTCATGTTGTCCTGTTGAACTGTCGCCGTCGCCGGTGGCCGATGCCTGCGCTGCACCGCCGCCTCGAGAGGTTGCTTATGTTATGCCATGTCGAACTATGTCCGTCGCCGCGAAGCGCCCGGGAGGACAGCTGCCAATGTATCTGGTTGGTCTCGGCGAGCTTCGTTCTCGCCGGGCACCTGTTTAAGTTTCCTATATGTGTTGTTCTCCGTCGGCATGCCTGTCTGCATGAGATCTACAAAACGTCTGCACGTCTGCGCACATGCAGTAACCGAGAGCACCCATAGTTTAATCAATGAGTACACCAAGCATTGACCTGCTTTCGTGGAACGTGAGAGGACTCAATAGACAAGCACGTAGAGACACCGTGCATCAGCTCCTGGCAGCAACGCCATGCAACATAGCTTGCCTCCAAGAGTCCAAACTCTCCCAACTCTGCCAGCAAGACGCTTCCTACCTGGGAGGCTTCCGACTCCGCCAATTCGCAAAACCGGCAGCAGGACCATCCCAGACTAGAGGCGGGATCGTTGTGTTGTGGAATGAAAACAATGTCAGCTGCACAAACATCACGACTGGGGAATTCCACCTATCTGCAACCGTCGAGCTTGCTTGGCTCGCACGTCCTTCCTACTCACCGTAGTGTATGGGCCTTCCGGACGCTGCGGACAAACCAAGCTTCCTGCGTGAGCTAATGGCGCCGAAGCCCGCGAATCGCACGCGGTGGCTTATTACCGGGACTTCAACCTCATCTACAAAGCGGCGGACAAGAACAATAACAGGCTGAGCCCAAGCCTAATCGCGACAGTTTCGCGAAGCGCTGGACGACTGTGACCTCACGGAGATTGCGCTGCAAAACAGAAAATTCACATGGAGTAATGAGAGGCAACGGCCAACTTTGGCGAGGCTTGACCGTTTCTTTTGCAATGCCGAGTGGGACGTGTCTTTCAACACGCACGTGCTCAACGCGCTATCCACTTCACTCTCTGATCACTGCCCTCTGCTCCTCTCCAGTCAGGCGGGACCAAGGAGGCCACGATCCTTCAAGTTTGAGAACTTTTGGATCAATTTGCCTGGATTCAAAGAAGTCGTCAAGAATGCTTGGGACTCCCCAACACAACATCATGAGCCTTTCCATGTGCTGTACCATAAGCTGCTACTCACTTCACAGAAACTCATAAGCTGCTACTCACTTCACAGAAACTCAGAACCTGGAGCAAGGAGATCATTGCGGACGCAAAGAAATTGTTCTTCATGGCACACGAAGTAATTCTAAGACTCGACATTGCACAAGACCATAGAGAGCTATCCAATCAGGAAGCTCTACTGCGAGCGAAACTCAAAAAACGAGTCATGGGACTAGCAGTGATTGAGAGAGCGCGCAGCAGGCAAGCTTCCCGAATTACGGCAATTAAGCTGGGTGATGCAAACACCAAATACTTCCACCGTCGGATCAATGCAAGAAGGAGGAAAAATCACATCCAAAGACTCCGGCAGGGGCACGGTTGGGCGGTACACCATGAAGACAAGGCCAACATCATCCAGGAGCACTTCTCAAATTTCATGGGCCGCCCACCACAGCGCCGTCACGACATCAACTGGGAGGAGCTCGACCTCCAACACCACGACCTTGGTGGGCTAGAGGCAGAATTCTCCGAGGAAGAAATCAAAGCTGCAATCCACCAAATGCCTCCCGGACAAGGCGCTGGGCCGACGGTTTCACCGGGCCTTCTTCAGATCATGCTGGGAAATCATTAGGCGAGACTTCCTCAGAGCGGCAAATGCATTCTATGGCCTAAGAGCGCAAAGCCTACCGATTCTCAACACGGCCAATGTCATCCTTATTCCCAAGAAAGATGGAGCGGAAACTGTGGGGGATTACCGGCCAATCAGCTTGATACACTCCTTCGCCAAAATAATGGCCAAGGTTATGGCATTGCGGCTTGCGCCACACATGGCTGCCATCGTCTCGCCGACACAAAGTGCGTTCATCAAAAAACGTAGCATTCACGACAACTACATGGCAGTCCGCAACGCAGTAAGCCGCTACCACAAAACTAGGCAGCCCGCCATCTTCCTCAAGCTAGACATCACAAAAGCTTTCGACTCCGTCAGATGGGAATACTTGCTTACCCTGCTAAGCAAGCTCGGCTTCCCAAGCCGCTGGAGAGATTGGATTGCCACGCTACTTGCCACCTCCTCGACGAGAGTACTCCTCAATGGAGTCCCAAACCGTCCAATACAGCATGGCAGAGGCCTCAGGCAAGGCGATCCACTATCGCCTTTGCTATTTGTCATAGCGATGGATCCGCTGCAAAAGCTGCTTCACCTAGCTACGGAGAAAGGTCTCCTCTCCAGGCTAAGAGGGAGAACACCGCAACTGAGGGTCTCCATGTACGCAGATGACACCGCTATTTTCATCAAACCAACGAGAGCGGACGTCCTATCCATCACTCACCTCCTACAGCTATTCGGGGAAGCTACGGGGCTCCAAACAAACTTTCAGAAATCCACGATCATTCCAATCCGATGTGGGGGAGTCAACCTAAACGAAATCCTACGCGGTTCGCCGGCGACAATTTCAAGCTTCCCAACCAAGTACCTAGGACTACCCCTATCTGATAGGCGACTCAAGCGAGTTGACTTCCAGCCACTGGTGGACAAAGCCACCAGCAAGATCACCCACTGGAACGGACGCCACATCAATCAGGCCGGCCGCTTGACTTTGGTTAAAGCGGTGCTCACGGCGCAGGCGGTTTATTTTCTCACATCCCTACGTGCCCCGAATGGAGTGCTAGACGAAGTCGACGGGCAGAGAAGGAAGTTCCTGTGGGCTGCAGCTGAGCGGCTCACGGGGGGGAAATGCAAAGTAAATTGGCCGAGATCGGCTAGACCGAAGAACACCGGGGGCCTCGGCATCCTTCACCTGAGGAAATTTGCGAGAGCCCTAAGACTAAGATGGTTATGGAGGCAATGGTCGGCGAACGGGGAGGTCAGCATTGGCGGAGATACTCCATGCAACAAAACCGACAAACTCCTCTTCGCAGCCTCCACTAAGCTTTCAGTGGGGGATGGAAACAAAGCCATGTTTTGGACAAGCGCTTGGCTGCATGGGCAGCGCCCTTGTGATGTTGCGCCAAACATTTACTCCATCTCGAAAAGGAAAAATCGAACACTGCGACAGGGGCTGCTAAACAACGCTTGGATCAGGGACATTGATCTACACCACAGAAGCTTCACCGCTACGCACCTGGAGGAGTATACTCACCTTTGGCATGAAGCGAGTCAGATGACACTAGTAGAGGGCGTGCCGGACAACATCGCCTGGAAATTAGGAGCGAGGGCTGAGTACTCTGCATCCTCAGCATATCAGGCACAATTCATTGGGGCAACTTACAATAATTTCGAGTCCATCATTTGAAGCCCCGGGTGCCGCCGAAATGCAAATTTTTTGCCCGGCTAGCAATACGAGAACAGGATCTGGACAGCAGATAGGCTACAAGCAAGGAATTGGCCGAATCAACAGATTTGCACCTTATGCGAAAGGCAACACGAATCCGAGTTCACCTGTTCAAGGAGTGCAGATTCGTCGGGAGGATTTGGGGGAGATTGCAAGCTGGGCACATAACGAAACCTGCACCCAAACGCCTGGCCGCCAAGTGACTCCCCTGCACAGCTGGTGGACGAACATCTCCAAAGCCCCGAAAGGTCAGTAGGAAAGGCGTCCGCTCACTAATAATGCTAGTATGTTGGGAAGTATGGAAGGAAAGAAATGCGAGAGTCTTCGAGCGCATGTGAGGCTTCGAATGTGGCCGTTTTGCAGAGAGGATCAAAGACGAGGCGAAGCTTTGGATGGTGGCAGGAGCCAAGCACCTTTCAGCACTCCTGCCTTCACCGCCCTCTTAATCCTTTTCTGTTCCTTTTTGTACAGCTTTTAGCTTCCTAGTTTTTCTTCGCCTTTCGTTTTTCGCGCTCTTGCGTCTCTGTACAGCTGGACTTTGTACCTTCGTTTTTGCGTCGTCTGGCGCCTCCTCCTTTTTAATATAGCGGGCAGAGCTTCTGCCGGTTCGTTTCAAAAAAAAAACCATCTCATACAAACAACACTGTTTTTCTTCTTCTTTTAATTGCCAATTCTTTCCTTATCTCACCCATGTATGCTTGGTAGCCCGCGCACCTGCGCGGGCCTTCCTGCTAGTTACTTTTATCCATTTGGTCACCGTGAGCCGTCAAACCAAAAAAACGACTTCTCTTTCCACTGAGCATTGTTAAAACTATTGCCCTCAGGATCTCTTTAAGTTTCCTTTTCGTTGTTTTGGTGACAGTTAATCTTTTGCCTTATTTGTTATTATTACCCAAATCCTAACTATTGCAACGACGTGGTAAGTGCATGACAGCACTGATACAGAGGACGCAGCACGGCAGCAGAACATTGTTATTCATGATACAGTTTTTTTGAGCCTGCTACATGGTATCTAGTAGGAGTAAAATTTAAGGTACAGACTGCTACATGGTAAAGGTGTAATCAGTCTCAATTGGTGTGATGAATTACCCTGTATAATAGAAAACGCAATCCAGCTTTCAGCACCCTATACTGTCAATTTAGATTTTATTTGATGAACTTGTAGGTTCCTTTACTGGGCACAGCATATTGCTGCAACAACGTATTGCTACAACAAAAGTAAAACAAATCCATTGTACAACACCCATCTTACAAAGCAATTCTTGCAGTAACAAAAGCAATACAAATCCATTGTACAACATCCAATACCTGGCAATAGACAGATAATTTGGATTTCGAAATTTCAGAGTAAAAGTTGCATCTTGACAGTAGATTTCTATGCATTGGGCGGCATCCACTCCATCTCCAACTCCAGCTCGCCGGACTCAGTGTGCTGCAGCTTCAGCGCCACCCCCTGCTTCACCTTGCCACCAGAGACCACCACGGCACTGTCTCTGACAAGAGCGTTATCATCAGACTTCAGCCACCGGCCGATCTGAATGTCGCCCAGCAGCTCTGGGTCGCCGAACGCTGCAGCAGCGTTGATCATTGTCTGCAGGTCGATCTCGGCTTCGCCCATGAGGTCATCCTTGGATACCATGTCATGATCGAACACTTGCTGCTTGCATTATTGCGTGAGTGGAAAGAAGGAATCAATGGGCTTGTTTAAGTTGGTGATGTCAGATTCAGTTAGAATTGCAACCCTCAAAATTTGGTTGGCATTATTTGGTTCAGTTTCAGAGCCCAAACATACTGTATGTGATATAGTAATCGTGTATAGCTCATTACCAGCTTCAAAGGTCCATAGTGTTGAGGAACAGAGAGCTTCAGTTCTTCATTCCAAACAGGATTTAGGTTGCCATTGATTACTGAAGTTTGTGCTTTCTGCAATCAACAAGGACGATGAAATTTGGTAGCAAAGAATTTGTTTACTCTGATTATAACAAAACAACCAAAATTACCTGCTGTCCAAGTGTCAGGACGACATAAGGGTCACTGCTTGACATATCCCTGATGGCTAGGTTAGTGCCTCCAATTACCTTGACATTTAATACTCCAATGAACTCAATCATGTCAATCTGCCAAAACGAAAAAAAGGGAAATCACTATATCTTACTACTGGAAGACAAATGAATGATCAGAAGTAAATTTTCAGTTGGGGGACAACCTTACTTGACTTTTGGAAACATCAGAATGAGAAGCATTGCCTGCATGTTTTCCAGAATCACTAGGCTGATGACAAACGATCCGCAAACTTGGCTTCAGAAATTCCTGGAGTTCATATTTTGACCTGAAACAATGGGAATTCATGCTTAAATACTACCTATGACAGTGAGAATATGGACCACGTGTTTGAATCAAATGCCTTCTGCAGATCAAGTTCCCAAAGCAAACCAGCAAGCAACATCTTCAAAGAGCCAATTAAATTAGGTTGCAGCCAAAACCAAATAGCTTCAGCTCAAGAGAGATTTGAATTTGAATGATACAATAATCTAAGGCAGGTACCATGAGCGAGGCCTAGTACACTCACTTCAAAAAAAAATATATATGATTCATGCTCACAACTCAACACCAAATAGCTTCAGCTATATATGCACTTTGGCATTTTAGCAATCGCCAAAAAGGCACACTATACTTGGGCAGCGAAGTTGCAATTTGAAATTCAGTTTAAAACTATAACTTAGCAAATAATAACACTAATGAAGCGATGTAAATCATCCATGAGTGAGCCATGCGTGAGTAGAAGATGAAATTGGACATACCCTGTTGTATTGCTGCTTCGTAGCACGGCAAGTGGCAGCGATGTCGGCGGGCGTTGGTGTGATCTTCCGACGGAGGCGGAAGTTGATGGCTGCGACGGGGAGGCCTCCAACAGCAGCACAGCTTGCAGCAGCGGCAGAGGCCGAGGAGGGAGGCGAGGTGGGTGGCAACCGCAGGGAGAGGCAGTGGTGACGCCACCAGCTCTACAGGCAAGGAAGTCAAGTTCTCTACATTGGGGAGCAACTCTTTTCTATATATGGTGGAAAATAGAAAAGAATTTGTAGAGATAGGATCATTGTCGATGACTTTTATGTCAAATGACCTATTTGTAAATGATCTGACATTATTAATGTATGCAACTTTATTGAATGTGAAATACATGTGCCATCTTGGATGGTTTTGATGTCTGGAATGCGGCTGCTGTGTTACAATGTAAAACAACAGGCTCTTTGTTAGTTTTGTTGTTGGCAAGCTAGAAATCAGCCTGAAGTCTGCATCTATGTATTGTTAGGTTCAGTTAACACATTGCAGACCACAACACTGCCTTTTAGACCAATGACCCAAACTTGACTCACAGTGACATGTAATCCAAAGTGGTTTTGAAAGGTTTTGAAGTCTGGAATGTGATATTGATATGTAAAATATATACAAGATTGACATTACTGATACAAAAAGAGTTCTAGCATTACTGGAAAGAATTCAGTACTAACATTCCATAATTTAGTACTAATATTCCATAATTTATTACTGGAAACAATTCAGTACTAACATTCTATATTTACACATGTTACTTATTTTCAAGATTTCAGACTCCACTAAAATGTAACTTCCTAGCAGTTGAATGCATTGTAGCAGCTTCATTAACTCCAAGTAAGAGACTTGTATATCCACCATGGATATAAGGAGCAGCCAATTTTGAAGAGTTCCTACATAAATTTGAAAGTCTGGCATTGTGGCATCAGCGTACTCTTCTTTGATCAAAGGATGAGATATGGTCGAAGACTGCTCGATAGCAGGTTTTTTTTTAGAGTTTGAGGGCCTGATGACCCCTGCCTTTAGCATTAACTAGAGACAATATTCAGGTTATTACAGCGCTGGGGTGGGTTACACCCATCATATAGTTCACTGCCATGACTCGCAGGTCAGGCTCCAGAGAGCAAAAGCAACAAAACCGATTATCCAATGTGTGAAGAAACAAATGCGCTATTACTAAGCTTCAGAATCAGCCTAGCACATCCTTCTTTTGTTTAGATGATCTCCTCATTTACCAGCAGATCCCAGCGTCTTCCCAGAACGCCCAAGTCTTCATTATTTGCTGCCATTAGCTTCTTCATCTCTTCAGTCAACATGCTCTCTTTATCATCAAAAGCTGCTTGAAACATGATCACATCCCACTTGTTGTCCACCTGACTCATCCAGTCAGTCTTTCTGGTCTTGTGGCTATCATCTTTAGCTTGTTCACCTTGTACTTGAACTCCAGTTTCTTGTCTTGTGGACACAATATTTCCCAGGATTGTACCATCACAGTGATGCTCATTAGAAGGTTCTTCACACCTAACCAAGGAGTTCCCTGCATGCATACTGAACACCTCAGTTTCCACAGCCCCCACAGAGCTGCTGCGCAAAGGGAATTATCCACTAAATATTTCTTATTACTCAACCACATTTGTCCAATAGAGATAAAATCACTTCCTACTTGTCTACCACATGCCTCGAGATACAGATCCACATCTGTCTGGCCACAGCACAATGAAATAGGAGATGATTTACTGTCTCCTCTTCAGTACAAAATAAACAAGATTTATCAGCTAGTGTGATTCTAATACCTAAATTATCTCTTGTTAAGATCTTATTCTTAGTCATCAACCAAAGAAAAAAACTGAACTCGAGGTGGAATTTTAAGATTCCACACTGCAGGCACATGGACAGGTATGATACCTCTAAAATTGACAATTCTATACAAAGACTGTGATGAGTATACACCATTAGAGTTAAACTGCCAAATAAGAGCATCCTCCTCTTCATTCAGCACTAAAGTTGAGGCTAGTAAAACTACCTCATTCCACATATTCATTAATCTTTGATCAACACATCTCTTAAAGGTACACTTTAAATTTTCCCCATCCCATAGCTCTGCAATAGTTCCAGTTTGCTCATTGACCAAAGTGTAGATCTCCCAAAACTGAATTGCTAAGCTAGACTGTCCTAACCAATTATCCTCCCAGAATTTGATACTCTTTCCATTTCCTACTAGCCATCTATATCCTAGTTGAGCAGCCTTGGCCGCCCACATTACACCTTTCATAAATTGGGAAGCACCTACATGTAGAAGCAACAGAAAATATTTGGCCTTTGTGTTCTATATTTGGAGTCAATCAACTGCTTCCACAACTTGTCTTTATCCAAGTTATATCTTTTATCCAGGAACCTAGAAGGCAAATGTTTAGATCTCTAATGTTTGGTATCCCTAAACCCCCAAACTCTTTCAACATAGAAATACTTTCCCAATTTGCTAAATGTAACTTGTGGTTTCTATCTTTATCATTCCATAAACAATTTGCCATATGAGAAGTGATAATCCTAATGGCCCACTTCAGAATTTGATGAAAGATAGTAAATAGACTGGGATACTAGCTAGACATGCTCTTATCAACACTATCTTCCCTGCATGTGAAAGGAGGTTACCCCTCCAGCCAGCTATTCTACTCATGAGTTTATCAACTAATGGTTGTAGGTCTTCTCTTTTCAGATGCTCATAATGTAAGGGTACTCCTAGATATTTAATTGGAAATTTACCTAAGGGACATGTGAATATCTGAGCTATATTCTTAGCTTCCTCCTCTTCTATGTTCATGGGAATAATTTCACTCTTATGGAAATTTATTCTCATGCCTGACACTTGTTCAAAGCAAACTAGAATTCCTTTTAGGTTAACTAGCTTTTCGAGATTGTTTTTAGAAAATAAAATGGTATCATCTACATATTGCAAAGAAATAATACCCTCCTCTCTAAAATTATCTCCTAGGCCAGAAATTAGATTTTCCTTAGCACCTTTAATTAGCATCCTTGTTAGGACATCACCAACTAAATTGAAGAGCAAGGGGGATATAGGATCTCCCTGTTTCAAACCCTTTCCTGTTTTAAAGTAACTACTTTCCTCTCCATTTATCATTACACCGACTGAACCCCCTATAACAATTCTTCTAATCCAATTAATCCATTTTGGATCAAAACCTCTAGTTTCAAGGATTTCAAAGAGAAAGTCTCAATCTACTCTATCGTAGGCTTTTTCATAGTCTAGTTTGATAACTACTCCAGGTTCTTTCTCCTTATTTATACTATGAACTAATTCATGAGCAATCACTACGCTCTCTAGTATATATCTTCCTTGAATAAAAGCACTTTGATGGGGCATAACCAATCTACTTATGACCTTTCCTAGCCTAATAGTTAAAGCTTTAGAAAAAATTTTGAAGCTACAATTTATTAAGCTGATTGGTCTAAACTTTTTCATGGAGGTAGCTCCCTCCTCCTTTGGAATCAGGGTAATCAGAGCATAATTAATCCTTCTAAGATCTAGTTTATCTATGAAGAAATCATTGAACAGCCTTATCAAATCATGTTTAACTATCTCCCAAAACTTCTGGTAAAACATGAAGGAAATGCCATCTGGGCCTGGTGCCCCATCTGAATAGCAACTGAAAACTACCTCTTTGATTTCATTTTCAGTAAAAGGTTGGACTAGTAAATCATTTTCCTCCCTTGTCACTAAGTCTTCACTATCCCAAAAATCATCTGCAAGCTTGGCATCTAATCTATCCTCTTTAGCAAATAGATTTTTATAGAAATTAACAGCAACATTCATCATGCCTTTCTGATCATTAACCATACCCCTTGGGCCTTCTAACTCCTCAATCCTTTTCTTCCTTCTCCTCTGACTAGCTATTGCATGGAAGTATGCAGTGTTTCTATCTCCTTCTAATATGTCCCTATCCCTAGATCTCTGTCTGGCTTTGACTTCCTCTAAAGCCCATATATTCTCTAGCTCTTTTGCTACCATGTTATATCTAGCTATCTCAGCTTCAGACATCATTCTATTCTCCATTTCTATTTCTAGGTCATTATACTCTAAAGCTAGTTCTACCTTAGCCCTATTCATACTGGCTATTTCATTAGCTGCCCACCCTCTTGTCGACCTTCTCAAAGTCCTAATTCGAAATTGCCAAATATCTAAGCTGTTTTCAAAAGGACAAGGTTGATCCCAGACTTTTTTAACTACTTCTGCAAAACTGTCCTTATACAACCACCATTTTTCAAACCTAAATTGTTTTTTTGGCAGAGTCACATTATCTCCAGAATCTAAAACCAATGGATTGTGATCACTAGGGATCCTTTCCATTCCTCAACTCTGACTAATGGAAAAACAATAGACCAACTATTGTTCACAAAAATTCTATCAATCTTAGCCAAAATGGGTGGAACTTGGTTATTTGTCCAGGTGTACTTTAAATTACCTGGATTTAGCTCCAACAGAGCCCATTTATCCACCCAGTCATTAAAGAGTTCAGCCCACCTACTGCTAATATTAAAATTACTCTTATCTGTGGCAGTTCTAACTAAATTAAAATCCCCTGCAACCATAACAGGTCCAGACCATTTGCCTGTGACTTTATGTAACTCTTCTAAAAACTCAAGCTTACCATTTTCATAAGGAGAACCATAAACTACAATCAATTTCCAGACAAAACTAGATTTAGTATCAGTCAAAATAATACTCACAGAAAACTTCAAAATTTTATCAACTTGAACTAGATACTTATCCTTATTGACTCCCACTAAAATACCTCCTGCTGTACCAGATGCAGGCAGATAGACCCATTCATATGGGACATTACCAGACAGAATTTTTAAGTAGCCAGTACTAAAACTATTTTTCTTGGTCTCTACTATGCCTACTATATCTGCTCTAGAACTTCTAATCCTGCTAATTAAAGCAGGTACCCTTCCAAGCTTATTTAGTCCTCTAATATTCCAAAAAAGACCTATCATTTAATTTTCTTTTTGTTTTTCTTTCTCCTATCTATTTTGGACCAAGATTTTTCTTCTAGCTCCTCTGCTAGTTCTTGTCCATGATTATGTACAGGTGTTTCAGGGGGATGGCCATCCCCCTGATCAGTTGTATCATTACTATCACTATTATTATGTCCAACTACTTTGACAAAACTACTCACATCTAGCTGTTTTGGTATACCACTATTGCCACAGATACCTACTCTAGTGTTATCAACGAGGATCCCCCCTCATTGACCACTTTGTCATGGTTCTTGATTTTTCCAAAGACTCATATTATACTCCTTTTCTCTTTTCTCATCTAAAGCTAAAACAGCTTGTAAAGCTTGACTTTCATCTATTGAAGTACTCTTAGAAGTTTAAACCTATCTTATCAGCTATATTAACTAAAGAAGCAGTATTTAAAGAAGGAATTGGTTTTTTACCTTTGAGGTCTTCCAAATTGTTCTTTTTCTTTAAATCCTCAGCTTTCTCCATCATGGATCTCCCATCTTGTGGATATCTACAGCTTTTCCTTTCAGCTATGATTGGCCCCCATTTTTGATTTCTTCTCTTCTTACTTGGCTCTTTCTTTTCTTTATCTTCTTCGTAATTTCATTTCCAGGCTTCTATGTCTCCCCAGCTATACCATCATCATGATTCTCTTTGATTGTGTTTCCAGCTTGCAGTATGGATCCCTCCTGTGTTTCCTCTTGATTGCTCACATTGGTCTCATGTATAGCATACATCCATTCTTCAGGTAGATTGAGCTGTTCCTCTGTGTCTTCAACTATCATCTCTCTTTCCTCCTCAACTCTATCCTCCTCATCATCAATTTCCATGGCTTTGAGCAAGCTTAAGCAGTGATTTTCCAACTTGTTGGAAATATGATTTCTGCTCAGTGCCTGTGAAACAATTCAGCAAGTTCCTCACAGTCTTACTACCCTTTGGGGGTTTGTAGCCAGATTGGTTCCTGGTTCCATTTCCACTATTGTCTTCACTTGCATTTGGTGGTCCTCCCTGACTGTGTCTGTCCACCTCTTTGTCTTTGGGATTTCCTTCCTCATCCAGTAGATCCTCATCAGAGTCTTGATCTGCACCTCTATCTTTGCCATCATCATTTCCATCACCTTTATCATCATTATCATTAATTTCCTGTTCTCCGCCTTCCACTCTAAAGCTGATCAGATATAACTCATCACCCAATTCAACTATTCTCTAGTCTAGTATCTTGTATTTGTCCCTACACTTGATCTTCACCCTGACTGATGCAAAGAAACTGCTGAATAAAGACTGCCAATCTACATCCACCATCTTCCCTAATACTGAAGCAATTTGCCTGATTGTTTCCCAGTCACACCATTTAGGGGGGATATTACTGAACACCACCCAGACCTCTTCTAGCTTAGCAACTGGTATTACATCACCATTCCAGACTTTCAAAGAAACTTGGACAGCTCCATCTTTGAGATAGAAGTATGTTCCTTCATCAAAAGCAAAGTTTTCTACCCTTTTATCTGGTGAAAATCTGACCAGGTATTTGTAATCTTCCACCATCTTCAAAGACCATGGCCAGTTAGCATCAAAGACCCTCTGCAGATATTGGATGATTTCCTCTTCTCCTAACTCCCCATATTCCACTGTAAAAACTCCACAGTTGTCATAGCCATTCCATAGCTTGAATCTGTTCTCCTTGTCCCTCACATCAATATGAAAGAAGACAAGGCCTCTGTTTGCACTTCCTAGGTATTGTGCTTCTTTGACAGGTTCCTTCCATCTAGGACAGCTGTCAGCTTGATGTTCCTTTCTAAAGCATACAAAACACACCCTTGGCTTTGTGCAGTCATTGCTAAAGTGTCCATTGTCACCACAGTTATAGCACATGATATTGAGAGCTTTGCCTTCACTCTTCTTCTCACTACTAGATCCCTGTCCCTTATCTGAATTCTGAGATTCCTGAGATTTTGAAGTCCCCATACCTTGACCCTGTTGGGATTTTGCTTCCTGTTGAAACTCTTCTTTCTGAGCCTGTTGTTGAAATTGTCCTTGTCTTGGTTTTCCTCCCTGCTGCCCTCCTCTTGGTCTTGTTGCTTGACGATTGTACTGTCCTTGCTGATTAGACTGTTGATTGAATTGTGGTGGTGGTGGTGGTGGTGGGTATGGGAATGGGGGTTGAGGGGGGTAGTAGCCATACAGACCCTGTGGTGGCAGCATGAATGTCGGCGGCCCCATCGGTGGATAGAACTGTGGCGGCGCATGCCAGCCCCCTCCCCACTCGTTCCACTCCTCCTCTGGTCCTCGAGGCCTAGGCGGCCTTCCTCTTCCCCTGCCCGCCATGGATTGCTTCACCTTAGTTGCGAATGACTCCCTGATTCCTCTTCCCCACACGTCCTCTGCAAACTTGAGCGGAACCGGAGGTTTGGTCCACCGATCCCTCTCCTGAACTGGATGACAATCACTGATGTCGAACCTCCTCTCCTCCCACAGATCTCTCCTAATCCAGACGAGATCCCTCACCCTCTTCCCCCCATCTCTAACCCTAGACTCCTTCCCCAAGTTGTCAATGTCGAATCCGGTCTTCCTCTCCCCTGGTATGAACCAGAGCTGGCCGTAATATTCCTCAATTGCCCCTCCCTCATCCTGCTCAACCTCGGAACTGCCCTTACCTTGCCTTCCGTCTGATCTCAGGTCGCCCCTCGAGATGTTGACGCGTGGAGGCGGTCGCGGGCCCTTGGCGCAGTGTCCCAAGGAGGAAGACGACGAGCGATACCTTTTCTCTCGGTCCTGACTACGTGGAGGGGTCCCGCAGCCTCGGATCGGGCTCACCGGCGGGAGGGTCCTCCCCGGCGGTGGAGGCGACGGTCGTCGCCTGTCTCTCATGTCTCCAACCTGTCGTTTTTTCCCCGGAGGAAGGAGAGAATACTCGATAGCAGGTTGAAGTCCCTGTGTCAAATATTATGAAACTGTACATAAAAAATGCCAAGTAAGTTAAGAAAAAAAAAAGGAATGGACAAATAAGCCATCTCTTACAATCAAGCAAGGGTCAGCACCATCCTTGGAGATGACAACACAAGGACTGGGCCGACTGGCACCTTCCTGGCCTCCTCCTGTCATGCCGACTATGTCTTCCATGGAGATGGCAGCGCAATGAAAAGAATGCTGAACAACCAACACAAAATTTAAATTTGTGATCCGTGTACTTCACAACTAGTTGGATTCCCAGCGTTTGCTCTTGGGTATACAGTAGAATTTTATTTAATTGCATAGAGAAAGTATTAGTAGGCTGCAGCAGGCAAAAGTATAATTTAATTTTTACATAGATTGGGCAGCCCAAGCATCTTGGCTACAATTAAATTCTGAAACTATGACCATTGAAATCACAATTTACATCATGCGAAGTCAGCTTACATACATGTTATTAAC
Source organism: Hyparrhenia diplandra (assembly GCA_015847255.1). Classification (NCBI taxonomy): domain Eukaryota; kingdom Viridiplantae; phylum Streptophyta; class Magnoliopsida; order Poales; family Poaceae; genus Hyparrhenia; species Hyparrhenia diplandra. Next base: position 68,932 of record JADLZK010000820.1, on the reverse strand, counting down.
ATCCAACATGTACTTCGTTGTTAGGGTTGACAATAAATTTTAGTGACTCCTAACTATAGAAATGAGACCTGGAGCATCAATGTAGTCACCACCCATAATAAGACCGATGAAGCATATCATGGCATTACAAAACAGTAGATAGATAAAAGAACGCCTTTAGTATCCTTTATGCCCACACAGTAGCAGAGGATGAAACAGATAGTATAGAAGGTGTGTAAAAGAATTAAGTTCATTAAGCAATAAAGGTGAAAAGAACTAATAAATAATTAAGAGACCCATCGCTTATCTGATATTGCTCGACGCTTAGCTGCAGGCTAATGATATGGTGTGCTCCATCGGTTGCTCTCTGCTGGTGTGCATGGCGGGAGGCTGGTATGGATCTCTCTCGGTTGCTCAGCTGCAGGCATTTTTGCATCACTTGCACCAACCAAACATGTTGTCTGTCAGTGAAAAAGAAAGAAATACAAAAGTCTGCGCCCTATTTTTACACCTGATGATCACTGCCTCGATCGAGCGATTATATTAGCGACTAAAATCGAGTAATAATAATTGAGCACTCAGTCGATTAGCTAGTCTCCTGGACGGCGGGTGGGGTGGCAATCACATCACATGACAATTTCTGTCGGAGGCAGCAGTGCCAGGTTAGGATCGAGCCCTAGGCCCAGTCCCACGGGCGCCGCCGCCGCGTCGAAGACCACTGATGAAGACAACTCCTCCTCGCTCTTCGGAGGCAGGAACTGCAGCATCGTAGGCGCCCACGAACATCTAGTACGTCGTCTCAGCGGCTGCCGCAGATGACGACGGCAACGCCAGGCTGAGGTCCAGCGACGGGGGCGGCACCGCGACCGCCATGTTCACCGTGGGCCGCAGCGACGATGACTCCTGCATCGACAACGATAGTGGTGGTGGCGGCGACGCGACGCAGACTACGCGCGGCGGCGTCCTGCGCCCGCGCGGCTTCCTCGGGAGTGTCGAAGGTGGGCCAGCCACACGTGCGCCTTCCGCACTGGGTCATGGATCTCCGCCGCATACCGGCCCCACGGCCGCTTCCGCACGTCACGGAGCCTCGGCTGCTGCTCCGCCGCCGGCGCCAGGAACACCCGGCTGCCGCTGCTTCCGACGACGGTGACGACGATCTCTGCTTGGGCGCCATGGATGGATGGACCCACGATGATCCAACCGGTGTACGTCGCCTCGCGTAGTACTCATCACTCACTGCCGCTCGCAGGCTTGTTTGTTAATTGTTACCCTTCTCTTATGGAGCTCGGACTCAGATGGATGGACGGGAATCACGATGACCCTTCGTATGTCCTCATTCCACAGGCACACATGGAATTGAATGCGTGCTCGGTGGATATCATCAGTGCCGCCGCTGCCTCTTCATGTCATCCTGTGCGGGAGAGCATTGAAGAGCATGGAAGGGGAGGAGGCGGGCTGCCAGACGCGCGGAGGGAACAGATCGACGCAGACGCGCGGAGGGGCAGGAGCAACCGGTAACTGAAGGATGCGCTGATGTGTCACCTCTGCGCAGAGAAGTCTTCTAGTGGCCTCCTTCTATATACGGGGGTTATAGATACATCAATGACAACAAAACTACCAGCAAGCTTCGCTATCCTCTCATTGAGCTTTTCCTTTTCGTTTTCTTATTTTTCCACCTAAAAATATGTTGATAAAAACAGAGTTTTAGACTTTCACTTGAGCAACAAAGTTGAGTGAGCAAATAGAACATCCAAAGCTACATTATTGCGGATATTCTTTTTGTTCTTATCAGCCTGCCCCACCACACTGAAATTATTGGATTGTTAGCGTACTGAACTAGATTACATTCTGTTTTAATATTATACAGGCTTGTAAAGAATCATTCAGATCCATAACTATGTCATACTACAGAGGCCCTGCTGGTACTCTTTTTGTTTATGATGTCACCAGGTGATTACCCCCTAAATTGTTGCTTGGTGGCCTTTTTTGTGCACGCAGTTTCCTGAATCATGCTTATACTGGCATTCAACTCCATGTTGAACTGATTTCAGTGGGCAGACTTTCAATCACCTTGCAAGCAGGCTGCATGCGAATCAGCACGCGAAATGACGATAGTGCTTGTTGGCAACACGTGTGATCTGTCTCAAAGGTGTGCAGTGAGCTATGAGGAAGGTGAGCAGTTTGCAAAGGAACATGGCCTTATCTTCATGGATGCATCTGAAAATATCACGCAAAATGTCGTGGAAGTGATGCTTGATTCTTGGTGAGTTGGTGTATCTATGTGCAGTTGAAATATTTTCCAAATTTCTCATGTTGCAAGAAACTTTAAATGCAGGCATTTGTTAAGACTACTGGAGCAATCTACAAGAAAATCCAGGATGGTGTTTTTGAGGTATCTAATGAGGTAACTTTTAATCGGAAACCACCTTACTTTAAGTACCATCTACAGAACTTATGTACATTCGTAACCAATGTATTATGGCCCAAAACCTTCGCTGAATTGAAGCCAGATACTCATGTACCTCTATGTTCCATTTTGTACATTATGGGTTGCCTTATGATGTGCATAAGGCATTGCCACATATCACAAAGAAAGCTTATTCCCTTCTCATTACAACCTTTATACACTGAAAGGATGGGGCGAGGATAGCCAAAACTTGGAAACTGGAAAGCCCAATATCGACAGGCACAGTGCCTGTTTGTCCTTGTGATCTCATGAAACTTGCTGTTAAGTTTTTTTTTTTTTTGAAGATCCGTTACCAGCTTTCATTGATAAGAATAGAGAGTTTTTTACAGCAATTTACATACATAGTTGCAGGCGCAAGCCGCGCCGCCACCATTTTGTTCGGGCGCACCTAAGTGCGGCCCAAACCACCCCGGAAAGAAAGTAGTGCTAATTTACACCAAATGGGGACAACAAATACATCGGCCTGTGCTGGCTGAACACTAATGCCCTGAAAAATACACTGGATCCCTATGTTCCCAGCATGCGCCCACAGCCTTGCCTCATCAATTATGGACTCCATGATACCTTGTATTGGTCTGAAGGCTTGTCGAAAAACCCTGCAGTTCCTCTCACGCCAAATAGCCCAGATCGTCAGGAAAACCAGAGAGCGTAGCCCATCCTTCTTGGACGCTGGGAAGGAGGCCATGAGCTGACTGAACTGTTAGATGATGGATATTCTATCTATTCTAGATAGATATGCTCACGGTTCGTTAGCTGTGATCTTGACATACTTGTAACCCAAGTAGATGCTTGATGTATTGTACTAGGACTTTTGTAAACAGCTTGCCTTGTAAGCCAAGCCGGGGGGCGTGTTCCCGTGCACTATATTAACGTGCAACCTGGAACCTGATACGGTATCCCGTTCCTCTCCTTTCTACATGGTATCAAAGCCCTATTCCTCATGGAAAATTAGATCCATGTCGACGTCTTCAGAAGCCATGGCGGCGCTCGCTTTTGGGTTCCTGCCTCCATCAACTGAGAAGCTTGGCCGGGGCAACTACAGGATGTGGTATGCCCAGGTCACCAACACCCTCAAGGGAGCCCAGCTGTGGGGCTTCGTCTCATCAAGCGCCAAGCCGCCGGCAGAGTTCGTCGATCCTGTCGGCATCAGCGCTACCCGGACAAGAAGGTAGATCCGGTTCCCAACCCAGACTACGAGAAGTGGACCGCCAAGGATAGCCAGGTGAAAAGCTATCTGTTCTCGTCGCTGTCCAAGGATATCTTCTCCCAGGTGTCCACTTCGCAGTCAGCAGCCGAGCTTTGGGCTGCGATTCAGGGTTTGCATGCTTCCCAGTCCCGTGCTCGCGTCATCTCCACGCGCATGGCGCTTGCCACGACCTCCAAGGGAGCGTCAACCGTGGCGGAGTATTTTACCAAGATGAAAGGCCTTGCCGAGGAGATGACTTCGGCAGGAAGAAAGCTTGAAGATGAGGAGTTTGCTTCGTACATCCTCATCGGACTTGACAATGAGTTCAACCCCGTGGTCTCGGCTATTGCGGCGAGAGTTGAAGCAATTACCATCCCAGAGCTTTATGCTCAGCTTGTTGCTTTTGAGCAACGGATGGAGATGTAGAATGGCGGATCCCAGAGTTCGTGGAGGAGGCCGTGGCAGCCGCGGTGGTTTCACCCGTGGCGGCAGGAACGGCCGAGGTGGAGGACGTACCACCAACACCAGCTTCCAGGCGGGGCTGATTTGCCAAATTTGTGGCAAGGAGGGTCATCCAGCCTCTCGGTGCGTCAAGAGGAACGATGCATCCTATCAAGGTGGTCCTCCACAGAAGAGCGCTTCATCAGCTACTAGTTCATATGGTGTCGACACGAACTGGTATGTTGATTCCGGTGCTACGGACCACATCATCGGCGAGCTAGACAAGCTGACGATCCGGGATAGGTACACCGGCGGTGATCAAGTCCATGCAGCCAATGGGACAGGTATGGAGATTAAATCTATTGGTCATAGTATGTTACATTCCCCTTCTGGTAGTCTTAAACTACAAAATATTCTCCATGTCCCCACGACAAATAAAAATCTTGTTTCTGTAAACCGCTTGACTCGTGATAACAATGTCTATGTTGAAATTCATCCCAGTCACTTTTCTATCAAGGAACAGGCGACGAAGAGAACCCTCCACAAAGGCAGATGTGAAGGAGGGTTCTACCCCTTGAAGTTGTCCAACAAGCAAGCTCTTGGTGTTGTCAAGCCTACAAGCTCCTTGTGGCATGCTAGGCTTGGCCATGCCTCTACCTCCATCGTTCAGCAAGTCATTAGTCGTCATAAGCTTCCTTTTGTTAGAGAGTCAAACAATAATGTGTGCAATGCATGTCAGCAAGGCAAGAGTCATCAATTGCCTTACCCTCATTCTACTAGTGTGTCGTCCAAACCTTTGGATCTTGTGTTCTCTGATGTTTGGGGGCCTGCTCCTTCATCAGTGGGTCGTTACAAATATTATGTAAGCTTTATCGATGATTATAGCAAGTATGTTTGGGTCTATCTCTTGCGTCATAAGTCCGAAGTGTTTCAATGCTTTCGTGACTTTCAAAACCTTGTTGAACGACAGCTAAACACAAAAATCCGAGCCATGCAAACGGATTGGGGAGGTGAATACCAGTCCTTGAATTCGTTCTTTAAGAGAGTAGGGATAGATCATCATGTTTCCTGCCCCCATGCGCACCAACAGAATGGATCTGCTGAGCGCAAACACCGGCATATCATTGAGATGGGTCTCTCGCTTTTCTGTCATGCATCTATTCCCCTTAAATTCTGGGATGAATCAGTACTCACCGTTGTCTTTCTTATAAATCGTCTCCCTTCCAAAGTCATCTCAGGAGATACCCCTTATGAGCGCATCCATGGCCAAAAATCTGACTACAACTTCCTTCGGACTTTCGGGTGGGCCTCACCTACGTCCTTATAATCAGCGCAAACTCCAGTTCAGGTCAAAGTGGTGCGTCTTTATGGGATATAGTAATATGCATAAAGGATTGAAGTGTTTAGATCCTAAGGAAGGGCGGATTTATATTTCTAGGGATGTAGTGTTCGATGAGCACATTTTTCCTTTCTCTGAGATGAGTCCCAATGCCGGTGCACGCCTCCGGGCAGAAATTTCCCTCCTTCCATCCTCGCTCCTTGATCCTACCAGTAGCTTTGGGAATGCACATATACGTGATCAAAGTTTATCTCCTATTGTGTCTACTAATCCTGGTTGCAGTGCTCTACAGGCTCCTGGATTTTCAGGTGAATGACCGGTTGAAATTGCAGCTGAAAATGCTATGTGCAGCCGTCATTTTATGTGTCTCCCGGATGAAGACAACGGCGCGGGACACGAGGATGATCCTAGTGCGTTTGCACCCAAAGCATCAAGCTCGGGATCGGTGTCTGATCCGGTTCCTCTGTCGCCTGTCCCTGCCGGCTAGGGATCCAACATTGATGCAGGTGGATCTTCTACGCCGCCTCCTCTCATTCCAGAGCCGGCCACACCGTCGCCCGTGCCGCATTCTGATCCCAGTGGTCAAGAGATGCGGCCGGATCAGCTGTGTCACCAACTCCAGTAGCCTCTCCTGTGTCTCCTCCACGCCAGCGTCCTGTAACCCGGTTACAGCAAGGGATCAGCAAGCCAAAAACATACACCGATGGTACTGTTCGGTGGTGTAACCTTGCTTCCACGTCTGTTGATGAGCCACGTACAGTTACTGAAGCTCTTGGTGACAAGAATTGGGTGGCAGCTATGAATGCCGAACATACAGCTTTGCTTCGAAATCATACATGGCGACTTGTCCCCCGTCCGAAGGGGAAGAATGTGATAGGGTGCAAGTGGGTGTACAAGATTAAAAGGAGAGCTGATGAGAGCATTGATCGGTATAAGGCGCGTCTGGTGGCAAAAGGGTATAAGCAGCGTTATGGTATTGATTATGAGGACACGTTTAGTCCTGTTGTCAAGGATGCTACGATCCGACTCATTCTCTCTTTGGCTGTCTCTAATGGCCGGTCACTTCGTCAACTTGATGTGCAAAATGCGTTCCTACATGGCATCCTTGAAGAGGAGGTATATATGCATCAGCCTCCTGGGTATGCAGATAAGTCTCATCCAAGTTATGTGTGCAAGCTCGAGAAGGCCCTTTATGGTTTGAAACAGGCTCCAAGAGCATGGCATGCTCGGTTGTGTGAAAAATTGATCAGGTTGGGATTCTCTCCGTCAAAGGCAGATGCATCTCTCTTTTACTATCACAAAGGAGGCTATACAATGTTTGTTCTTGTATATGTTGATGATATTGTGGTTGCTAATTCGTCCCAGGCAGCCACCGATGCTCTTCTCAAGGATTTACAACATGATTTTGCTCTCAAAGATTTGGGAGACTTGCATTACTTTCTTGGCATTGAAGTTAAGCGGTTGGAGGGCGGTCTGTTGCTGTCTCAAGAGAGGTATGCTCGGGACATTCTCTCAAGGGCAGGTATGCGGAATTGTAAACCTGTTGATACTCCGTTGCCTACTTCAGAAAGATTGAGTCTCAACGTTGGTGACAAGCTAGGCACAGAAGATTCTTCTCGGTACTGCAGTATGGTTGGGGCATTGCAATACCTCACTCTTACCTGACCAGATATATCGTTTACGGTAAATAAAGTATGCCAATTCTTACATGCTCCTACGACTGTGCATTGGAGTGCAGTCAAACGCATTATGAGGTATGTTTGTGGCACTCTTAAATATGGAATGAAGATACGGCGGTCAGGTTCACGACTTGTGAGTGCCTTCTCTGACGTTGATTGGGCCGGTGATGTTGATGATAGACGTTCTACTGGAGGATTTGCAGTGTTCTTTGGTAGTAACTTGATTTCTTGGTGTGCCCGCAAACAGGCTACTGTTTCTCGGTCCAGTACAGAGGCCGAGTATAAGTCTCTAGCCAACGCCACGGCTGAGCTTATGTGGGTTCAACAGTTGTTAACCGAGCTCAAGATTCCTCATCCTATTGTAGCTCGGTTGTGGTGTGACAATCTTGGAGCTACTTATCTTTCAGCCAATCCTGTGTTCCATGCTCGGACGAAACATATTGAAATCGACTTTCACTTTGTGAGAGAACGGGTTGCAAAGAAGCTTCTTGATATCCGGTTTATTAACACTCAAGACCAGTTGGCAGATGGTTTTACGAAGCCTATTACAGCAGCAAAGATGAAGCAATTTTGGTTCAATCTCAACCTTTCAGGTGGCTGAGATTGAGAGGGAGTGTTAGATGATGGATATTCTAGATATTCTAGATAAATGTGCTCACGGTTAGTTAGCTGTGATCTTGACATACTTGTAACCCAAGTAGATGCTTGATGTATTGTACTAGGACTTTTGTAAACAGCTTGCCTTGTAAGCCAAGCCGGGGGGGCGTGTTCCCGTGCACTATATTAACGTGCAACCGGGAACTTGATACGGTATCCCGTTCCTCTCCTTTCTACATGAACCACCCGTTCCTCTCCTTTCTACATGAACCACTCTTTGACGTTGACAGAGGCCGGCTGTAGACATGACGCATTTGCCCAGCCCCCATTCTCTCCCAAATCATTACGGCCCGCAGGGGCATTCCACGAACAAGTGGAAAGACGTCTCCAAGTTCCCGATGCATAACCGGCGAAATATTGATTAGGCCATTGCCGAACCTGGAGTCTTGCCGCCGTCCAAATCCTTCCACGAAGCAGTAACCATGCAAAGAACTTGCATTTTGGTGGAACCTTGGATTTCCAGATGAAGCCTTCAACTTGACATTTACTAAGGTTCTGGAACTGCAACTTGTATGCTGACCGGGCTGAATAGGTACCGCTGGAAGAGCATGTCCAAATGATCTGATCCTGGGCCTCTTGCAATAAGTGTACAAGCTGCAGTAGATCCCATAGCTGCAAGAACTCAGAGATAATCAGCTGGCTCATATTGTGATCAACATCTCGTACCCAGCTGTTATTGGTTAGCGCCTCCCGCACTGATCGATTCTTTCTTCTCGCTATGCTTGTAGAGGTTGGGGAACAATTCGCGGGAACCTCGCCATCGAGCCACCCGGATAGCCGAAGGAAGTCTTGGCACCGTTACCTATGGTCACCTTTGTTGCAAAGACCAACATCCTCCAATCTTCTCTATCCGGGTGGTGTCCGGAGGCCTTTCCATGGTCGTTCTTGGTCATCCCATGGCAGCCACATCCACCGAGGCGCAAAGACCCTACCGAAAGCCTCGAGGTCCTTAATGTCAAGTCCTCCATTCTCTGTTGGTGCGCATACCTCTGTCCATGCTACTTTGCATTTGCCCCCGATAAGCTGGCCATCACCCGCCTATAGGAAGCCTCTTATCTGCTTGTCTGACCTTCTTGGGTGGTTTTATGGCCGTGATCAGATAAACCGGTAGAGCGGTGACCACTGATCTAATTAATTCCCTCCTACCAGCAATATTAACCAGCCTCCCTTGCCAGCCCGCCACCTTTGCCTTGGCCCAGTCCTGTAAGTATTGCAGGTGCACCATACGAAGTCTCCCAAGTGTTAATGGCAGGCCCAGGTACTGTACCAGGAAGTTTACTTGAGCACCAGCAAGTCCTGAAGGATGTCATCCATGTCCAGACCTGTACATCTGATAGTTGCAACTGTGCTCTTTGACATGTTAATTCGCAGGCCTGTAGCATCCCCAAAGGCAGCCATGATCTCCATGATGCACCAGATGTCCTCTTTGTTGGGGTTGAAGAAGATGACCGCATCATCGGCATATAGTGATAGCCGCAGCTTCGCATGTCGTCCACGCAGTGGTGACAAACGCCCTTCTTCAGTGGCAATGTCAAAGACCTTGTTGAGGACATCCATGGCCAAGATGAATAAGAACGGTGATAGAGGGTCACCTTGTTGTAGACCCCTCCTGTGGTAGATCTTAGGACCCGAAACTCCATTCAACATCACCGCTGACGAGGAGGAACTGAATAAGGCAGCCAGCCAATCTGACCACCTATTGCTGAAACCCCTTTGCCCGAGCATCTCCAGTAGGTACTCCCAAGAGACTGTCAAAAGCCTTGCTAATGTCTAGTTTGATGAGGCAGGCCAGTGTCTTTGTGCGGTGGTAATACCTTGCTAGACCTCTGACATAGATGAAATTGTTCTGGATGCAGCGATTCTTGATGAAGGCGCTCTGGCCGTGTGCAATCAAGCTGTCAATATGGGCTGCCAACCTGATTGCTAGCACCTTGGTGAAAAGCTTGGCGAAGGAGTGGATTAGGCTTATGGGCCGATAATCCTTTGGCTCAGACGCCACCTCTGTCTTTGGCAAGAGTACCGGATGTGCATTATTCATGTGCTCCAGCGCCCCAATGTGGTGAATGTGCATGGCATGGAAGGCAGCTAAAATGTCAGACTTGATGATCGACCAACGATGTTTGTAAAAATTATTTGTGAGACCGTCCGGCCCCGGGCCCTTATCTCTAGGCAGGCTCTTGATAGCGAACTCAATCTCTGCTTCTGAGAAGGGCCTATCCAGTTCCATACCCTCCAATTCATGTATAGGTTCCATGTTGAGACGGTCCTAGTTGAAAGTTCTAGTGCGTTGGACTCTCGTGCCCATGATATCAGTGTAGTAGCCATACAACACCTCTTCCTTTTCTTCATGGTTCCAAGTTAGGGAGCCATCACCCCTCTTCAAAGATGCTATATATTTTCTTCTTCTTCTGCTACTCATTTTGAGGTGGAAGAATTTGGTGGATGCGTCACCTACCTTCAACCAAATAACTCTGGATGCATGCCTTCTTCTTGAGCGCTCTACTGCAGCCAGACCTAACACCCTAATTTTCAGATCCTTCCTGAGTGTTTGTTCTTCCACAGAAAGTTGTCTCATCTCTTGTGCCAAATCCAGTCTAAAAATCACTTCATTTGCAATATGGAGTTGCAGGCGTACATTGCTGAAAAGTGGTTTGCTCCACTGCCGCAGGGCCTTGGCAGTTGCCCAGAGTTTTTTCCTCAATACGGTCTAGGCTGAGCCAGTTTGTTGAGTGGACCAAGCTTGCTCCACTACTGTACTGAAGCCCTCGACACTTAGCCAATGGTCCTCAAACTTAAAAGATGCCTTCCTTGTCATACTGACCTGACAAGTTAGGAAGATCAGGTTGTGGTCAGAAACTCTAGTTGACAACGCATTTAGCGCGAAATTGTTGAAGAGTATCTCCCAATCAGCATTGCAGAAGGCCCTATCTAGTCGCACCAGCGTTGGATTCTCTCTTTCATTTGACCATGTGAATCTCTTGTTTTGAAGGCAGATTTCCATTAGCTCACAGCTGTCCAATGCCCTTCTAAATTTTCCCATCAACCTACGGTTGAGGTTCAGGTTGTTTTTGTCACTAGCCTTGTAGATCAGATTGAAATCTCCCATAATCAGCCATGGGATCCCTGCATTGGGCTTGATAGAGACTAGCTCCTGGAGGAAATTGTCCTTCCTTGCATCATCTGTCGGCCCGTAGCAAGTGGTCAGGATGAAAGTGCCACCACTGACGGTCAACTGCACTGTTGCTGAAACTGTGAAAGACCTGATGGCAATGTTTGACAACTGCATCTTGTCCGGATCCCATGCAAGAAGAACTCCTCCCCTAGTGCCCACAGCATCAAGTGTACAGTGTCCTGCCAAGCTGCCACCCAAAGTGTCCAAAAGAATAGAATTTGTCATAGCACTGATTTTTGTCTCCTGCAAACACACCATTGATGGTCTTGCACAGACCACATTTTCCCTCACTAATTCCCTGTGAGCTGCATCATTGAGACCCCTAACATTCCAAGATAGGATTGATAAGTGTTCACTCATTTGGATACCACACAAGCAACATCTTGATTGTCATAGCTGCAGAATGCAGCCAAACACTTGATACATGGCCTTGGAATGCAGCTAACCCAACAACAGACTGCCTGTAACACCCCAGGTGTTACTTACCAGTTAAGTCATGGATTGGACAAAATTAAGTTTATTTTATGTTTTTGATCCTAAGTGTGTTGTTGAGTGAGGGTTGGATAGTATAGGTAGGGAATCTGAAATTTGAATCAAATTCAAATTTGAATTGAGCTCCAAAAACCCTAAATTCCATTCTTTCTTTTATCCCCTTTTCTTTTATTCAAAATTTATAAAGAATTTGGGTATGGTTATTAAAGCAATTTTGTAGAGTTTTCAAAGTTGAACAAAGATGGTATTTTGAGTTTTCAGAGTTTAGTTCAAAAATTTAGAGTAATTTTGAAAATACCAAAATTAGGGTTTTGTCCCCTTTTGATTTAAAAACCATATTTCAAAATCTAAGCAAAATTTGCAAAAAGTTTTAAAAGTTAGTTTGTAGATCTTGTTGAGATGAGCAAAAGTCATGTACAAAGTTTTTCAAGTTGTTACATGATTTTAAAAGTAATTTTGAATTCAAATTTCAAAATTTTGAACTGCATTTCAAAAAGTCATATTTAGAGGCTGATTTTGAAAATCTTCCAATTATGAAAATTGTAGATCTTGAAAAATTAGCCTAAGTCACTTTTTGGAGTTTTTCAAGTTCAGTTCAAATTTGAGGAGAATTTGATGAATTTCAGAAAAGGTTAAGTTTGGATGCTACAATGAAACGGGATTTCCCCTGTTTCCCTCCATCTTAGGGCTGCCGCCGGCGGCGCCGCCGTGGCCGCCTCGAGCCTTCGGCCGCCCTCGCGTCGTCACCAGCTACCTGGCCGTCTTCGCGACGTCTTCCTCCATCCCATCCATTCCTTGCTCTATAAAACGCGAAGCCGGTGTCGTCTTCTTCCTTTTTCTTCTTCCAAATACCGCCCGTCGGTCACCTCCATCCGCGCCTTGTGCCGCCGTCGTCGAACTCCGACCACCCAAATTGACTCTACCATCCGATTCGCAACTCATTTGCGGTTCGATTGAGCTAACTTCGTGCCCTCGCCTCATAGCCGGACACGCTCGTGCGCCACCTTCTTCTCCACGGACGGCAGCAGCCACCGCCGCGATTCATCCGTCGTCGCCCCTGTCGCCCCCGGTGAGCCCCGAGGAAAACTATCTAGTGCTTTTGAACCATCTTGAGGCCGTGGGTCGTGAGCGACTCGTTCGTTTTCACAAATGGAGGTCCGCACACGCCGAACGCCATCGTTACCACCGGGAGCGCCGCCGCCGCCGCGCTGCTCGTCGTCGATCCATCTCCGTCTCGCCCCCCGTCGCAACCATCGTGAGCACCGTGAGCCGTGGTGAGCTGCTACTACATGTCCGAGTCGTCGGTTTGCCGCTTAGTGCGCCGTAGCTGCGGAACGCGCTGCTTGCCGACGACCGACGACGCTTCCGCCGTGGCGTGAGCGTCTTAGCTAGGGGTCGGTTTGGGTTCGATTAAGTGGGGAAATAGGATCGCCTCGGAGTTGCCGGAGATGATGCTGCACTCGCCGCCGTCGGGAAAGCTCCGGGAGCTCTTCCGCCGCGTGTGGCGTAGCCGCCCTTGCCGCCATAGCCGTCGGCAAAGGTGCTTCGTGCCCTAGGTGTTGGGTTTAATATGTCCGGAGGTGCGCGAGAGGGAGAGGAGCAAGATGAGGTAGGTCTGTCGCCGGGACCTCACCGCCGGGTGAGTTGTCGCCGGGCCAAAGGCCGGCGGGCGTCGGGTCGGCCGGGCGAAGACGTGTCGATCCGAGCCCCGCCCGTCGGCGTCGAGGGAGAGAGAGAGCGCGGGGCGGGCTGGCTGGGTCGGCTTTGGCGGTGTTGGGCGAGCCAGGCCGGTTTCGCCCAATGGCTGGTTTTGAATTAAAACTTGTTTATTTAATTTCCTTTTTATGAATAGTGCTGATTCTTTCAAAATTCATAGAAATTTGAAAATAGCTCCTTAAATTCTGAAAATTTTTGTAGAACCTTCCTAGGAGTATATCTACCCATGAAAAATTTGAAACTTAGATTTTGAGTAGTTCTTGCATGTTTTAAAATTACAAATTTTAATTGAAAAATGCATCTTCCTTGATTTTTAATAATTATTTTATTTATCCAAAAATCATGAAAATTATTTTGGTACTGTTTTATGACATGACCTACCTGTACAAAATTTTTGAGCTTGTTTAAAGAAAATTAAAATATTTATTATTTCATGTCCTATTATTTTATGTGTTTCCTAAATTGTTTAGTGTTAAATAGGTTAGGTTTTTGTGTGACTTTTGAGTTGTTTTGTGAATCTTGGATCATACCACAATCAAGTGGTCCTTGAGAACTCCTTAGGCAATGGTGATGATATCTTGTAGAGTAGTTCAACAAGTTGGTTTTGTTGGGTTGCAACTTTATCGTGAAGTGTAGATATACTCTGTTTATCGTTTCATGCATTCATCGAGCATCAAGTTTACAATTCCATCATGCTAAAGCATGCATCATCATTTACGTGTAGTAAACGAGAGAGTAATATGGTTCACGATGATCGAGCTTTAGAGAAGGTGTATCCTCCACTGGTGTTGATGTCAAGATTGACTTCGGTGACCCGACCGTGGATTCTAACTTTTTTCCCGCAACACGTGGCAAGCCCGTTACATTACACCTTTCCTTGATATTTTAAAAGTTTTATATCACTTATGTTTATGCTATGTTGCATTAAGTAATTAGGAGTTGAGTAATAACCTAATTGCTGCATTACCATCCTTGTTTATTGCAATACCATCCTTGTTAACCGTTTTATTTCGAAAATGCTTAGTGAAGCTTAGCCCTGCTTAATTAGTTAAGCTTTTTCATCAAAATGTTTTAATTGAGAAGATGGTACCGTTTCAGAAAAGAAAGAGTTGTAGTGATGAATTTGAGATCGGACGGGGGCGTAGGTTGAAAGCCGGCGGGATACCTAGCCGTGCTTGTCCCGTGTTGGTCGTTTAAGGACCGTCCCGTTGTTTGGATTGTTAAGTTTGGGACTTTTGAACGCAAAATACGCCCGAGGCCCTCCGGCAAAGGCACGCCTCGACCGGCGATCACCCCGCATCGTCGACCCTAACTAGCCACATACTCCGGTAAGCCGGATCTCGGTGGAGCCAAATCGGGAATGGCAACCACGCACTGGGAGTGGAGAGATGGCGGGAGTACATGTTACCCTCGTGGGTTAAAGTCCCGGATTGGAGGTGTACGGTATTCTCGGGTGGCGCAGGCCTCGTTCCCGTTTTGGACAAATCTGAGAAAAGGTTGATATATGCAAGTTTGGGTACTACATATGTCGTGTGGTTAGGGATCCCCAGCTGGGTATAATCGGTTCATGAATCGCCGTTGCTTCACGGTTATGGAGACCCGTTCTTCTGTCCTTTCATCGTAGTAAATGATGGATTATGTTTTGAGAAAGAAAGTTGGCATAAAAAAATTATGTTTGCTCTAGAATAGGATAATCTAGAGTTTAAGAGCTACTAATCTGAATTACCAATATTGAAATTAAGGATTCACTTATAGTAAGCTTTTACGCAAAAAAAGAGTTCTTGATTCTTGCTAAAGTCTTACCTTGACTCCTAAGACCAAAGATTCCCGAGTCTTCTCCTATTTTCTTTAGTCGGGTAAGTCTTGTTGAGTACTCCCGTACTCGGGGGTTTTGTTAACCCTTGTTGCGGTCTTGACTTCGTCTTTGTTAACCAAGGTTATGTCAGTAGGCTCGACATGATCTGGTTTCTTCTAGTTTCCCTCAGCTTCCGCAAATTAAGTTAAGTTTACTCAAATGTAACTTACTCATATTTTTGTAAAATTATGTTATTATTCTTCCGCACTCTGATTTATATTTTTGTAACAAATGTTGTAATGTTGTAGCTACTCCTTTGTTGATCCTGGTATGAGTGGTGTAATCGGGGTTTCCGATGACACCC
Organism: Hyparrhenia diplandra; assembly: GCA_015847255.1. Classification (NCBI taxonomy): domain Eukaryota; kingdom Viridiplantae; phylum Streptophyta; class Magnoliopsida; order Poales; family Poaceae; genus Hyparrhenia; species Hyparrhenia diplandra. The sequence continues at coordinate 53,645 of JADLZK010000820.1, read as the reverse complement.
GACAGGCTTCTTAAGTTATTGGGTGCATCTGTACAGCTGTCAGAGGTCTTTGGGACAATGACAGGTGCAGGTGGGCCCGGTAATTAGGACGTTCTGTCACACTGCCTACTCGCTGAAACTTGACAAACTTGGGCACCTAGAACAACAAACACACCCCTTATAACTGCAGGGCCACCCAGTGTTCCAAACATCACTAAGCAACACAGACTACCAGCAACCATCAGGCTTCCATCCATCAACAAGCCTCTCTCAGGCTTCTCACACCCGCCCTTTATAGCAACAGGGATGTTCAAACTAACAGACACAAGGAACACTCTCACACCACAGCACAGGCTGCCCAGGGTACTACCAGATTTACTAAACATTGGGAACAATTGGGCTGACTGTAGGCCCCTGTGACCCCCCATCAGGTGGCCACCTCCTCGGCGCCGGTCATCTCCTGCACAGCAGCAAGCTGCGCCGCATCAGCGAGTGCCGGTCCACTGTCCAGGGAGGTGAGAAGGCACACTGCACTGATGCGTTGCTCCGTCATGGGAGTGTCAAAGGAGCGAATGTACTCCTCCAGCACCTGCTCCCCACTGGCTTTACCTGCCCAACCATCCCAAAGGCCTTGATGAGGCGATGTGTGGCCCTCTAGGAGACTGGAACCGAGTTCGTCAGCACCTGCTTCCTCGTGCTCCTCCTGGTCGGCTCCTTCGGCGCCTTGCTAGGCGCTCCGGCCTTGCCCCTGCTCTTGTTGCACACCGGTGCCTCCAGCAGTGGCTGCTGACACGACACAAAGATACTCTCGACAATGCCATCATCGCGTCCCTACGGAGTCAAATCAGGTACCTGCTCAGAAATGGCCATCTCCTCTAGCTGCCCCCCAACCTCCTGGGTCAACTGCACCCCAGGGCCGAACTGCACCTCCTTGTCGTGGCTGGTGACTGCAGCGGCGTCGTACAGGTCCACCCACTTCTGCCAGAGCTTGGAGACGGGGGTGTACACCGGAGAGCGTGCAGGCTCCAGCAGCTCCCCCGGCGGGAACGAAGTCGGGGAGAAGGACAGCGGTGTGCAGGTCATGCTGTGGCACATTGCCGCCGCCTCCCCGAGCATGGGGTCCTAGCCCGATGCACCACCATCACTAGTAACACTTGCAATGTCGTCCATGCACAGTCCCAGGTAAAAGTCAAGTAGCGGGTCAGGGTGCTGCCCTAGGGGGCGCACCGACAGCAATGGTGAGCACCCCGGCGAGCAGTGCCGACCCCAGGTCAGCCACGGGTCCATCCTCGCCCAGGACGGGGGTGTCGATGACGTCCGGTGTCGCGCCTCTGGTTGGCGACCGAGAGCGGCGTCGCTCCCAATCGGTGTCCTCCCTGCGTGGGGGCTCCCGAGCTCGTGGAGAGCCCTAGGTGCCCCGCTCCAAGCTCCTGCCTTGCGCGCCGTCCATCGGCGCCGCCTGAATAGCATCACCCCTGCACCTGTACTCCGGTGGGGAGCGAGTGCGCCCCCTGCTCTCAGCAGCACCGGAGCTGCCCCCCCGGCGCAGGAGCCCGAGAGCCTGTCTCCCGCGCTCCAGGAGGCCCTCGGATGGCCCCCTGTGACCCCTGCGGCCGTCGTCATCTTTGTCTGGGTGGCTCTGCTGCGTCTGAGGAGGGGGTTGGCACGGTTGCACGTGCATCCTGGGCTGGCGGCCATCAATGATCCCCGGTGTCCAGTCCTCGAAATCGTAGACCTTGGGGTACTCCTCGGAGTCAGATGACTCGGAAGAAGGCGCCCCACTCTGGGCGAGGAGGGCGTGAGATCACGCACCGGAGTCCAGTCCTCAAGCCGGTCGAGGTGGATGATGAGGTCATAGACACGGCCCGTCGGCGGTGCAGGCCACGCCCTGGAGCACTGCGGCGGTCCACCCTGGGTCGAGGACTGCCTGGCGGCCTCCGGGAAGAGGGTCAGCCTCTTGGAGCGATGCAGGAAGTCCGGATTCCATATCCAGGCCCAGCAAAAGTAGAAGTCGGTGGCCTCCTACCTGTACGTGATGGACTCGACCTTGTCGAAGAGGCAGTCCTCACCCAGCACCAACCTGGCCACCTGGTCGTTCCAGGCGTGCATCGGCAGGCCCTCGATCGCGACGCGGACGCGGTACCACCAGTTGCTGTCACGGCCCCGGTGCTCCGCCGTCCAGGGCCTGACGTCGAAGTCAACACCGCGAACGCGCAGTGATGCCGCCTGCACCGCCATGTCCCGCTCGCCCGGGAACTCGAAGAGCGCGAGGAACTGTTCCGGGCGGTGGCGCGACACCTTGGCCTCATGTCGTGGGATGCGTAGCCTGTTGCTGAAAGCTAGGGCCACCTCACCGGCGGTGATGCCCAGGTACCAACAGTCCGTACGGGCCATGAGCAGAACGGCCCTGGTGGTGAACTTGGAGATCTCGGCGGCCGAGGAGGCCGGCGAGACCAGGACAATGGCCCCCTCCATATGGGGCGGTTCTCCGCCATACCAGGAACGTAGCCCATGGTGCCCTCCTTCGCCGGAGCGGCCTCCTTGATCGGTGGAAAGGAAATGCAGCTGTGGATGGATGGGGGCGGCTTGGTGTCGAAGCGGATTCTAGAGTGGATGGATGTCATGGGGAAGATGAGTACCTACAATCCGTACGGGCCACGAGCAAAACGGCCCTTGAGGTGAACTTGGAGATCTCGGCGGCCGAGGAGGCCGGCGAGACTAGGACAGTGGCCCCCTCCATGGGGCGGTTCTCCGCCATACCAGGAACGTAGCCCATGGTGCCCTTCTTCGCCGGAGCGGCCTCCTTGATCAGTGGAAAGGAAATGCGGTTGTGGATGGATGGGGGCGGCTTGGTGTCGAAGCGGATTCTAGAGTGGATGGATGTCTAGGGGAATATGAGTCTTTGGTGGATGGGTTGGCATTGGGTGGAGGCCCGTTTGTCCGGACAGCTTCATGCAAGGTGACCAAAACGGCGGCAAGCAACGCAGCGAAGAGGCTCGCGGCAATCTGCTACCTTGTGGTCACTGCCGAGGCATCTGAAGCACTTGCCGATGAAGGTGTTCTTATAGCCGGCCGGCGGCCCAGGCCTGCCCGAGACGCGCAGAGCCCCATTGATGGCGGTGGACGAAGAGGGGAAGGCGCGTCTGCCGGGTCCGAGCTTCGATTTCCCCGCCATCCTCCCCGGCCGCGCATAAGGTCAAATAGAGGGCGCGCGGGGAGGGGTACGGGCGGCGTCGCAGTAACTCCTCACAGGCTCCCTCGCTCAAACCGGTATGTCCGGCGCCTCGGGCTGGTAGAGCTCGGAGGCCGGGCGCGGTGATGATGAGACGGATCCGGCATACCGAGCGCGCAGTGGGCGCATGCGTGTCTTCGGCTGTCGAGGACGTGCCGGGAGCAGCAGGAGCAGTAATGGCTGCCGCGGCAGCTGCGCCCGACCCGTCGGCATCAATCGACCCGGGACAGCTCCTCCTAGCTCTGGATTTGACGAGCCCCGCCATCGCTGCGCCCCGGAAATCCGCCATCACCAAAGATACCTCCACCGCCCATCGCCCCGAGCGCCAATGGGGCGGATTTCCCGGCTGCGCGCGGACCTCGCTGAGTGATAAATTCGAGCTCCGATATGTCGCCATCAACTCCTTTCCCCATCTGGGGCACCTGCCGGTCCGCCGGCTGCAGATCTGCGCTCTTGAATTGTAACATCGCCCTCGTCGTCGCTGGAATCCCGCCTACCAGCTCCTCCGCACGCTTCCTCGCCGGTGTCGGCCACTGGGCAACCAAACCGGCGGCCCCAAAGATGGTAGCCGGGACAGCCCGAGCACCCCCGGACGGCCGGGCACTCCCGGGCGGGCGGGGAGATGGGTGGGGCGAGCCCCCGGTCGCCATCTCGGGGCCCGCACCCCCGTCGCCCGGCCCGTCGCCCGCGCCCCCCTCTCTCTCGGTGTCGCTCATGCTACTCAACCCAACTTGCTGTTAAGTAAGACCTTAAGATCTTGCACTCTTCATATTATATAATGAATGCCAGAGAAGTAACTTGTTTTATGAAATGGCATAACTGGATAAACTTGTTAGTGTTCAAGGATTAGCAGAGAGCATTTTTTGGAAACTAGAAATTCCCTGATAGTGAAAATGTCATTCCCACCAGGAAACTTGTCCTGCTCTCCGAAACATTTTTCTTCCTTGTAATATGTATCGTGTTCAGTGGCGGACCCACAGGGGGGTCTGGGGGGTCCACCGACCCCCCCCTGCCCGCATGTGCAGGTCCAGCGGCGCAGCTGGTTCCCGTGTGCGTTCGCGGATTCTTGATCGCTCCACCGTTCGTAACTTCGTATCATGCACCGTTCGCGAATTCTTGACCCACAGGCGCAGTAGGCCGAGGCCCAGCCCACGTACCAGGTCCAGGACTGCAGTCGTATCCAGTCGTGCGTCGTTCGTAGAGTACGCTGTGGCTGCTGGGAGCGAGTCGCACGACACCCGACACTGCGTCACCGCGATAGCGATAGGGTTTGGCAGGACTGCGGGTCTGTGGCTGTGCGGCGACAGGGTTCTGCGCCTTTGCGGCATCGCCGTCACCTGCCGATTCGGGCTTCACCGCATCGATGTGGCCACATCGATCCTGGTACGTGAGCGCTTCACCGCACCGATGTGCCCGATCAGGATCCTGATCGGCCTTCACCAAATTAGCTGATCCTGATCGGGCTTCACCGCATCGACAACAACACTGATCGGCAATTTGGTGATCGTGAGTGCTTACGTCTTGTCTTCCTAATTCCTAAATCTAATTTTGTCAAATCATGAAGACGTGATTACGTAAGTTGTGAGCGCTAATTGTTGTACTATGTATTTCATTTAAACAATTTATATTAAAATTAACGTCGTTTTACTAAATTATAGTATGGTTGAATTGAATTATAATATGATTTTATCGAATTATAATATGGTACCGATTTGTATATAAAAATTTTTCTGTGCACCCCCTGTGCTTGAAAGCTAGATTCGCCACTGATCGTGTTAGTGCCACGTGAGTATGATCTCGTACATCTTTTATCAAATTTGCAGTCTTACAGAATCAAAGTCGGATATGCAGTCCCTGGCCAATCTGGAGGTGCTGGTAGCTTATCTTCTCAATGTGGCTGTTATGTACAAATGCATATGTATAGTGTCACCTACCAGCTGTGTTGTCTTCATGTTGCTGAGCGAAAAATAGTTATTGCTCGAGGGTGCTTTGTTATTTGACGCACCAATGACTTGTGTCCCTGAGCTACTTCTCAGTTTATTTATGCCACGGGTTTATACACTCGGTAAATCACTAAATTATTTATTGTTTTCCATCATTGAACTTACAGATTCTGTCCGTTGCATCTGTGTATCAACCTTGATCGTGGCATGGATCAGCCCGTGATGACATGGACATTTTTGTAATAGTATAACACAAAACATAAATATTGTGGTGTTATTTGGTTCCGTTCCCGTTGCAACGCACATGCACGATCCTTGCGTAGTATAAAACAAAGATAACTAATGCAAAATACATCAAGTGAAAGTAACAAACATCAACTATTATTACCTTATTATTTGCTAATGTGTCGTACTATCAACGTACATCGTGGAAAAAATGTGCTCTCACATCAAGTGCTGAATTAAAAAATCGTGCTTAGAAATGCCGTCACAAAATTGATGGACCTAGATGATCTACTCTAAAATCTTTACTCCCTCCTGCGCTGGATTGTTGTTGGCCAGAAATTGCTGAATTAACATGTCACCACTGCCGTAGCTCCTTCATATTTGGAAATGTCAGGACTGGAGGGAGGATTTATGCTATGACCTTGGATGACGACGGCGTCGTCCCCTCCTTGTCCCTGGACCGTTACACCCAGGGGCATCTGTGGAAGCAAGAGCAGCCAGACTGCTGAAGTCATCCACCAATCCTGAGCTTGGAGCATCACACCTTGAGACAACTGTGGAAACGAGAGAAGCCAGACTACTCGAGTCATCCACTGATCCTGTACAACAATACACAGTTATTATTTTGTACAAATATAAACATATCAACAATGCAATGACAAAGGCCTTACCTCCATAGATCTCTGTAGGGACCTGCAGATCTTCCATATTTGCACATTTGACTTTGGTCACCGAAGCTGGAACTGCAGTGTAAAGAAAAGAACTAAGCCCAAATAATAAAAAGAACTTATGCCTTTTAGAACATACCACAATTATCATACCAGCACGGTAAAAAAAAGAAGAAAAAAGATGCCAGCCCTGTGTAACACATGTTAGAAAAGAGACTAACCAATGGTGTGGCTTCCAAGATCTGTCATATGTGTCATATTATGATACTCTGATGAGCTGGCTAACTGCTGAGAGTCTCCTTCAAGAGCAGGCTGAGAGTCTCTTTCAAGAGCAGGGTCTGTATAGAGGTACAGAATTCCTTTCCCAGGACCCCCCAAGACATGAAATGAATTACCCAACATCCCACAGAGATCAAATACCTTACTAGCACCATAGTGCTTACAGACCAGGGATTTTTGAAAGCGTTTCTGGTACTCACTGGAAATTCTAGAAAGTGCGAGAGATCGAGTTTTAGTTGATTCCAGCAGTTGTCTCATTTCACCCTCCAGCACTTCAAGATTAGCTGCACAAGACAAGGGCCTAGAGATATCAACCACTTCACCAAAGGCAAGTCTCCGCCAGCCCCACACAAAATTCCCAGCACTTATAAGATCTGATGAGACCTGAGTTGGAGATGGAACTACAATGACAATGTTGTAGCTGCGCTGGTTGAGTGTATGCAGTGCCTTGGAAAAGTCCTGGTCACCAGATATAAGCATAATGGAAGATGGTGGGGGATTGTCTAGAGCAAAAGTAAACATCTCTACCAGTATAACCCTGTCCGCAGCTTCTTTTTTTTCCTTCATGGGGAACATCAACAACATTGACTCCAGTCTTGCTCAATTCCTTCCTGACTTCTTTTGGATAAACATCAAAGTCTCCAAAAGCAGAAAATTTTCTCACAGTACCACTCAGAACATGGTGCATGCCCAAAGCCTTCAGAATATTGCAGGAAATATGTTCTGGCAGAGCATCACTTGGAACCGGACAATTTTCGATGTCCCAAAATATTCCAATAGGACCCAAAGAATTTCCTTCAAGAGCAGGGTCTGTATACAGGTACAAAATTCTTTGCCCAGGACTCCCCAAAACATGAAATGAGTTGCCTAACATCTCACAGAGCTGAAACATCTTACTAGCACCATAGTGTTTACAAATCAGGGGTTTGCCAAAGAGTTGCTTGTACTCTCCAGGAATGTTAGGTAGTGCGAGGGATCGACTTTCAGTTGATTCCAGCAGTTGTTTCATTTCACCCTCTAGCACTTTAAGATCAGGTACAGAAGCCAAGCACCTGGGGGTATCAACAACTACACCAAAGACAATACTATGCCAGTCCAACACAAAATTCGCAGCTCTTATAAGATCGACCTGAGTTTGAGATGGAATGGCAATCACAATCTTGTATCTGCGCTGGTTGAGTGTATGCAGTGCCTTAGCAAAATTCTTATCACCAGATATGAGCATAATGGATGATGGCGGTGGGTTTTCAAGAGCAAAGGTGAACATCCTGACCAGTATAGCCATATCAGCAGCCTCTTTTTTCCCTCCATGGGGAACATCAACAACCTCAACTCCGGTACTTCTCAATGCCTCCCTGACTTTGAACGGATAAGCATCAAAATCTCCAACAACAGAAAACTTCTTCACATCACCACTCAGGACATGGAGCATGCCCAAAGCCTTCAGAATATTGCAAGAGATATCTTCTGTCGGAGCATTATTTGGAACAGGGCAGTTCTGAATGTCCCAAAATATTGCAACAGGACCCATAGCATCATTTGATTGGCCATTGTCTTCTGAATAATCTAATTTTGATCTGATCATCCTCCTCTTGGGACCCAATTCTGACACAGAGGTCACTACATTATCTTTAGACGACATCATGTTACCTGAATATACCAAAATAATGATAACAGGTTCAGCGCATGAAACAAATAAACGCATGCAGTACTAAAACTATGTCATGAATAACAACATCAGCTGCATCAATTTAGTTTTAGTTGTCTACGTCCTATAAGTTACTTATATGGGATAAAACCGCAGAAATAGAGAAGTTATTTCTTGAACTTCTGAGTTCTTTTACCCCAAAAACTATCAGTGTACTTTTCAAATAGATACTAAAAAAAAAATAAGCTAACAATCTACACCCCTAATCAGGAACAGAATACATAATATATCATCCATCAGCTCCTTATCTCAGAGATAATAGCCAAGTTTAATGTAATCCATAGCATTTACAAGGAAACATTCTTTATTTGATTTATATGCTCAAATATATTACTCCACAAGACCACAACCAAGTGTAGCAAAACGTAAAATCCATGGCACTTACATGAAAACGTACTTTATTTATATACTCAAATATATTACTCCACAACCAATTGTGAAGTATATTGTGCGGTGCTCATCCTAAAATGCAGTAACCTCATACAATCCAATTGTGCTAACAAATAACAGTTCACAGATACAGTTAACATACAAACAAATGACCATTGCGCATATAAAACAAGAAATTTCAGATCAGTTGTATATGTTCACAATGTTAACAAATAATCATGCATGGCCTGGCCCGAGATGGGCGGTACACAATGTAGTTCACAAGCATCTCGCTGCCATTGCGAACCGCATGAGTGTGGAATGAGGAATAGAGCGCAGCACGAGCCCGCTCCACGAGCCAACAGGGCTAATGGACCTATACGATTGATCTGCTATTTGTATCCCACTAGGGCCTAATGGACACTAACCAGCAATTAGCCCGGAACTAGCCCACCAGTTATCTCACCTCTTGTCGGTGAAGGCGGGCTGCTAGAGCTTCTTCGAGGAGGAGTATTAGTAGGCGAGGATGCTGGCGGAGTACTGCTTCCGCGGCGACGGCGGCGTTTAGGCGAAGGAGTTCCCCGCGCGCGGATCGGTGTCGGGGAAGGGGTTCGCTCACCACCAGGTGGTGGAGACGGCGGCGGCGGCGGCGCCAACTCCCCACTCGCACTCGCACGCGGAGACGGCAGCGGCTGCGCCAACTCCTCACTCGAACTCGCATGCGGAGACGGCAGCGGCGGCGGCAACTCCCGAATCGCACCCGCACGCGGAGACGGCAGCGCCATAGGTGTGGCTGGGATGTGTGAAGGGGCGGCGATGAGGGCAGGGAGAAAGAGCTCGACGGCGACGAAGAGGAACTCGACAGCGATGAAGAGGAGGGGGTGGCGCGGCGAGGAGGAGACACTGGAGGTTTGGTGGCGAAGTATCGTGCGGCGAAATGTATTTTAGTTTGGGCTGTGTTTGGGCCCTTTGAACAGGATCGTGCCTTCGTGTTTTTTTTGTCTGTGGACTCTGTTGTGCCCATGCCTGATAGCGGGGGTACGCAGCGTTTTCGATATTCAAACCAGAGGTCATTTATCTGGCCATTTCCTATTGTCACGCCCCAAAAAAATCATTTTAGAATGTGACATAGAAAACACTGAATAAAACAAGTGCTTTACTTTTTTCTGATTAACTAAATTTACTTAGTTTGTTACTAAATTTTTGAAATAAAAATGGCTTTATAAATTTTTTTTAATTAATTTCCCTAAATTTTTTATATGAGTGAAACATGAATCAAAATTTTTGATTAATCCCCGCATAGTTTCTCTTCTATTTAAAATAGAGCTTCCAATTTCTATTTAAAAAAATGAGTTTAAGTTTGATTTATAAATTAGTTGAAAAGTGATTATTTTCAAAATAGTTATTCAAAAATATTTTCTAAATGTTTGAATTTGAAAATGGCATTCGCAAATTAGAAGTATTTCAAAAGAGTAAAATGGTCCCCAAACTAAAAGCACGACTATCCAAGTCCGGAAGTCCCTCAACTAGTGTCGTCGTGCACCAATGATTCAATACTTGCCAAGTCATCAACTGGCATCCAACGTGACGGTCGGCGGTCACCACGGTGGCAGCTGGATGATGTGACCATGCTGTCTAGGCAAAACGTTCCCTTCCTCTCACTCCCCGCGAAGAGCGGCTTCACTCTCTCGCGCGCGCCCAACCAAGGCACTGGCCACCACGGCGGTGCTCGCCGATGGGGCCGTGGGCTGGGTCCCGCAGCGGGATGAGCCTCTCGTCGTCATCGTGCTCGTCCTCACAGACAGAAGGGGGTCCGGAGGAATAGCGACTGGCCGACTGCAGCACGGCGGGGCCGCACATGGCTAGAACACGACTCTCGCGGGGCGCCGAGCTCAGCCATCATCGGCTGCTGCGTCCAGCTGCTGAAGAAGTCGGAGAGCACGGTGACCAAGCGGTACGGGGCTCGGTCCAAAGAGCGGGGCAGGACGCAGAGGCCGGCGAAGGCAACCATGAGTGCTGGGGACAGGAGCGCGGTGGCTAGCCGCTCAGGCAGAGGTCGCGTCCCGCGGCCGGTGAGGTCGAGGAGCCGAGCGCGAGCGCGAGCACGAGCACGTGGCGTGGCGCAGCACACGTATGCGAGAAGAGGCTGGCGTGTTAAGGGGACAACACGTAACTGCGGCCCGCCGCAAGCGTAACACGGCGGAAAACTGGCCGCCGCGCAATGCCCGCGTTCGAGGAAGCGGATGCGGGACGAGCTGTCCGCAGTCGCTCCGTTTGCATTTGTAGTCCTGCTGTTCCTGTGCGCGACCGTGGAAACCACCGATGGTGGCGGTCGACCCTCTCAGCGAGCTGTGCGCCGCCGTAGCGGTGCATGGTATGTGGGTGCTCGTGGACGCGGCCTACGCCGGCACGGCGTGCGCTCTCATGTGCCCGGAGTTCCGCCACGCCGTCGCGGACTCGTTCAGCATCACGAACCTGCACCACGACGTTGGTGGCTCGATCGGTGGCGGACTTGAAGCTATGGCGAGCACGGTGTGGAGGGCCTAGTGTGCGCCGTGCACATGGCCGCCGTGGTCGAGAAGATCGATGTGAGGGCCTCTTCGCCGATTCCTCGGCGTCCTGATCCCCAAGGAAGGCGTCTACGCCGGCGCGCTCACTGAGAAGATGGAGGACCTCGTGTGTTCTTGCCCCTCGCGAAAGGCCGGCGCGCGCAAGAGGCCAGGAGGCCGGGGGCCGTATAGAGGAGACTGCCGTGCCGTTCCCATCGTTGTCTTGGACACCGCTGTAGGCTTGCGCAGCTGTGTTGGCAAGAGCGCGCCGTCGACGACGCGTACGACAGCCAGGGCTACCATGCACGAGCTACGCTGCGACGGTGCCTGCCTGTCCCGCCCCAACGCGCCGAGAAGGATGGAAAGAGAGGAGGGACTTGGGAGTTGGGACACAAGAAAGAGAACATTGTAGGGTTGTTTAGTTGGTGAAATATTTTGGGTTGGGCTACTGTAGCACTTTTTGTTTTTCATATTTGATAATTGTTATCCAACCATAGACTAACTAGGCTTAAAACATTCGTCTCGCACTTTTCAATTAAACTGTGTCATCAGTTTTTTTTTTTTACCTACATTTAATGCTCTAAAAATACGTTAAGAGATTTGATGTGACGGGAACTGAACTTTATAATGTAGCACTTTTGGGTTCATGTAGCGCTAACTGAACACCCACATAAAATATAGCATAACCATCTCGTCCAGTTGTCACCGTGGCGTGCCACGTCAGATGCTAGCGCTGGCGTGGCATGTTTTGGAGCAATGGTGCACGGTGGCAAAAGCTTAAGAAGCTTAAGAACGTTGGATGCATTCTTCTCATTTCAAAACTTATCTTTTCATTTTCAGCCCAAATCTCTAGCCCAAATCTTCCCCTTTCCCTTCCTTTTCTTCTCTTTTCATTTTCGGCCCGCCATCTTTTTCCCATCGAACCTAGACTAACTCCCTCATCCGCGTGGGCCTTGGCCCAATGGCCGCCAGTGGGCCGCACCAGTCGGGTTCATCCCCAACCTCCCCATTGTGGACGACCAGGGGCTCCTCTCAGCCGACTGTTTTCTGATTAACGGCCCAGATCTTCCCATGATCGAGGTCAACGATGTCAAGGTAAAATGCCAGTCAGCTTTGCTCCATCCAATCACAGTTTGCCACGTGTATGCCAACGCCAGCTCAGCGTAGTCCTCGGATCTGATCAACATTTTCAGTCTAGCCCGGCCCTGTTTGGCTGGTCATTTACTTTGGCTGAACGTAAACCAGCCAGTCCATCAGGTTCTGCCGAAACCAGCCCAGATTCTACAAAACGATCGCGAATTCAAGTGACTGTTCACCAAGGGTGTGATTGGTTGCTCGGAACCCATTCGTCCCGGATGAAAGAGCCATCCAGGATGCCCTCATCCCCGCTATAGTCATACATGAGCTCGTGTTTGGTTGCTCGGAACCACTCTGTACAGGATGAGGAGCACCATATTTGGTTGCCCGAATGGACGAACTAGATGCATCACATGATGCCGGTAACTGTGTTTGGTTACACATGAACGAGTTTGATGCATCAAATTGGTGAAGAGACAGACACTTTTCGTCGGGAACCCTATAGTTTACCGGAATCCACTAAGCCTATAAACGTAAAAGTTTCTCTCTAGCACTTTTACACCTAGAACCTTGACACGAAATAAAATTGGATTTTTACCCTTTCTTCTACCTCGGGGCACGGGACGAAGAAGGGTCGGGGTCGCCGGCTTCGGGCTCGGCACCGGCCTCGCTAGCGGCAAGGGGAGGGGGGCGGGCGAGACAGCGGGGTGTCGGCGCGCACTCGCCGGACCACTAAGCTCGTGCCCTTTGGCCGCTCCGCCTTCTTCGCGACCACGACGCCGCGTCCCGGCGAGCCACCGGCCGCCATGGCTGTCGATTCGCCACCCCCAGCCCGATGTCGGCCCGTCTGTCGTCGCCGACGACGGCGTCCGCGACCCTCCCAGCTCCATCCACGTGCAAGCCGCTCGGGAAACCGAGGTCCCGAGCGCCGGGACGCTCGTCTCCGGCGAGTCTCCGCCGCGGTGCTGCTCTACTCCGGTGAGTCTTCGCCGCGGTGCGAGTCTCATCTGGGAGGATGGCGTTGTCTGCCTCGAGTACCACGCCAAGCACTGTGTCGTCCCGACTCATATGGGAAGCTCGTCTCCAGCTTCCCTCGTCGACCGGGATGGAGGGGGAGAAACGAACGACGCGGACCAGCAAAAGCATATGTGAAGTGAAACCAAACACGGAGAAGGGACGACCCGGTGCGGTAAAGTGGTACGGGGACGGCTCCTATGCGCGCAACCAATCACACCCTAAGTATTCTGTGTCTTCGATGCTAGCCCAGTAGCAACTACAGTTAATCCTGTTTTAGCCTTGGACATCGATGTCTTCCATTAAAATGATATTGTATATGTTTTCTAAATGTTCTAATAAATAGTTTTTCATATGAAATGTACATAAAATAATTTTATATACTTCTTGCGTCACAAATTATAAATCGTTTTTAACTTTTTCTCTAGAAAATCAAAACCGACTTAAAAATAGAATGGTGGGAGCATTTTTTTTTAGTAATAATATTTGTGAAAATGTATTAAATGTTTACAAAACTAGTTAGCATGCACCATTGTCCTTTTTTGTCATTTTCTAGCTTGCTTTGTGTTATCATCATCCAGTATTTTAATGTTTTTTGAAACCGATATTTTTGGTGTATTTGTATTCATTTTTTAACTTATATAATTTTGATTCCTTTGTTAAATTCTATATTGTAACGGTTATATGAAACATGGTGTTTTTGTAAAGTTATTATTAGACACACCAATGGCGTTTTTCGTCCTTATTAATGATTTTTTTCAGTTTTACTGTCCTTGCTGTTCTCCTTTTCTTTTTCTTTTTTTTTTTGTGAGCAACTTTACATGGTATGGCCACCGCACGTGTCTATGATTACTGCAGCTCACATACATAGACATGTGATTATTAGAAAAATAATACTTCCTCCATTCCAAATTATAAGTCGTTTTGATTTTTTGATATATACATTTTACCATGTATCTAGACATGGAACCGAGGGAGTAGCATGTAATTTGATATAAATAGGTATAAAGTATTTGTTGAGTTAAACAATTTATTACATAAATAATTTAGATAATTAGGATTCAAGGTCCCTTTTTAAAAAAAAAAATGTTATACACTAGTATCATGTCCGTGCGTTCTTCTGAACAGCTAAACTTTTATGAAAAAAACACATGGATCGCATCGATAAGATAACAATATTGTAGGCTTCCAAAGTAATGCTTATGTTTACAGCGGATTTTCAGAGATCTAGCTAAAGGATCAGGTCGAGGCCCTTACAGTTCTGGACCGGAGAAGTTTCAATGGCATGGTCATTTATAGCTTCGGAACCTTTGGAAAGAGAGAAACCGAAGAATTTTCAAAAACCCATACTGAAACGGCAATGCAGGTGGCCTCGAGAATTAAGGATGACATAGATCAAAGAAGAAGAGCGTTTCATTAGGGGGCTGGTTCTTGTTAGTGTGATCCGTCATCCGTCTTGCTGCTGCCCAGGAAGGGCTGCTTATTTTTGTTTGTACTTAAAACCCTCTATTCTCAATCTTAAATGAAGGGCAGAGCTCCTGCCAATTTTTCAAAAAAAAAAAAAAAAAAAAAAAAAAAAAAACTTACAGTTCTGACAGATTGTTCTGAACCTGGGACATCAGCTTAGATATTTCAAAGATTGCGCTCTGTACCCTGATCATCTTCAGAGTCTCATGGCTGAACCCACAAGGGTGACTGTAGTCAAACTTGCATCCAACTTGCCCTTTCTAGACATTGATAAGGCTCTCATGTCTGATTGTCTCAAACAGTCTAGGTTTCTGAAATAGCAGCAGGAAGAGAAGAACCAAAAATGAAAAACAGCCTATGTATTTCATCCATGAATTCAACACATACAATCAACATTATTAGGTAATGTTAATGATTAGCATTGAACGAAACCATTAAGAGATATTTGGACATATCATAGAAACACAATTGAGTTCAGTTAACTATCTTTCCATAATTCCATAACCATGTGACTACCTATTATATGCAATTAAGGAAGTGTAGCACAGACTGACACCCAACAAATTAAAGGCCTATTGTACTCCAATTTCAAATGATAACAAAAGATCAGTATCTGTTCAAATGATAACAACTGATCAGTATCTGTCCAACAATTCCAGTCTTCAAGAAAAGGAACAACAAGAAAGGAAGGGTTGCAAGAGTATTATGCTATAACAAAAGAGGAACCATAATAATAAGAAACATCCGATATTAGTAGCCCAAGCATTCTAGAATCTTAGAGCACAAGATCAGTAGAGATGCTTAGTGCTAGCATGCAGGTGCATAGTTCCTATTTAATTTCAGCATACTATTTGCTTGTAAAAAGATCACAAGGAACCTCGTAGGGCACAAAAAGTTGGCTGCTAACAGCCTAACATCCTCTCGACGGCCGTGCTCTTGGTCCTCTAGCTCCTTGTCACTGCAATTTGTTTCTGTTAGTTGATAGCTTGCTACAGAGGGACACAAGTAGAGGACCATGAGTTGAGGTCTCAGTCAGGCCCAACAGCTCAGGCTTCCTTTTTAATTTCTTTGTACGACAAACTTTGGCACACTTCGCGGCGCCCTACCAGGCACGATATCCTGTACAAAACAACATAATATTGTTACTTAGTGATAGGAGAACAGGGATACATCACAAATTCACAATTAAGGCAAAATCCTGCGCTTAATATACTGAACCTGTCAAGGACGTAGCTGATGAAATAAGAAAGGGTTATAGACTGCATTCTAACATTAAGGTGAGCAGCACAAGGAACTCCATATTTGAGATCAATATGCTTTATTTTCCCACATGAAGGTCCACAGAGAAGAGGGACCACAGTCCTCTCCATCTTGACAGCATTAGTTAGGCAAGCAATTGATAAGAACTATTCTAACCAAGGCATGCCATGCTCATGCTACAGCAACACATCAAGATTGCAATTTTGAAATGCTACCCTGCAAGGACACTTACAAGTTCAAAGGCCAGCAATTTGTTCTCATCTTCCATCATCTTATCCTACAATAAATAAATAAACCAATAAAATAGTGGATGAGGGAAAGAATTAAAAAGAACCACATGCTCAAAT
The DNA here is from genome assembly GCA_015847255.1 of Hyparrhenia diplandra. NCBI lineage: Eukaryota > Viridiplantae > Streptophyta > Magnoliopsida > Poales > Poaceae > Hyparrhenia > Hyparrhenia diplandra. Next base: position 37,528 of record JADLZK010000820.1, on the reverse strand, counting down.
AAATTCATAATACAAATCATAGTCAGATTAAGCTCAAATAAAAGTGAAGAGGAGTAGATTTTTTTACCTTGTGCTTTAACAACAAGAGAATTTAATAATAAGTACTCCATCTCAAATAAATTGGCAACACATTCACAAAAGGTAGCTGTAAACCAAGAAAAACAATATAATTCTTGTTGCAGTGGTCCTGTCATTATGGCTATTTCTTTTGCCCTATGAGATGAAATCCAAACTGATTTTTTCCCACTGTATTTGTAAAGGAACAACTGTAGAGTGCCAGATTCACAACACAGCTACAACTGTTGTCCATAGGCTAGCCCAAACGATCGACTGCCTCCATCAAAGATGGAAACCCCAATGCCAACAGAACTCTCAAACCCCAAGCATCTGAAGTTCAGAACAATGAGTAGACTTTCTTTGCATATGTTCATCAAGAGCAACCTTCCTTTGTTACTGGTAACATTGATAGGTGGTATAACAGGCCAGAACTATCCTGCATCCAAAGTGACAAGCACCAACCATGCCAACACGACTTTGGAGACCCTTGCATCACAAGTTCAGAACAACATAAGAGAACAATGTGAAATCCACTTGCTTGATAAAGGAGTAGTCACCCTCCGCCAAACATCACTACAGATTACCCTGCCTACTCTACCAGAATGTGGAAACCATCTAAATAGCTATAAATTATAATACACAATCTAATCTCTTAGCAGTAAAAAATTGAAGTCTTGGTCATCTCAAACATTGAGTTAAATGTATCTCCTAACCAAAGTAGCTGATAGTTGATTTCCTACCTTGCAGCAAGGTTGCTACATGCCTATTTAGCACGTACCGATCCTTTGAGATTTGAGTAAAGGTCTATGATTCTACAAAATAAACCCAGGGGCTGCGTTTGGACTGCATCCGGGCTGCACTGGCTGTGGCGACGGGCTACAATATGCTGAGAAACAATGACAGGTTACTGGTAATGCCCAACATCAAGATGAGAATTGATACCTATTACAATACTTATTGCAATAACAACCCATGCTGTGTGGTTCAAAAGACTTTAAAATGGTTATCGTAAATATTATAATTTTCAGACAACAAAATGCTCAGCCTTGCTTTTTATTTCAGATACATTAGGAAAGTGTATCTAAACAGTATCATGGTACAACACATGAAAAGAAATTGAATTAGCATGTTCTCAATCTAGAGAAGAAGAGATTCAGAAATACTTGTCATACCTGAAGTCTCATTCAACTGCCTCGTTTCCTCTCATTCTTCACTTCTTGTTTCTGTACAAAGAAACACAGCCATTAGTCCATCACAAAAAAGGATACACATATGGCCTAAGCTTGTCTATCTGAATATGCATGCCCCTAGAGCCAAGTTCTGAAATCAGCAGGTAGTCAGCAAATTTTCTGATTGGGAAACTTTCAGTGCAAAGCAGACAGAACAGACAGCTGCACTTCAGTAAAGGACATGGTGATGTACTGGCGTGGGCGCCATGGAGGCGGCGATGTTCCGGTGGCGCTGATGCACGCAGGGCGAGTTAGGGGGCGCGGTCGCACGGCGTCGAGGCGGCGGGTCGCGGCGATGGCACACGGTGAAGGATGACGAGGCTGGAGGACGACGGCGCGGGCGTACGTCGAGGCGGCGATGTACTGGCAGCGCTGACGCACGTCGAGGACGACGGCGCGAGCGCCGTGGAGGCGACGCTGACGCACGGAAAGACGACACCAGGGGAATTGCGGCCGGCGGAGCCACCGCCCGAGCCCGCCCTCCACGTCTTCTCGATCCGAACAAGCCCGGCGGAATCTGGCGATCCGGGGCCTCAACTCAACCCCTCCTCCGCGGCAGTGGCAGCGCAAACCTCCCACCGGGGTGGACCTCGCGGCGGCAAAGATAGTGATCGATGTACCCTGTCTCTTGGATTCAATTGAAATATTTGTTGTGTCCTCGAGTTCCAGTAAGAAAATGATTCATTTAAATGAATGATTCAATCGATACATTTGCTATCTCTTCTAATTCCCCTGGGAAGACGACTCTGACAAATTCTTTTTCAAAGAACTCATGGTTTCTTTCCTGCATCGCTAGCGGGGAGGGAGGGCTTCATGGACGTGGTGGGGGCGGGGTCAAGGAGCTTTGCTCGATCAGCATCCTATTTGGCCAATCGGCTGTGGGGAATGGGATGCACGTTCACGCGGGGCTGCATCATCCCGATGCCATCAGGGATCTCCTCCACTGGCCGGCCGGACCTCTGTGGCACAGGATCTCGTGATGGTGATCCGCATGCTACTTACCAGGATCACCTTCCTGACGTTGTTTGCGATTTGCCATGACGACGACGGCATCTTACTTGCTCGTTTCGCTTTTGACGCTGCGTGACGACGACTGCAACCGTGCAACGCTTGTTTCAACACGAAATTTGTCTTCAAGAGTTATCTCTACTATAAATAAATGCGAAACTTCTCCAAGAGTTTGAAGCGTTACAAACTCACCCGGCCGCGGCCCACACGCCCTCCGCAAGCACGGCCAGGAATCGAATCCCACACGGCCCGACCATTATCTCCCACAGATGATAACATTTGCTGAACTCTTGTAATCGTTCCATGTAACATATGTACCCATCCTCACGCGCATGGTACAAATGCAACCAAAGATAAAAGGTACAGTATATGCCGAATATTGTATGGAAATAGTCGAATAAGTTCAGATAGGAGTTTACTATCAATACGTCATTCAAACAAACTGAGTAACTTTACATGAACCTCTGTGCATATTCGACAGTACATTAAAAGGATGATGGGTCCATATATTACATGGAACGATTACATAAGTTTAGCTTTGAGTAAATATGTCAAACAATGGAAGCCTAGGAATTTGCTTCACCGAACTATAACATTTGTTTGATAAGGACTAGCGACGCACATGTTGCAATCGGAAAGGCTTATTTTGAACCCTGAAAGTATATGGATCTAGGTGGAAGTTGGATGTCCAATGGATACCCTCTAGTTAAAAAAAATGAACTAGGAAGAGGTGGTCCCCCACTAAAATTTGAATTTCTAAATCATTTGTCAAAATCCATAGATGTCCAAATTAGATTGGTCTTCCACCTATATATATGGATAACAGGATCATAACAACAGTAGAAGATTTGTTTCGCAGAACAAAATTTGAGCTATAGATTAAATAAAAGATTTCTTAGCTTGAACCAAAATCTAGCTTTTTCATGTAATGTGTCGCTCATCTGTAGAGGTAGGCGTAAGACCACTGAAACAAAGCATGACCAAGCCCTGGAAATTACAGAGGCATGTTTTGTGCCTCATATTGTACACATTAAACTACTACATAGTTCATAGAATCTCAATCCAGACCAGGCAATATTTTTTTCCCCGCCATCAGTCTGTTTTTTTTCCCTTTAATTTGCAAGAACCAAAACTGCAGATATGTGAACTACAGAATAGTCCATAAAGTCTCAGTCCGCCTTTTTTTGCCTATATTTTTTTGTAATCAAGTTGCAGGTATAAAAACTCAGTGACTGTTTATAAGCTCTGAACCTGCACAAAAGATCATATATGTTCTGCCAACTCCTAGAATTTGTAGTCAAGTATCTATGGCTAGGTCATACAGGTGGAGCAAAAATCTGGCTTACAAATGTACCATGAACTCATCCAGGTTGATGACAATAGACAAGGACCAAGTTAAAAGTACTATGACAATAGAAAAGGACCAAGCCAAAAGTACCAGCTGGAATGTGCCGAGTAAGGTAAGGATTGAATCACCGCTTGAAACGCTGTATTTTCTCTGAGGTGGCGCCACTACCTTATTTTCATACTGCTCGGTGCAAGGGCAGTAATTTCCTTGCTCATCTTGTCAGCAATGCCACGGAACACGACTGTTCCAGCACTGAGAACAATGTTACTATAGAGATTCTTCCTGATATCAACATCACAGCTCTTATATATATATTTTTTCTCTATCCAAAATTCACTGAGGAGTTATGTGCTTGGAATAATCATAAAGAAAGAAGGTGACATGGGCCAACTATTTTATAACAAATCTGGAGAGTTGTAAACTAATCCATGAACAAGCTGGTTTTTAACCAATCATAAGATTTCTGATTTTATCTTAAAACCAAGCCGAAAAAGACCAAATTGTAAGCAATATAAAACATGGCGCCACTGGATATTTAAATAGGGGTACAGACACTGAGGTTTGTTAGTTTAATTACAATACATGGCCATGTAACATGGAGGGGCAGTATGCATGGGCCTGGTGTATGCTTTTGAGTTACAGAAACTAAACTGTCCAGGAATGCTTGCCTTTTTCAGTATGTGGCACAAACGAGTTTGTTATCCGTTAATATGCACTTTATCTGTAGTTACTCAACAATTTACACGCAGAATTTTGGAACCGATCATCTGTAGAAACTATACAATGCAAATACAAGATTGGAAATAGGCCATAAAAGATCAATAGCTCCAAAACATCTGTAGTTACCAAGAAACTCCGCATCTAACATGGCAATCTGATATGAAGTCACTATGATAGGAAAATCAGGACCAGCAGTTTTAGGCATGAATTTTCTTCCTATCTCAGGTCGGGCCACTTTATTTCCATGACAATTGTTTGAGTAATAGCCATGCATTCTAACTACAGGAACAAACTTGACAATTCCAATGCACTGTGTCCGTGCCACCCATCCGATTGACCTCATCGGTTCAGAAACAAGGAAACAACTCTGCTTTCAAGCCAACCCTAAGTGGGTAAACATTGATTGCCCACCTTTGACCAATCTAGAAACAGGAAAGCAGCATCATTTGGCTTACAAATGAAGTATCTCCAGCAAGGTTTTTTTGTTTAAGATTTTTTTGCAAACAAATGGCATATGACCCAGCACTAATCAGTACTATGTATTGAACTAAGGTGTTTACCCAAATCAGTAATACGTGTATCTCTGATTTCAGTTGAATTTTGCAGGACATAGTAGATATTAATTAACCATTACTGATACTTTTAGCAATTACAGTAGAGCAGGTAATGTTGAAGTGTTTGCAGCAACTTCAAGGGAAGGTGCAACATAAATTCCAGATGCTGTAATCAAATTCGGCAATAGGAATATCCTACATTGCGTGATGCTTTACATTCTCTTATATGGAAAACAGAACATGTTCATGTACATAAGGAGCATTAGAAATTGCATACATGGCCATTGGAAATTCAAAGGGAACAAAGAGCCAAGGAAACCAAGATTACCTTGGGTCCAGTAGTGGGTACACGAGGAACCTTGAAATCACCAGATCACATCTGAAAAAAAGGCTGCACTGATATAGTTCAATAGATTACTCAAAAGATTTCAAAAATAAAATTAAGACATTCGGTAGACAATAGAGGTTAAAGACACCTAGAACTGTACTGAGAGAGGGAGAGAAGAACATGGAAGAGAAAGATATAAGAAATTATTTCAAAGTTTGTAAAAACATTAGGTGTCATCACGTGATTCTAATTTAGTGGAGAATGAAAATGGTACTGATGTACCAGATAAATATGGCTGAGCATCTCATCATTTAATTTGGGAACAGCCACCAGGAAGCAGCCCACCCGCCCCTTTTATTTAGACTAAAAGGATACAACACCAGGTTTGAACTCTGAGCCGAAGTAGCTTCAAATGAGACACAAACGATTTAAATTAACCTGTTCAACTATGTATGAGTCAGTAAGTAAAGTATTAGGTTTCCTAACCATGTCTAATATGTAAGAGATACTCGAAGAAACACTAACGGGAGTAAGTAGACTAAGAGAAAAGAAATCATTTGAAGAAAAATATTAATTTTGTTTATTTTCCTAATAGAGAAGAAGGAATATATAAGAAAAAATTATCTATTTCTCTTTGTACAATTAGTTTGATAATGTGTGTGGTAAAAGAAAACATAGCAATATAGATTTGAAACCATGATAAGCCTGTAACGTTTGCTCTGTCAGATACCTGTAACGTTTGCTGTATTGGATACTTGCATTGATCAAGGAATAATAAAAAAACATAGCATAATGAGAAAAAGGCAAATTCCAAATTCCAAATTGTGCAATGCTTTTCCGTCGAAGGTACAACCATAAAGCAGCATAAACAATGCACAATCGAAACTGCAACCTTAAACTGTATATTGTATAGGGAATTTAGCGCTGGAAGGATTCTTAAACCACAAAGCCAAGGTTGATTGAGGGAAACTATAGAATGTGTAGAGTAAATACATCATTGGCAATGGGGTGTGCTCAGTAATCTAACAACCAACAAACTATGTGGAGTTGTGGACTAAGCACATCATAGACAATGGAACCATGCACAAAATGTAGCTGGGTATATTCACCACGAGGGTTGAAGGAAAATGAGCGGAGGCTTATCTCACGACATGGGACTGCTGATGGCCAAGCAAACAGACTCATGAACAGGAGATTTTGAGGCGATGTGGCTCACCGAGAGGCATAAAGGCGACATGGCCATAACGCCCTGGTCGATAGTGCCAGAGGATTTAACCTGCTAATTAATTGGTAAGCCAAAATGGCAGTGTTATGACAAACCAATGCAAGTACCAAGAAGCATGGAATCATGAAATAATTGACCGCCGTCACACAAATTTTGAGCAACGTGGATAGAACAGCCGGCCAGAGAGCAATATAGAATGTTTGGGGGTTATTCCATTGTCTATAGTTTCTATGAATTTGGAACGACATGACCAGCCTCCCCTACCAGAAAGTATCATAGAATTGAAGAGGTTAATTCCATTGTCTCAGTTTGCAAAAGGTTCATCATTGCAAAACCCCAAAACCTTAGTAACTCAATAAGATATACTTAATCCCAACAAGGGCAGCTGCAAGGAGGTACTAAACTCAAAATGAAATACAAATCGATGGTGGCACAAAAACCCAAAGCAAACTTACTGCTCCAGGTAACAGGGATGGGCGTGTCATCAGATCAGCTAGGTAGGAGTAAAGAGGAGATGCACGGGCGAGCAGCAACAGCAACGGCACCATGGGAGCGGCAACATCGAGGAAAGGAAGTGCCGCTGCGACCATGGCGGCCCCGAGCCCGCCCGCGGCACGCCAAGCCACGCCCTGCCCGTGGTGGCCGCAACGGCCGCCCGCAACACCGAGGAAGCAGTAGCCCGGCGTGGAAGTCACCTAGGGTTTACTGTAGGAGAAGCGGAGGACGTGGCGGCGGACCTCACCTGCGAGGACCCGCTCGGGGAGGGGGCTGACGTCAAGACGGAGATGGAGGAAGGGAAGGGGGCCAGCTTCGCCGGCACCGCTCCGCCGCCAGCCGAGCCGCGCCCCCGCCATGTATCCTGCAATATTTATTAGCTAAGGCCTAAGGGACACAATGGCCAACCAAAATTCTGTGTCCTCACTATTTCTATTCTAGTGTTCTCACTATACCTTTACTGTTGTTCAACATTCAAAGTTGATCTGCAGTTTCAGATATCTAGTTTAGTGTTCTCACCAAGCTACAGTCTTAACTAGAGATTTGTCTGCAGTTGCAGACTTCTGCAAGACAAGCAACAAATTATTCAACATATTTTACCGATAGGTACTTATTCTCTCTATTCAGCAACAGTCAACACCATATACTTCCAAAATTTGACAAGTGGCTGTTTAAGTGAATGCAGGCTCAGATAATTTTTGAATACACACTATATTGCTCGGAAGTTTTGTCTGAAGAATACCAATCACATTGCTAAGTGAGTCCCAGAATCTGCAGCACCAAGGACTTTGAGAATTTAGTGTGAACATGCAGTACTGTTCAATTGTAATAAGTGGCACAAATCCATGGGCCTAATGTAATAAATGAAATATTCTAATCCAAACAAGTAAAATTGTTCTTGAGATACATTTCCTTTAATCTTCTCAATTCTTAATAAGATTACAGTTTTGTAAAAGTATCTGAGTGTAGTCATAGATTCAGTAGCATTGGAACTCTTGCATTTTTTTCCCCGCTTGAGTTACGCAAGGAGCTGAATGGGTAAAGACTACGTCATGAATGAATGATTTTTCCATACTACATGTTAAAAGACACACTCGACTATTTGAGCTCTGCATTGCTATGAAGAAATATTACCATTGGTTAATTTGGTTGCTTTCATCTGACTTTTACTCAACCAAAATGGTGATGCATTTTTCCCCCATAAATGCAGTTAACGACATTTGAGCATTAGGTGACTTCACCAAGCACCTGCTATTTGATGTGTCAATGCCGACTTAAAGGAAACAGATGTGCCAATGCTAGCCCTGTGGAAATTGAACAATGTATTCTTCTCCTTTTCACCAACTTCTTTATTTGCTCTAATGAGATGTTGTTTGTCAGGTATCAGGTGAGATGAATGCATGTTTGTGCTGTTCTACAAAAGTGGTTATGATATACTTACTTTCTTTTGTCAATTTGATAGCAACCAATGGCCAGGCAGCAGCCACATCGAGTGATTTTGTTTTTCACACTTCCTTTTCCTGCTGCACACAGGTTCAGAATTTGTCTCGTCTTGAGCCTTACGGATCCCTTCCCTCGAGCAATAGAAACACTTTTCATCAGCAATCCATTATTTTCTTTGTCATCAGCAATCCATTATTATTTTCTTTGTGCTGACCGACACGTACCGGAAACCCAATATGTGCAGCATAGGCTTTGTAGAAATCTCTGGCTGATTCGATATCTTCAAAAAACGATGCCAACTACTAGCTTTGAGGACTCAGCGCACATCGCATTCTGCTGTGCAGGATGATCCCTGCATAAAAACAACATTAATGCGTAAACACGAATGACTGCTGGTAGAGATCATGCATTTTTTTTTTTTTTTGTAACATAGCAACAACTCATAGTTTCTTGCTAAGAAAAGTACATTCCATGATTTTTATGCTGATTTACACCCTGCACTCGCATAGCCACAACCCGGTGTGAAAAAATATGATCTCTGCATAAGAAAGCATGGTACAGACTAGCTGTCTTTGAAATACACATTACATTTTTCATACATTGAATGACATACTCCATAATGTTTGGGGTGTTGCACATCCCACTCCAAAGGTGGCATCCATTCGGACTACTGTTCCGCATTAGACAAGATATCCGGTAAATCGGGTGGGCATTGCTCATGTTAACATTGAGAGAGAGAGAGAGAGAGAGAGAGAGAGGCAGAGAACACAGAGAATTGAATTAATAATAATAATATATTATTATTTGTTGAAAAATTGAAAAAATAGGATAGTAATTTTGTTACAGCCAGCTTCCAACACACCCACATCTGTTGATAACATACAGGACACATTCAAACATACCCTTTCTTTGATTGGTATTGATAACATTCAGCTAGCTAGCATGGTCCAATGCATAGCAAAGATTCCACATACTGCCATGTAATGCAAAAAAGATGGTGAACCATGGACGAAATCTACCCCTTCCCCATGGTCATACAACAAGCCACATGGCATACTAACTACTATTTCAAGAGATCCATCACGGAGGTTGCACTTGAAAAGGTGTCGGGCATCCACAGAGAGGAATACCATGTCTTGATAAACTGTCGAGCAAAAACACGAAGATTCCTTGGGCAGATTGACACAGCAATGTAGCAACCGCGCCATGTTCGCGTGAACTTATCAGCCCTAATTATCAGTCATGATATAGTGTTTTTCTCTCACAACAAAACAGCATCAGCCGGATCATCAACCACAGAAACCATCGGTTGTTATTATGTTTAGTCCATCTTGTGCTTACCAAATGGAGACTTCCCATGGGCTGTCGATAATATCCAAATGCATTCAAACATACCTTTTCTTATACTCCCCCCTCTGTTCCAAATTATAGTTCACTTTGACTTTTTTGGTACATACATTTTGCTATGTGCCTAGATAAACAATATGTCTAGATACAGAACAAAATGCATGCACCAAAAAAGTCTAAGTGAATTACAATTTGGAACGGAGGGAGTACATCAGTATTGATAACATCCAGCTAACTGGCTAGCATGGCCCAATATGCATCAAAGATTCCACATATGGCACCATGTAATGCACAAAAGGGAGTGCACCATGGATGAAATTTACCCCTTCTCCGTGGTCATACAACAAGCCATGTGGCATATTGACTAATGTTTCAAGAGATCCATCATTGAGGTTGCACTTGAAAAGGTCCCGAGCATCCACGGATAGGAATACCGTGTCTTGATTAGCTGAAGCACAAGCAAAAACACGAACATTCCTTGGTATGGGCAGATTGACACGACAACGTAGCGACCATGTTATTATGTTTTGTCCATCTTGTGCTAACCAGATGGAGACTTCTAAAGGGGAGGGGGAGTGGACATAGCATAGCTTGCCACCTAGCTCACACAGAAGGTCATTGGTACTTAGACAGCTCCTACATGGAGGATTGGGGTGCACAGTGAATGTATCATCACACATGCTAAATCGAAGGATAACATCTGTGGCGAGCTTACCGTGGTCAGCATCAGCCAAGGACTGAACCGCACTCCAATAGAAGAATCCTGGCAAGCAAATAGGAGTCCTTGCCTTGATAGGGTAAGGTGGATCAATTGTGGCTTTCCATTCCAATGTCTCTCTACCATCGCCAAACGTCAACACCTCATGGCCAATGTCATATTCTGTATATATTTGTCCTTCATGGTATGAGCGCAAGAAGTGCCTAGCCACCTTATATGTACCACTAGAAGGATCGAAGCCAAAGGCAACCCTTTGGTCCAACACAACATTCCGAGTGCCTGGTGGCAACTCGACAAACTCCTTGGTCGCTGGGTTGCACACGAATATGTGCCCTGTGACACTGGGGATCAGAACCAATCCGTCACAGTGCAGGGGGGATGCTGAATAGTGGGATGCCATTGGGACGAGGCTTGTTCCTCATAATGAGTTTGGCAACCTTGCTCTGCGCTGTTGGTTGGAAGCTGTAGATGTGCACAAACTCAGAGACCCGCTTCGTCGGTTCCCGCTGGTACATTCGGGGGACTACTACCATGGATGATGAGCTAGCTCTTGCAAGCTCCAAGTGCAGACGACCAAAATGAGCGCTCGATATGGTAGCACACCACGCCTTGCAGACGGATTTGAAGCGCACAAGGGACTTCACAGGAAGGCGAACAAGTATCTCCAAGACCACCACCTCATCTGGAATCATGTTGACACTGCTGACTTCCGGCACTGCTGGTTCATATATCGGTCCTTGTATTAATAATCCTGAGTGCCTTCAATCTTCACTACGGTCCTTGTATTAATAATCCTGAGTGCCTTCAATCTGCTCTACCCTGCCCTGCGCAGTCCACATACAAATAAAGTAGTCAGAATACTAAGCCGACTCGGAATTAGAACCCGATACCAATCGGTATCATACTAGCAACAACTAAAACTTCGTATATGGATCAGATTCGAACAAATCTATACCTTGTTACATATATAATATATATTTATATATTCGAATTTGTGTTCTGTAATCAGCTCTAGTCTCTACCGCGTTCCCTTCGGAGTCCATAGGCCCCACGCTCGCTGAAGTTTACTTATGGGGAGACTTAGATCCATACAGCCTGCAAACGATAATGTATATATAATATAGTAAAATATGATTACCGTAAAAGCGGTGGAGAGTTAAATCTGTAAACGCCGAAGAGAAGGGAAAAAAGAAAACGGCTCTCAAAACGGCCAAGGATCCAAAAATCAAATCGAAAAAAGAACTCTAACTAAATAATCGAATAAAAAGCAACGAACCATGGCTGCGACCCAGATAAGGACCAACGGCGTACCCAGCAAACGCACAGCGCGCCGGTCCGACTAGACGGCGACCTTCAGCAACACGCGCCCAGCGTCCACGGGTGACACTGCACACATCCGAGCTCCCCAAGCAGCAGAGGCGGCGGCGGCCGCCGCCATGGATTCGCCGATCTGGCCGCTTGGATCGCGACTTGGCCGACGGAAGCACGATTCGGTTGAGGTACTTTGGGAGAATAAATTTTGGAAGAGGAGAGAAAGTGAAGGGGAGAAGAATCGGTGATTTGCGCGTCTGGTGGAACTGGGAACAGGCCGAGCGGAGAGATTTGCCTGGTGGAACTGGGAACAGGCCGAGCGGAGAGATTTGCCTTATAGGTGAGGGAGGACTGCAGGAGTGCGGAAGAAGAACGGATGGGTGCGGCCGTGCGGGGTGTCAGGACGCGAAAAGCTGCGCCGTATTTCCATAAGGTTAAAAAGATTCTTCGTCTTTTTCGGTCAAACTATGAATTAGTTTTTTATTTTCACCTATATTTAATACTCTAAAAAATACATTAAGAGATTTGATGTGACGGGAACTGTAGCACTTTTTGGGTTCCTGTAGATGCAACCCGAACACCCACTCAAATCCCTGTTAAGTTAGCTTTGGTTTAGGCGGCTAAAATTTCTAACATTTTTCCTACTTTCTCTCCATCACATCACATTAAATACATCAAAAGACGTATGTTTGGAGTATTAAATGTAGATAAAAAATAACTAATTACACAGTTTAGATGTACATTGCGAGGCGATTTTTTTTGAGCCTAGTTACTCCATGGTAGGATGATATTTACCACTAACAAGCGAAATGTACTTCAACGTGCGATGTGATATTCGGTTACAATTTTTTGCCATCTAAACTTTAGTTGGGGCTAAGAAAATCTTGTTTGGTTATAAATCTATCCTCTTTAGCCTGATTTACTTAATGCAACTAGAGCCTCTTAGTCGGGCTTGTTGGAAACGCTCGGGTGGCCGTTCCCACGAAACCAGGCTATCGATGCATCAAGTTTCGTGCAAATGACTGCTCCCCTCGCCTTCCGTCGTTCCCCTCACCACTGGCGGGGTCGCTACTCTCTCTCTCTCTCCGGTCGACGCCACCGGTCCCCCCGCCGGTGCTCCGAGGTCGTGGCCGATGGCGTGACACAGCTAGGCCAAAATCTCATCTCCCTCTCAGAGCTCCCTTCCGGCCACGAGGCGCCGGCGGCAACACCGGCACCGGCGCCCAGCCGTCTCTGGCGTGGGGAACTTCGATGTGTGCGCCTGAGCCATGGTGGTGTTAGATTTGCGGACCTGGAGGGTTGGCTGTCCCGCGAGCTCCTCGCGACCTGCAACCGCACCGAAGGTACACGGATCGGAGCCGGCCATGGCAAATCTGAGTGACGAAGCTCTGCGGCTCCAGCGCCCAGCGCCCCTACGGGAGAAGCATTTGTCGGGGCACGCGGCAGCGAGCACGCAGCCATGGGGTCTTTGGGCTCGTCTTTGCCATGGCGGCGTGCCAGTGTGTAGGGAACAATGGTGGCATGGGTCGGCCAGCGCGTCGTCGGCGACCTCTTTGCGGTGGTCCGGTCTTGGAGCTCTACTTCCGCGTCACGCTCGAACGCCTCGCGGCGGCCATGTTCATTGTGTGGCCGGGGATGTGAAGCGCCGAGGGTCGTCTTTGCGAGGACGGGCGAATGGAAGAGCACGCCGGCGCGGGGCGGCGGCTCCGATTCTTTGGGCGTCCCCGCTGAGGCCCCAACGTCGACAACGGCGTCTACATTGCCGGCCGGCCGCAGTGAAAAAGAACATGCTCGCGCATGGGGCTGGCCGTTGGTGGACCGGTGGTCCACATGTCTTTTGCTCTGTCCTCCTTCCACGGCTGGTTCTCCATGCTCGTCATGTGCGGCTTGGGCTTGTTGTGCTTATAGGCATGCTCATACTGCTCCAGCTCTCGTGTGCCCGCGGCCGGCGGCGTCGTGTCCGCCATCCTTTGTTGAAAGGGGCGCTTTTCGCAACCTATTCGGCCAATTGTCTCAATGATGGTGAAGTTAAGCGTAGAAAATGGAGGTGACTCTATCCAAGCCAACCCAATCAAGCTGATGGATTCGAAGATGGAGGTGACTCGTCTCTACGATGTCCATGCAAAACCATCATGCAACTCATGCAAAACTAGTTTGGACTTAGGTAACGGGTTCGCAAGTTCGAGGGGCTAAATGTCTAGTTTCTAAATTCATGGGACCTATTTGGCATAAGCGCTGCAAGTTCAGATGCTCGCGGTGCATTTCTCTACACAATGAACCGCCAACCCAAGCCACCAAGCTGATGGATTCGAATATGACAGGCAAACAATGTATGGAGTCCACCACCAGGACCAACATGCTAGATAGAAGCAAAATTTGGATTCAATGGAGTAACTTTTCACACGACCATATGTACAGTAATCCTAATTATCTTTATCTCGCCTAAATGTAACCGTCAGCGATGTAAACAGCTGTACATCTCATTTCTATGTAATAAAAGGCCCCATCTATTACGATATTAAATCCTTCATTACTCTAATTCCATACTCTAGACTCATTGTTTTTCGCCAATAAAAATCTTCTACCTTATTCCATCCTACGGACAAACAAGTTTGACATCCAATTCGGCGCGCAAAGGCAGTCACTCTGGGCTCCATGCGGCAGTCAAGGCGCCACTCAACGACGCCTGCTGTTGACTCATAATATAGAGCCTGGATCTCTCTGATTTGATTCAGACCTTGCGTGAAAGGAATAAATCTTAGTATCTACTCCCTCCGCCCCTAAAAAGATATTGCCATGGGATGCATGTCAAAGTTTAACTCAATTTATAGAAAATACGTGCAACATATAAATCTCTAAATAATTTGTTAAAAAACTAGACTTAAAGATTTTTTTGATGATGCTAAATTTAACCATAAATTTTATATATTTTAATATATAATTGTCGATATTTGTTTCTCGGGAGGCGTAGTGCTTTTAGGGATGGGCCAGTACGCCGTACACCGTACCAAGGAACACAAGCAAATTTTAAATGAACATATAAAAAAAAAAAATCCCCGAAAAAAGATACAGATCTGAGCGAGAGAGCAACAAATTTCCTCCCAGGATCTGAGAATCCGAAAGGAGGTTTTTGTTTTTGACAAGAAATCCGAAAGAAGGGTTAGCAAAAGGAGAAAAGATATGGGCCAAAAAAATTTCTGACGAGGCTCCTAGCAGCTGCGGTGGGTGGCTCTACTTGGGTGTGGTGTCACGCGCCGTTGGGCTTCGAGCCACCGCCTAACCAATTGTCTTTTTACGTCCCACCAAGCTTTGGCCTAAGACGGGCTGGTTCCTTGTTTAGCCATCTTGGGCTCAAACACGTAACCTATCATGGGGCGGGCGGAGAATTAATTTTTGGATCAACGGGCCTCGAATTCTTTGGTGGATATTGAACCAAAAGCCGGTTTTCTCGTGTTTTTAGTCCCACATTGTTTCTCGGACCAATGATAACCTTCTCAAGTAGGCACACCACCACATCAAAGTCTCGAGAGGTGGTAGAAGGAGTGGGTTTGAGACACGCTCTTCGGTGTGTGCTTTATGGAAAAGTCCATTTAGCCGGTGCCTTATGGGATTGTGGACTCCCCCTCTCTCTCAACCATCTCTTTTTATTTTTCCTTTCAAGAATTGTATTTTTTTTTTCACTAACGAAAATCGAATGGCGGGGCCACCACCGCTACCCTGTCTGAGTCGCCGGTCGTCCACTGCCGCCGCCACGAAGCCGCCCGACGCGCATTGCAGCCGGCCATTGCTACCCACCAGACCGTCAAAGTCTTGCGCTGCGCGCCTTAAACCGCCATGGCCACGGCCCGGACGCATTGAGGCTAGGAAACGCGGCGGGACTCGCCACGCCGCCATGGATTTGCCACGCCTGTATAGCGCCACACCGCCGCTTTCCAGAGTAGTCGTGGCGGCCGTGGATGCCGTGCCGCAGCTTAGCCACGCAGCGGCTGCGTTTTTCTGGGACGGTGAAACCGGTAAACCGCGGTTCTGTGTAAAAAGAAGGCAAATTCAAAATTTAAAATTTAAAAAAAAATCGTTGAAAAAAATTACGTAAAATAGTTCATGATTTATAGAAGCCAATGGTATAAAAATTTGTCAAATTGGAGTTGGTTTGGTATAAAAATTTCAAATCTAAGTTTGAAAAAAAAAAAAAAAAAAAAAATACACAAAGGCCCATTAAGGCCCATTAAATCATGAAGGTCGAAAAACATACTAAACACACTCAAATTTAAGTAATTTTTGACATCATTGGATTCTACAAATCATGAAGTATTTTTAGGAATTTTTTTAGCATTTTATAAAAAAATTACATTTTGAATTTTGAAAAAACCGTTCAAATCAAGCTCAAACCCTCGGTAAACCGCTCAAACCGCCGGTTTTGCCGGATTTTACCGTTCGCCGGCGCCGTTTGAATTCAAACGAATTCAAATTCCAAACCGTCCGTGAACCGGCCGGTTTACCGGTAACTGGACCGGTTTACCGATTCGGGACCCCGGCGGTTTTACGGTCCGGTCGGTATAAAAACGCAGGCCACGCGTGCACCACGCCGCTGAGACCGCTGCACTCGCCACCTCGCGCCATCGGCCGCCAGGACGAGACACCGCAAGCGCGACGGAGCACGAGCGGACCAAAGCCGCCGCTGCCGTACTACCCACCGTGGGGCACCGCTCAGCCGCCCTCCGTGCTATGGCCTCGCCTCAGTCCACCGCCACCGCCGCGAGCAACGCACGCGCTGCCGCCTGCCTGCACCCAGGCAAGCCGCCGACGAGGATCGCATCGCCGGCGCCTCTACCTTCCCTCTCTCTGCCGTGTTCTGTCGATGGGCAGCATCCCGTGGAGGGACTCAGCCTTTCCATGTGGACCCCTGCTGTCATGGAAGGTACCCGTTTCCCATAGACATGGCTCATATGGAATGGAGGCAGTCGAAGGGCAAAGCCCAGATCGGCTCATGGCCTGATGGACCTTGTCTACAGCACAGTGTCCGACAGCCTGACTGTTGACTGGACCCGCGCGTCAGCCCAAGGCAAAATGCTACGGTCACCCAAGGAAGCGTACACGGGAGAGTGGAACTCTATTTTCCATGCTTAGAAAAAATTCCTAGAAGAATTTATAAATAAACTAGGTACACCCATGACCCTTCCCATAAATTTTCACCTTCATCCCTTTTACCCAAAATTCCATAACTATTTCCAAAGTTTAATTCCATTTCATAATATTGTACATTATAAAACTCTGGAAATTCAAAACTTCTCCATCCTAACTCCAAATCACTCCATTCCAATTTCATAATTCCTCTAAAATCATCCTCTACATTTTCATGCTCTTGTCCCATTATTTGGTGCCCACTTAAATTCTAGGTTCATTTTGTGCCTCCCTTCTTATTCTAGGTTCATTTTGTGCCTCCCTTCTTTGTAGTTGCATTGTAGTTGAGCCGACCGGCGTAGGAGTTTCTTCGGAGCAAGCCAGCTCACCTGTCATCGTGCCGATAAGTAATAAATAACACACAAGACAAGTCCTTACCCCCCCTTAATCTTGACCTAAGAAAATAATAATTATAAGATATGGAACTTGAGATCATGGCCTATTATCGCATGTGGACTTGAGAATGAAACATACTTGGTGTATGTATGAGATTGATGAGAATAATACTTTACTTGGGACTGCCGCCGCCGTTGTGGCCTCCTCGATGACGCCCCCCACCACCGCCGCCGGCGTCCACGCGACGCCGCCACAGGATCCGATCATGGGCTGGCCGCTGGAGACAGGTACTTGCCGTCGCGGGAGTCTTTGTGTGGCAGGTCGGCTTGTCGGCCGGGCTCAGAGGACCTTGCGCCGTAGGCGCACATGGCGGCCACCCCCATGTCGCCGCCCCGGTTGCGCTTTGGTGGAGGCCTCTTTGCCGCCGCCACAACTCCCAACCGGCCGCTCACGCCATCGTCGTCCTCGTCCTCAACCGGCGGCTGTCCGGCCTGCCTCGGGGCGAGCCCGGCGGCCATGCCGCCATCTTGCATGAGGCCGGGGCTATGGCCCCCCCACCATGCGCCGCCGTTTCGTCGGGTGGCTTCCCAAGATCTCGTCGCCCTTCCCGTTGAAGCTGCCGTGTGGGGAGGCCTCCAACCGCGGTGGCGGGGCCCTCTCCCCGAGGCGGCCCCCTTCGTCCCATCCACCGGAAGACCCAAAGAATTGCGTTGGGTAGACGGATCCTTCTCGATTGCTCGGACGTGGAGGATGATTACGTTGTCTTGGGAGGCCCCTACCGCCAGCCTTGGCGGCGCCTAGCCGCCCCCTCCTTCTTTGGGAACATGTCTTTGGTCGGAGCTGCTCCCCGGTCAAGGACGTCGCGGTCGCGGCCCCGCCAACCTTGGTGGCCTCGTGCCGTTGCTAGCGCCGATGGATGGAGCGCGCCCGTCGGACCATGCCCCACGGCCGACCTCGCAAAACGGTTCTGGCGCGACCAAAAGGATATGACGTACAATTTTTTTCAAACTAGGGATGGATTTGATTTTTTTAAAAAAGGTTAAATTTTATAAAAAAATCCGTTTTTGTTCATGAGTTTTTTTAGATAATGTATATATTTTATACCCGGCTTTATCTACCAAATGGTAGAATCGTTTTGCCAGTTATTATAAAAGTTCATGAGTAGATATCACATGTTTTTGGGACCCACTTCACCCGCGTCGTTGTCCTTGTTACAATAGAGAACGTTGTTTGTTAAGCCTAACAGCTCAAATTTCCTAGGCTCATATTTCCCAGGCTTAAGGGCATTAGGGCAACGGAGGCCATGCAGCTAGTTGCCCTTGTTAAGCCAAAACACAGCTCATATTAACGCTATCTGCGGAAATAATGCAGGTTTGCAGCCATTCTGTCAAATGACGGTGGAGCGTTGTAATGTTTTTTTTTTTTTTTTTCCTTTTGAGAATCGGCGCGTTATGTTAAGGAATTTATACAAGGTTAAGTTAAGTGCCTATAGAGTTAAACACTATGATCCTCAAAGATCGGCCAAATTATCATTTCATAGTTCAGTTTTAGTAGATCGCGACAAATTATCATTCCATAGTTCACAGTTTTAGTTGACCTTCATTCCTTAGTTAAAAGATTTTTCCCACGGTAAATAATTGGTCTGAAACACATATGCACAGTGCAACCATTGTTAAAAAAATCTAAAAAATCTTATACAGCATTCCACTATCAGGTGTGGATTACGTTATTTACACTGTTTTTGTTGCGAAAAGAATCAAATGCCATTGAAAAATAAAAACAGATGCGATTGAAAAATAAAACCAGTTGCAAGCAAACACAGGGAGGAATGGCAACACCGGAAAACAAATAGAAATGAAACCAAATCAACACATGATGTGGCCGCATGATATTTGGACAATGGCAGAAACGTACATGACGCCCCGTCCAATCGTGTATAGGCCGTCTCTCTGGGCACCTTGCAAAGGGCAACCTCCATAGAAAACGGGAGGGCACCCGTTAGTCTAATTATGCCGTCCCAGCACAAAATCCAACAGACCAAAACGAAACATGGGTGAGTTTGCATCGAGATGTGGCCAGGGATTGTGGCTTGGAAGTAAAAGAAGATGAATCTCCAAACAATCTTCTCCTGGCTAGGGCGATCACTCCGGGCTCCATGCGGCAGTCGGGGCGCCACTCAACGGCGCCTGCTCTTGACTCATAATATAGAGTCCGGATCTTTCTAATTTGATTCAGACAACGCGTGAAAGGTATAAATCTTAACATCTACTCACTTCGTCCCTAAAATACTGTAGCACAAGAAAGCCCAGGTTCGATCGGCCCATGGGTGGGATACATGTCATAAGTTTGACTCAATTTATATAAAATACGTATAACATTTAAATCTTCAAATAAATTTGTTAAAAAACTAGACTTAAAAATCTTTTCGATAATGCTAATAACTTAATATAAATATTTATATATTTTAACATGTAATTATCAACATTTGTTTCTCGAAAAACGTAGTGATAACCTTTTAAGGACAAATGGGAGTACACCATACCGAGAAACACAAACAAATTTCAAATGAGCATATAAAAAAACTCCCGAAAAAGGTATATATAGATCTGAACGAGAGAGCAAATTTCCTCCCGATACAAAATCCGAAAAGAAAGGATAGCAAAAGGAGAAAAATATATGGCCAAAAACATTACGACGAGGCCGAAAGGCGGAGGACCGCCACCGCCAGGTCACGAGCCGGTGGAGGTCACGAGCCGCGGTGGGTGGGTCCGGGCCTGACTCTAGCGGGTGCGGTGTCACGCGGGTGGGGCTTTGGGCCTGTCCAACCAATTGTCTCTTTTGTCCTTGGAGGCCGGTGTCACGCGCCATTGGGCTCAAACACGCTCTATCAACCAATTGTCTTTTTTTTGGATCAACGGGCCAAGCTTTGGCCTAAGAGCGGGCTGTTTTCTCGTTTTTAGTTCACATTGTTTATAGCCATCTTAACCTCAAACCACGAAACCTATCATGGGGCGGGCCGAGAATTAATTTTTGGATCAACGGGATTTTCCTCGAATTTTCGTTATCGCGCGTTAAGGGTGGATATTGAACCCGAACGTTTTCGAGAATCTCCGTTTTTTAGTGCTTCATATTGTTTATCACGTGTGTTCGTAGGGGTGAGTGTGCGTGCAATGATAACCTTATTCTCAAAAAAAAAAAGTAGGCGCACCACAGTCTAAGTGTCAGAGGTGGTAGAAGGAGTGGGTTTGAGACCTGCTCTTCGGTGGGTGCTTTATGGAAAAGTCCATTTAGCCGGTGCCTTATGGGATTGTGGACTCCCCTCTCTTTCAACCATCTCTTTTTATTTTTCCTTTCAAGAATTGTATTTTTTTTTTTCACTAAAGAAAGGAATGGCAGATCTGTTAGGATCTTTGTTAATCTATCTACTACTAGTATCGTGCGCAGCTCCCACCCGCGCCTATAAATGGCCACCTTGGAAGCCCGACGCCGGGCCACCACCGCGCCGCGCTCGCCGTCCTGAGTCGCCGGTCTTCACGCTGCCGCAGCTGGAGCACGCCGCGCTCATCACGTGGGGAGCACCTGCCTGCACCCAGGCAAGCCGCCGACGAGGACCGCATCGCCGGCGCCTCTACCTTCCCTCTCTCTGCCGTGTTCTGTCGATGGGGATGAAGATGACGCGAAGTCCACCCGTGACCAGCATCCCGTGGACGTGGACGTGAGGGAACCCTTTCCATGTGGGCCCCTGCTGTCATGGAAAGTACCCGATTCCCATAGACATGGCTCATATGGAATGGAGGCAGTCGAAGGGCAAAGCCCAGATCGGCTCATGGCCTGATGGACCTTGTCTACAGCACAGTGTCCGACAGCCTGACTGTTGACTGGACCCGCGCGTCAGCCCAAGGCAAAATGCTACGGTCACCTAAGGAAGCATACACGGGAGAGGGGAACTCTATTTTCCATGCTTAGAAAAAATTCCTAGAAAAATTTATAAATAAACTAGGTACACCCATGACCCTTCCCATAAATTTTCACCTTCATCCCTTTTACCCAAAATTCCATAACTATTTCCAAAGTTTAATTCCATTTCATAATATTGTACATTATAAAACTTTGGAAATTCAAAACTTCTCCATCCTAACTCCAAATCACTCCATTCCAATTTCATAATTCCTCTAAAATCATCCTCTACATTTTCATGCCCTTGTCCCATTATTTGGTGCCCACTTAAATTCTAGGTTCATTTTGTGCCTCCCTTCTTTCGCGCGATAGCTTGCGTTGTAGTTGAGCCGACCGGCGTAGGAGTTTCTTCGGAGCAAGCCAGCTCACCTGTCATCGTGCCGATAAGTAATAACGCACCAGACAAGTCCTTACCCCCCCCTTAATCTTGACCTAAGAAAATAATAATTATAAGATATGGAACTTGAGATCATGGCCTATTATCGCATGTGGACTTGAGAATGAAACATACTTGGTGTATGTATGAGATTGATGAGAATAATACTTACTTCGGGGACTGCCGCCGCCGGGCTGGGCCCGTGCCGCTCGGCGACGAGGAGAAGGACAGGCGGCAAGCCAGCGGCGACGGCAAGGTGACGCTCTCCCGGCGTGCTCAACTTCATCGACGGGCTCACGGTCGGCTGCTGGCGGCGAAGCGCATCGTCGTGTTCACCACCAACCACGCCGACAAAAGCCGGACCCGGCGCTCATCCGTCGTGGCCGCATGGACAAGCACATCGAGATGTCCCTCTGCCGGGAAGAGGCATTCGGGTTCCTCGCCAAGGTGTACCTCGGCGTGGTGGACGAGCACCCGCTGCTCGACACCGTGGCGGCGGCTGCTCCGGGAGGTGGACATGACCCCCGCCGACGTCGCCGAGAACCTGACGCCCAAGGGCCCCGGCGAGGACGCCGACTCGTGCCTCGCCCGCTGGTGGTGGAGGCGCTGCACAAGGCCAAGGAGGAGGCGCGGGCGAAGAAGGCCAAGGGAAAGGGGGGAAGGAGGCCGGCGGCGGCGGCGGCGGCGGCGACGACGAGGAGGAGGAGTAGCCAGATGTTGACTTGACTTGGTCACTTGCTTATTAGTTTCAGCACGTGCTCTGTTTGGTGGGACTTAACCTGATTATTGGTCGTCTGAGAATAAGACTAACACAATATTTATTATTATTGTTTAAATCGATCGACTTCTCTCTGTGTGCTGTTCAATATTTCTGCTATTTCTTGGAAGCCGACTTCAGGTGACGCAGATAGAGACCACAGGGTCCAACTTTAGCTGACACGAATGACGAAAAGGTCTGGTCTACCTCAGCGGAAACGGCGCAGATACGTTACGAAACCTGTCATCAACTTCCATCCCTGTTGACTGTGTGTTTAGAGCCCCAAATTTCCTCCAAAATTCCACTATGCAAAAAGAAGATTTCCCATCACATTAAAATACCGGCAAATGTATCGAATACTAAATGTAGGTAAAAATTTAAAACAATTACACAGTTTAGATGTACATTACGAGACGATTTTTTTGAACCTACTTACGCCATGGTAGGATAATATTTATCACAAACAAACGAAACGTCTACAGTGCTCGATGTGACATACTCCCAAATTTTTGCCCCAAATTTTGGGTTCCAAACACAGCCTGGTTGGAGGGGATGGAAATGGAGATGGTGAAACCATCGAAATCGTCTTGACATCTAGCCAATGCCATGTATACAAAGTGGAGTGATCAATCTGGGACTGCGCTGCGCTGTTGTAATTTGACAATGAAGCACCCACCCACTTGTACAATTGCCCAAAATAAAGTTCTCTCTCTGGCAATGGAATGGATAATAATAAGAAAACTCCCCAAAAAAAAACTAAATAAAACCCTAACACAAGTCATTTTGTACATGGACATGGCTCTCAAAGTACAGACTTTGGGCGTTACATTTTCAGAGCTGCCAATCCTTGCCGGTTGGGAACTGGCTTCCCTACCGACTTCCATTCCGGTTCCGGCTTGCTCCGAGGTTGCTCATCACCTCCCACAGCTGCAGCGTCGCTCTCCACTCCGTTGTCGGCGTCGGCGGCAGGGCGTCCCTATGCAGGAGGCGCTGCAGCGCGACACATTGCCATGGCCGCGCGGGACGACACGGTTGGTACCTGCGGAAGCAGTCCGTGTGCCGCAGGTCGTAGGATTGCAACACAGGACAACGTGTAGTTCCCTGAAAAAGTATTGTTCCGAATCCAAAAGGCACTGAAACATGTTTCGTTTGTTTGTGGTAAATATTATCCTACCATGGCGTAATTAGGCTCAAAAGATTCGTCTCATCGTACATCAAAACTATGTAATTAGTTTTTTTATTTACCTACATTAGCACCAAAGCGAATGAAACCGCCCGACTCCCCGATCCTCGCCTCCCGCTCGGCGCCCGCGACTCCCTCCTCCCCATCCCACCATCCAAGCCCCGATCCAACCCATCCAATACCGGATCCGGAACCCGGCGGCTTGATCTATCATTCCTTGTGGTTGGCGATGCCGTTTTGTCGCCTCCCGTTGAGGCCGCAAGCTGCGTCTTGTGCCGGCGGCCTTGGTGGCGGCGGTGTGTTCGGGGCCGCCCGGTGGCGGTCTGCTGCCCCAAGCGCTGCGGTCGAGGCCTCCCCGCTCGCCTCGGCGTCGTCCCCACAGTGGTGGGCGCCTCCTCATCTCCGCATTGGCGCGCGCGACGCCGTCCTTGGGGGTCTGCCGACCTCCGCCGCGCCGCCGCCGCCGTCGCCCTTCGCGCTGGTGCGCTCTAGCCACGGGGGCGCCGCGCCCGTGGCCTCCTCGATGATAACAGCCCGCCACCACTGCCGGCGTCCATGCGCCACCGCCTGATCCGTCATGGTTCTTTGGAGGCGCCCGTGCGGGAGTGCTTTGGGCCGGAGGTCGGCTTGTCGTCGGGCTCGAGGACCTTGCGCCGAGAGGCGCCCATGGCGGCCACACCCATGTCGCCGCCGCCCGTCGCGCTCGGTGGAGGCCCGCGCCGCCGGCCACGACTCCCAACCGGCCGCTCGCGCCGTCGTCGCCCTCGTTCTCAACCGGGCCGGGGGGTCCGGCCTGCCGCCGGGCGAGCCGCGGCGCCGTGCCGCCCGTGCATGTGGCCGGGCCGTGGCCCCTACCACGCCGCCGCCGTTCGTCGAGGTGGCCTCCTAGCATCTCCAACGCCCTTCTCGTCGAAGCCCGTCGTGGGGAGGCCTCCAACCGCGGTGGCGGGAGAGGGCCCCTTCGTCCTATCCACTGGAAGACCCAAAGAATTGCGTTGGGTGGACGGATCCTTCTCTGATTGCTCGGATGCGGAGGATGATTACGTTGAGCCGGAGGCCCCTTACCGCCGCCCAGCGCGCCTAGCCGTCCCCTCCTCGCCGGGAACATGCGCCGTCGAGCTGCTCCCCGATCAAGGACGCCGCGGTCACGGCCCTGCCAACCTTGGTGGCTGTAACACCCGGTTTTAAGAACAAAACCAGATGATGCTATATGTGAGCCCTGGAAGTCAAATCTCACATATACTTTACAAATTATTGAAAGTATCAATTCACAATGCTTAAAATATAACGAACATAATATAAAAAGACATAACCTCGGCTAGCGGGCATGCGGAAAGACACTCGATCTTCTAGTGTGGACTCCACGAGGGACCGACTAACCCGGTTGATCACAAGCCTATCTTCTTCCCGAGGTGTGGGGAAATAGCAAGGGTGAGTCCATGTCGAACTCCGCAAATATAGCTAGGCAATATCTACCCAAAACCCATGATCAATATAACATAAATAATGAATAGCATGAATCGATAAAACATGAACCATACAATAAGCATGTAGCAACAGTTATATCATAAACAACATCATCAACGAGAATGTAAATCCTTCCCTCGGTTTTCGGGCCGTTCATAACCGCGAACACGGCCGATATATCGGTTTTTAACTCTGCTTGCAGAGGTGTACACTTTCACTACGAGTCATGAATTTCCACCGCATGGGCTCTAGAACCTCCACAACACCGAAAACCCACATAAAGCCTTTCAAGGGTTTACCTAACAATATTAGTGGCCAACAGAGCTACAACCCCGTTTCTCCCAATTACGGCAAACCACCAACAAAGTTAACCAAAGCCCTTGAACGACTAAAGCCGAGCCATGTAGCCCCCATAGCTGTACGGTAAATCCCGGATTTTGCCAAAGGATAAGTCCTTATGGAGAGCTAAGAGCATCATAAACAAAACATAGCTCTTTAAGCCCTATGAAACCATGTTATCAACAATCCATATTTAAAGTTCAGTGCATAAACATTAAGCAAGTCATAAGATCATGGTTTAAAGATAGCATATCCCAAAACTATACTTGCCTTATTTAGATATCCTTCTTCAAGTCCAAAGCTTCCAAGTCAAATCCATTTTGATAAACAACATGTTCCGGATCACCAACGCGAAACTCACCGACTGGACATCGTCACAAAGCATCACACAAGCATCCGGCAATCATACATAAAGCAAACAATAGAATTAAATTAGAACAATACACCAACCAATGAAAAGGTTTGTGAGCTAATCACCGGGTTGTTATGAACAAACAGACGTAAAAAGCACACTAATTGAGCTACGGTCAAAAATAAAGATTATCGATTGATTTACTTCATTAGAGGAAGAAAACTATCAGCTTCATTTATTTATTATATATTAGATAAAGGATGGTACATGGATGTTGCATGTATGACATCAGCAGCATGGATGGCTAAGCTATATGTGTATTTACCATGGTATTTCTAGATTTATTTGTGTAAAGGAAAACAGCCAGAAAACGTTTGCACAAGGTCAGCAAAAGCTAGATATGAGGAATTCCTCCATCGAGGTATAAGATGAATTTTCTTGAATTGATCAATAAATAGACAATGGAGATTTATGATGACATATACATGACATCAGCATAATCTTTAATCAAGCATGAATACGTGACTCTCTTTACTGGTTCAATGGAAGAGGTAGCATCTGTTTTTGCTGCTGGACGATCTGGGTGACTTGCATCTACTGAACATGAAGCATCATGGGAGGATTACCTAGGGGCTCGACGCGGCCGGAGAGAGCTCTCAGCAGCGACACAGGGCGAGATGGATGTGAGACGTGCACGGCTAGGTTGACCATGTTCCTCTAGCAGATTGATGACGGCAGACGAGATAGCTGCAGCAGATGAAGGTTTCATCATGAAACTAGGTGATCTCCACGTACGGCATATTGATGGATGTCCGGCAACAAGGCAAAGATGTGAAGTAGACATGCAACGTACGAAGACAAAGGTGCTCACCATCTGTGTAAAGCAGACGGCGCCCACGATGATTGGTATGGTCGTCTGGATTGCAGCTTGGCAGGTAACAACACGGGCGATGATCGACGGTGCAGACGATGAAAAAGTTGGCTGCAACATATAAAGCTTCATGTGGTCTTGCTAACGTAATAGATCAGCAGCATATGGTCCTCACAAAGATGCATGCCGGCCGACGGAGACGGCAACAGCGACGAGGACGTTAGGTCGGCATCGACATTGGCCAGAAAACAAAAATAGATGGAGGCGATGACGAGGAACAAAGCGGCGGCATGCCTTATGATATAGATTTGCGAGAGGATACATCGGGGCTGGCTTTGCTATTTATAGATGAGGAGCATATCGGCAAGATAGACAAGGAGTCTTTGGCGTGCATATATATGGCAATTATAATTAGATGGGCTGCTGGACCTGCTGCACTACGCAAAGGAAGGAGACCAAGGAGAGAGCTACAGGCCGACGGCCAGCTGGGCTGAACTGAGAGAAAGGAAGAGAGATAAAAGCAATTCCTTTTCTTTTTAATTAAAACAGATTTTCAAAAGGAAATTTCAATTTCTTTTCAAAAGTAATTTAAATCAGTTTGGGTTTTGGATCAAAGCCACTCAACTCAATAAACAATATGCACCAGCATGAATGCTCAAACATGTTTCTACTTCCTATGAAAAATTTTAATTTAGTGAAAACATTATGTTTCCTATAATTTTTATGAGCACAAAAATTCATAATAAATCAATTTAACACTATTTCAAAAGAGGCAAAATTTGGGGTGTTACAGTGGCCTCGTCTTGCCGTTGCTTTGCTGATGGAGGAGCGCGCCGTCGGGACCTCCATGCCCCACGTCCGACCTCGCAACGATTCCTGGCGCAACCAAAAGGGATATGGCGTAGAAATTTTTTCAAACTAGGGATGGATTTGAATTTTTTTTTTAGCAAAGGTTAAATTTTATAAAAAATCTGTTTTTGTTCATGAGTGGTTTTAGATAAAGGATATATTTTTCATACCCGGCTTCATCTACCAACAGGTAGAATCGGGCCGATTATTATAAAAGCTCATGAGTAGATATCACATGTTTTTGGGACCCATTTCACCCGCGTCGTTGTCCTTGTTACAATAGAGAACGTTGTTTGTTAAGCCTAACAGCTCAAATTTCCATTGTTAAAAAAAATCTAAAAAATCTTATACAGCATTCCACACATATGCACAGTGCAACCATTGTTAAGAAAATCTAAAAAATCTTATACAGCATTCCACTATCAGTTGTGGATTACGTTATTTACACTGTTTTTGTTGCGAAAAGAATCAAATGCCATTGAAAAATAAAAACAGATGCGATTGAAAAAATAAAACCAGTTGCAAGCAAACACAGGGAGGAATGGCAACACCGGAAAACAAATAGAAATGAAACCAAATCAACACATGATGTGGCCGCATGATATTTGGACAATGGCAGAAACGTACATGACGCCCCGTCCAATCGTGTATAGGCCGTCTCTCTGGGCACCTTGCAAAGGGCAACCTCCATAGAAAACGGGAGGGCACCCATTCGTCTAATTATGCCGTCCCAGCACAAAATCCAACAGACCAAAACGAAACATGGGTGAGTTTGCATCGAGATGTGGCCAGGTATTGTGGCTTGGAAGTAAAAGAAGATGAATCTCCAAACAATCTTCTCCTGGCTCCATGCGGCAGTCGGGGCGCCACTCAACGGCGCCTGCTGTTGACTCATAATATAGAGCCCGGATCTTTCTAATTTGATTCAGACCGCGCGTGAAAGGTATAAATCTTAGCATCTACTCCCTCCATCCCTAAAAGTAGGTTGCCGTGTGATGCGTGTCATAAGTTTGACTCAATTTTATATAAAATACGTATAACATTTAAATCTTTAAATAAATTTGTTAAAAAACTAGACTTAAAAATCTTTCTGATAATGCTAATAACTTAATATAAATATTTATATATTTTAATATATAATGATCAACATTTGTTTCTCGAAAAACGTAGCGATAACCTTTTAGGGACGGAGGGACTTGGTACATCTGAAGATTAAATTCATGTAATTGACATGGAAAAAAAGAAAACAAATTCAGGTCGCATTGCTATCTGTTATCTGAACCCATATGCTGTAATCTTATTTTGTCTAATTTTTGATAAGATGTGATTTTAGACTATTGTTCATATAGAATTTGCGTGCAAAAATCTTATGAAAAAAAATCTTATTGTCAAATCGTTTTAAAGTGCATTCCTTAAATAAAGCCCTAGTAACGCACGGGCACCATACTAGTACCGAGAAACACAAGCAAATTTCAAATGAGCATATCAAAAAAAAAAAATCTCCCGAAAAATATATATATAGATCTGAACGAGAGAGCAAATTTCCTCCCGCATACAAAATCCGAAAAGAAAGGATAGCAAAGGAGAAAATATATGGCCAAAAACATTCGACGAGGCTTAGCAGAGGCCGACGGCCACCACTGGAGGTAACGAGCCCGGTGGCTTAGCCGGCTCCTAGCAGCTGCGGTGGGTGGGTGCTGGCTCTACTTGGGTGCGGTGTCACGCGCCCGTTGGGCTTCAGCTAGCAGGCCAACCAATTGCCTTTTTCTCGTCCACCAAGCCTAGCCTAAGACGGGCCTTGGTTCACTTGTTTCTAGCCATCTTGGGCTCAAACACGTAACCTATCATGGGACGGGCGGGAGAATTAATTTTTTGATCAACGGGCCTCGAGAATTACATACACGCAAAAGTCGATATTGGTTGCTGGGTGGATATTGAACCGACAAACTTTCTCGTGCTTTTTAGTCCCACATTGTTTCTCCGCACCACGATAACCTTCTCAAGTAAGCACACCACGCCAAGTCTCGCAGATGGTAGAAGGAGTGGGTTTGAGACCTGCCCTTCGGCGGGTGCTTTATGGAAAAAAAAGTCCATTTAGCCGGTGCCTTACGGGATTGTGGACTCCCCTCTATTTCAACCATCTCTTTTTATTTTTCCTTTCTCTCTTTTTATTTTTCCTTTCAAGAATTGGCCGCCTTGGCTTGGCCTGCCGTGGATCCTCGCCTCACCGGACGGAGCTTGCGCGGACAAGGACGACGCGATCCTGCTTCGACTTCCTCGCGCTCTGTGCTCCGCTGCTGAAGCCCAAGGCCACACCGAAGGCGCCGGCATCAAGCCCGCCGGGACGTCGCGATGGAGCCCGACGCTGGGCCACCACCGCGCCGCGCTCGCCGTCCTGAGTCGCCGGTCGTCACGCTGCCGCAGCTGGAGCACGCCGCGCTCATCACGTGGGGAGCAGCCGCGCCGACGCATTGCAGCAGAGGGCATTGCTACCCACCGCCGCGCGCTGCGCCCGCACCGGCCACGGCCCGACGCGCCGGAGCACCGAGGCTGGGAACCAAAGCTCCCGCGGACCATCAACAGCCTCCAGTGGCAGGCAACCAGGTAGTACTTGCTGTGGGCAGACAACGGGGCAACGGGGTCACGGTGGAACAGCGGCCACTCACGCATCCGGGGTCGGGCAGGAGTCCCCTCCTGCTGCTGCTGCTGCGGCCGCAGGCGGCAGACGGCAATGCTGCCGAGCCGGAGCTCGCTGGACACCTCCGAACCAACGACCGCCGCGACGGTGCAGCTCCCCGAGTCGGGCGCCGAAGACATGATGATCTTGACGACCGCGCCGTCCCCGGTCCACGCCGGCATCGGGATCCTTTGCATGGTGAACGGGTTCAGCAGGTAGGGCTGGTACGGGGGCGGCGACAAGGGCACGAGGGCCAGCCAGTTGTCGGACGAGCCACGTCAGGCATCGTCCTCGGGCACGGGCAGGGCGACGCGGTGGATGTCGGCGTCATGTATGCCAACGCAGTGCCCCGCGGCGGCGAGCCACGGCATGGGAGGAGGAGGCTGCGTGACGGCGCGCTCTGCGCGTCGCCACTGCCGACACACGGTGCGGAAGCGGAGACGGTCCCCGAAGTCGGGAAGGCGGTGGATGACGTCGCCGAGCAGGTCGTCCGGAAGATCGGGCCAACGACGACGTTGGCATCGCTTCGCTGTCTTGGGCGCCCGTGGCGCCATGGTAGACAATCGCCCGTGGTCGTCGAAAGAGATGAGAAACTAAGAATATGATCGGGCAAAGAATGGATCAAATCATCCTGGATACCTTCAGCCTGTTCGGGCCGATTTTGGTGATTTTAGGCTGATTTTGGATGATTAAATAAGATTCTCGTGAAATGATAATAAGCTGAAACAAGCCCCGCCAATACAAGTTCGAACAGGCTCCTTTGTTTCCGGTGCTAGATTTATGGACCGGTCGACGCTTTTGCAGGTCCAATCACAAGACGCCACGTCCCACATTTTCTAATTCCTTTTTATAATAAAAAAGACAAGTACCCAATCCAAGGTTCAAACATCTTAATATTTTATTAATAATAGTTAATGAGATTTATATTGAACAAATTCAGCACCATCAGATTCATATTTCAACTATACTATCTGGTTTTTTTTTTTTTTTTTTTTTTTTTTTGAGAATGAACTATACTATCTGGTGTCCATTTTATCATCACCTTGGGCCTTAGACACGGCTGGCCCATCAGACGGTTTCGGCCCAAATCAGTTGACGTTACCCTGTTTCAAGTTCCAGCTTTAACGAGCACAACTACTAGTTCCCTTAAAAAAAACACACGAGCACAAAACTAGTTGGACGAAATACAAGGTCCGTCTCTTATTATTATTTCAAGCTTAAAATGGGTAAAAATGAGGGCACTCCTATCACTGTATATGAAAGATAAATATTTGTAGGGGACATGTTTGAGTACAATTTAGGACTCACAAGTCACAACTGTGCTAATGACCTCCCACATGATGAAGCAATATTTTATTCTGCAAGGGCGCTCATTACTCACTGACTGATCGAGATTAGATCTTTAGGGACTCAATAAACCTCATTCCACGAGAAAATTGTTCATGGACCCCAGCTATGAAGTCCATCATGTCAACCTTCTTGTATCTTGCCAGCCGCTTCTCGTCCAGTAAACCAGCTGCTGGTTCAAGAACGTTCTCAGCGCCCACTCCATAGAACATGGCAAGTGAGATCCTCTCTTTCTCAGTATTTGTCACAACTCTGTGCACTGGGCTCTTGAAGATCCCATTGCTCATTATCTGCAGCACAATTGTGCACTCAAATTCAGAATCAGGATGAAGAAACCTGGACATGCATATTAATACATTCATTCTTTTAGAAAGCAGCTTGGATTTGCAGATGCTTACCTCCATGATGTCTCCCAAGTTAATCAGCAAAGTGTCAGGCTTTGGTGGAACATTATACCAGATTCCATCACGCTGAACCTGCAACCCACGGATCTCCTTGTCAACGAGAAGAATTGTCAGAATGCCACCGTCGGAGTGTGGCTGGACACCATTGACAAGGTCAGGCCTTGGACAGGGAGGGTAGTAGTTGAATCTGGCAAATGCAGCAGCCCTTTCACTGATCAGGCTGATAAAGTAATCTTCACCGAGCCCCAAGATCTTGGCCATTGCTCGGAGCATATCGTCTCTTATTCTCTTGGTTTTCAGTGCGTACTCATGCAGAACATCCCTGAATAGAAGGCCAGAAACAGTTCAGTAAAAAGTTGTTGTAGCTTTACTAACATGATTCAAAAGAAAGTGATCTTGTTGCTGCAAGTTCTTTGTGAAATTCTTCCAAGTATTAATTCTAACATGCTCTTCATGAATCATGATATGAACAACCATGGTATGAACAACTAATCTCTTTCTTCCATTCTATTGCAATCACTACCTACACGATGAAGATCTGGAAAAGAAACGACAGTATATATAGTGAAGCACAGCTGAAAGATATAAGTAGGTGACCTAAAAGATTCAGGGTGTTTGGGCCAGTGAGTGTAGTTTCTCTCGTCTTCTGGTGCCACCTTGAGATGCAACCTATCATTCCAGTTCAGGATCTGATGTTCCGATGCTACACGGTCGTTCCCATACCCTTCGACCTGGAAGCGTTTGCCGTCTATCAGGTTGCTGTATTTTTGCTTCTCCTCGAGTGGCTGGTGAAAGAACTCCCTTGATGCATCCATCACATCATCCATCAGTGACGTTTCTATCCCATGGTTGGTAACCTGCAGAATATAGATAGCTAAGATAGGTGTTGTACACTATAATGGTTATGGAGCGACCAATCATGCAAAGCGAAAGAAGGGGAAATAAATGGGGAGCTCACTCACCAGTACTAGCCCCCCCAGCTTTGCAGTGCGGACTCGAGCTTGGCAGCCTCGGCAGCGTCTTCTGATAGCCGGCTAAGATTGATGATAGGGAGGGGCTCAGGCATATCATCAGCGACCAACAGGCTGCCGGGTCGGTCCTTCTCCCACAGCACATACCGCCTTGGCGGCTCCTCCAAGGTGGCAGCCAACTCTTGCACTGGCGTTGGCACCCTCCATGACTCATCAGCCATTGGTGTTCTTGCTGACAGGTGAAAGCTTTGCTCAGTTACGCAACTTATGCTCACTTGAAGGTGGGAAGCTCTCCAACTCCTTGATGTTCATATAGCCTTTGTTGGGGATAGGGACCTTGACTTTGACAAAATCGACATGCTGTACTGATTATGGGAGGATTAGTTCTTACTTTCTTGGTAAGCAAACTCCTTTGTCAAACATGCTGTCACCACCAAAGAATGCTCCTTGTTTTTGTTTTCAGAAAAATCTGCACATAGTATTCAACCAGAAGACAGGGATGGAATGATTTAGAAGCAATTTGAGAAAAGACATAGCAGAACAAAAGACGTTCTAGAAAAGGTGGAAAAATGACACTTGAAGTTAGCAGCTTTTTTGTAGTCAAGTGGTTGCTTCTCTTCAACATATCTGCACCATAGTTCTCTCTCTGCCACCAGATTTGCATCAAGTGTATCTGATGATACCACCAGATCCCTTCTTGCTGACTTTTACCCCCATAACCATTCATTTTCTTGTAGGTTTTCCAGAACGTATATATGATAACACCATTCATTTCTTTTTTTTTTTTTTTTTTTTGCGAAACATTCATTTCCATACTCTTGTTTGAGTGTGTTTAAAATATGCCATAGAGTGAGGTTTGATGTAGAGAAATAGACAGCTCTTAGCACAGTAGATGGACCTGCATACGTGGATTCTTAGCAAAAGTTGTTGAAATACTTCACACGCGGTGGTGCTTAGTTATGCCAAATGAATTTGGAAGCTTGATCCGGTGTTCCTCCTGCAGATTTCAGAGTGTTTCAACAACCCTTTTGTTTGAAGAAAAAACCATTCCTATTGTCTTCCGTGTCTGTCAGGGAGAGATTTCCCATAATCTCATTTACCCATGCTTCATGCACCGAACTTAATACTCCCTCGGTTCCAAATTATAACTCGTTTTGATTTTTTTTTTTCTTAAACATCTATTTTGCTATACATCTAGATATAATATAATATGTCTAGATAGCAAAATGGATAAAAATCAAATAATATAATATGTCTAGATAGCAAAATGGATGAAAAATCAAAATGACTTATAATTTGGAACATAGGAAGAACTATTAAGTATAGTAGAATTAAAACCCACGCTTCTGGGCAATGACTAGACCATCAGTTGATTTCACGAAAACACAATCAAACTTAGCAAGTCACTTGATTTGCCGCAATTTCGCTTCCCTCAGACATCCTATCCTGTATATATGCAACCATCGGATCCATAGCATTCATAGCAAGGGGGCAAACCATACTCATGCGCCGAACACGGCGATTGTAGCGGCAGTCGGTGGGGCTGAGATCAACCAGCCAGCGTGGAATGGTGGGCCTCCGGCCCTCCGCTCGCCGACACCGTGGAAGGTGCATGGCCGAGAACGATGGGGGCGTTGCAGCCTGGCAGCGTTCCATGTCAACGATCGGAGTTTCGATTCTCGCGGTGAGCGCCTGGGCAATCGTCTGGCTCGCGGCTCGCCGCCGCAGTGGGACCCACATTTCCCATTAGCTGGCGCCCGGCGGCGAGGGTCTCTCCCGGAGAAACGGGGGTCACCCGATTGGTAGTGGTCGGAGAAGGAAGGGGAGGGCCGGAGGGGAAGAGAAGCACACGATGGGCAAGCCCACACCGATTTCACCTTTGGGCTCTAATGGAGTAGCAGGGTATTTGGCCCACTCGAGGCCCATCTCTGCTTGAACTGAAAATGTGTGCCATTCCATCCTGCTTACTCTCTCTCTTCTTTCTCTCTCTTCCACGTCATCTAAAGTCCTACATAGCGCTGCATGAGACATAGCGATGTATACCTTCCATTAACACCAAGATTCTATACACATCACTAGTGGCAGCGCGCCACTGAGTGTACGGACGGACGCTCAAATTGCTCAACCATCCATGTCTGCTTTTGCCCCCGACCCACACGCACGCCCCGCAGCACAGGCACATCTATACCACGCGCCCGACGGGCATACATCTACCCCCGGCCACAAAGACCCCAACGCTCCCTATAGCCTGCCGCATCCGCCCCCTCGCCGCAAAGATCCCGGCCGTGTTTGGCAGGCTGGACGAGGGGAGATCGGCCCAACAGCCAGGCTATTGCCAACCAAAGCTAGGTAAAAGAGGGCCACCCTCTCATGTTTGGTTGGCTGGCCCAAGAGAGTCGGGCTGCATTGTGGTTGTGTTTGGGATCCACTTGGGAGCCCGGCCAGCAGAGCCCAAATCGCCCCAAAATCGCCCCTAATTTGCCCACACTGCACTGCCGGCCGAGCCCCCCGCAGAAACGCAAAAAATGACGTAGCGCTGAAGGTCGCCCAACGTGCTTTAAATCCCGTGCAGCACCGGATCCAAAGCTGGGCCAGGGAAGCCAAACATGGGCTTGCGCTCCCTGGGGTCAAAAAGGCCAACGGGCCACCCTACCAAACACGCCCTAGGCTCTCAGGCGAGCCCATGTGCCCGCCCTATCCCCAACCTTTGGGCCTTGTTTAGTTGGCAAAAATTTGTAAGCAAATGTTAGAATTTGGACACTTTGTAGCACGCTGTAAGCACGTTTCGTTTGTTTGTGATAAATATTATCCTACCATGGGTAACTAGGCTCAAAATAATCGTCTCGTAATGTACATCTAAACTGTGCAATTAGTTACTTTTTTTTTACCTATATTTCATACGCCGAACATATATTTTTGGTGTATTTAATGTGATGTGATGGAGGGAGAGTAAAAAAACTTGGAAGTTGAGTTACAAATTTTTGCCAACTAAAGGCCTTGGCCGAACAAAATAAAAAAACTCGAATAGAACACTTGCAACAAAATAGAACAACTGTTACACTAAAAAAAGCACTTCAAACATTTATGAATGTATGTATTGTTACAACATTTGTGTGAAATAAAACAACTCTCATAATAAGACACGCGACAATAATATGAAATAGTTGATGCATCACAACATATCATTGCAACATTGTGACGAAGCTAGTGGTGACATCAAATTATGGCCGCAGCAAATATTTGTAACATATCATTGCAGCACGCGTCAACAATATATGTTTTTTTTGAGAAAATTATTTTGTTTGTTATTATTTACTCCCTATGTCCCAATTAAAATGCCTTTTAGACTTTTTTTTTCGACTTCATATTTGATTGCTCGTCTTATTAAAAAAAATTATATAAATATTATTTATTTCGTTATGACTTATTTTATTATTGAAGATACTTTGATGATGATTTTTTTATTTTATTATTTGCTCAAAATTTTTGAATAAGACGAACGGTTAAAAGTGCATTCGCTCCCTATGTGGATTTTGGCTAATTAATGACAATCAAATTAGGGACTAACATGATTATCCAAGTATATATGCAGGTGTTAGTCTATTGAAAGACTTGAATGATTTCATATGGTGATTATAGCACCCCTCAATTTTGATGGATGGAAAGCGTTTTCGACTCATGTGGATATCTAGATTTTACACTTTAAATTCGAGTCATAAAAAACGCCACACTATTAAGAGGGATACGAATTAGACTAGCTATGATGGGGATTTAGTGCTCAAAATGTCTTTTAGTTAATGCGCTTGAGAGTCACATCTTTCACTCACGAATACTTAGAGAGTTTACTTGTTGTTTGGGTGGGTTGGTAGTACCGATAGGCAACAAGTTGTGCGAAGTGAGCTGAGAATTGCACAACTTGGTAGTATCGGGTTCTGGCCGGTGGTACCAGCCAGCGTCGGTGATACCGACTCAAACCCGGTAGTACCGACCTGCGCGCCTTACTGCGCGAGTTGTGCGCAACCTGGTAGTACAGACCCTGCTGTTGGTAGTACTGACTGTCGGCTGTACACCTCTCTAGTATAAATATCTCTCCCCTTCACTTCTAATTGTTTCCCACTCCATTATTGCGACCTCCCACCGTGAAAGAGAGCTCCCAAGCTTTCTCTCTCTCTCTCTCTCTCTCTCTCTTTCTTTGCTCCTAGCTTCAAACCCCCTCCAAGATTGGAGTTGAGAAGTGAGATTTGAGAGTGGAAAGCTTTGATATGCATCTTGAGCACTTGGATCCCCGTTCTAGTTGGCTTGATTTGTGTCTATTTCTCTTGTGTTCTTGGAACCCTAGCCGGCTAGGCGTTCTTCGTGGTTGCCCGTGTTGATTCATTTGTGAGAGCACCCCAAAGTGTTTGTATCACCCTGTTCTTCTTAGTGGAATAAATGGATTGTTGCCAATCTCTACAAAATTTAAAAGAGATTGACTGCACTAACGTATTAAAATCACGGCAATCAAGTGCCACATGGGGTGAAAACAAGGTTGGAATCGATGCAAGGGGTTGTATTTTGTCCGGAATGACTTGTTGAAGGTAGCGTAGTGTTCAGTTCAAAAAAAAAGGTAGCATAGTATTCTGTTACAAATGTAAATCTTTCTTCCAGTTATGAAGGAACTCACAAACAATGGTCCCAA
>JADLZK010000819.1:0-103890 GCA_015847255.1 Hyparrhenia diplandra | reverse complement strand
CTCACTCATACTGTAGCAAATTGCGGCATCTCTCTACCATTGCCTCGGGAACCACGCACAGAGAGAAGAATGCGTGCATGACGACGACCATGGATGCATGCATTTGTGCACAGGGCTGTAGACAAAGATCACTGTACCGGATGGCTTGATGATTGATAGATGAGAGATGGAGCTAGTAGCGACGAGAGTGGTAGAAAATTGGCGTTGTTTTTTTAGGGAAAGTGACTGTACCGGCATGGCGGCATGCATCCATGGTGGTTCGTGGCGGTGCTGGAGGCTAGCTCGGCGGTCAGCTCCTGCTCTGCCATACAATGCATGCATCCCCGTCGACCGTCGCTGTCGTCGCCAAATGACCCCGGCCCCCCGCGCGCGGCGGCTTTCTCTCGTGGCCCGGCCGGACTGCTGACACCGGCGCCGCAGTGGCAGACCCACCACTCTGCCTTGCCTGGCGCGCGGCGGGGCCTCCTGGCCGTCGTCGCTCACTGCACGTACGAATTCATCTTCACGTGCCCTTGCCGTCTGCGGTCTGCTCCGGCGCCCGTGCGCGTGTATTTTTCGCTCGCTAAGCTGCGCCGAGAGATCGATCCACCAGCAGTACAACGATCACATTAATTTACTTTACCTCTTCGTTCTAGAATAGAATAATCTATGTGCAAAACACATTTACCCCTCTTGACATATAGTACGACGATCTAGCTTATTAATCAATCATTTAGATACCTCTCTAATCCATCCTTTTTTTTTTTTTTTTTTTGTCATTTCCACTATGTTGTTCATCTCCATGTGGACTTCTATCTTTCATACTCCCTCTGTACCCCTATGTCTGTTGTTCTAGCCGTTCACTTAGATGTCTAGACTCATTACGTATTGGGACAGAGAAAAGTATCTCATATGAAATGTTAATCACAAGTGTTGTCGTCAATTACTGATACCGAAACAGAGGCCTAGATAAAGCTCCAAATACATTCATGGTTTTCGTGAATTGCAAAGAGACGCAGGGCGCCCATAAACATGAACACACATACACAAAGATTATCTCTTTTTAAGCACCTTGAAACATAGCTGATAACCCGATGCTCCCTCCATCCCATTGAGTTTGTCATCCTAGATTCCGTGCCATCTTCTTCAATGATTCATCTTATTCAAAAATTTTATATAAATATAATTTATTTTGTTTGTGATTTATTTTATCAATAAAATACTTAAATATTAATTAATTTATTTTTATCATTTATATAAATATTTTTAAATAAGAAGGATGATCAAACATGAAATTTAAAAAGTAAAAAACGTCAAATTTTATGGGACAAAGGGAGCAGACCTTAAAATTGACGAAGTGACCGCAAGTGTTTAGTTGTTGATGGGCACAATGTGTACAAGTAAAAAGAATGGACTTCATTAAATCCATAAAAACATGCTTCCAAGTTGTATAGCTAGGTTCCACCACAAACAATCTAATAGCTAATTAAGTGAGCTGTGGGCTGCGTTGTTCATGGAACGTTACTTATACATGACTTCTTCATGACTAAAAAGATTATATATACTTCTTCCGTCGTCAAAAAATATTATTTTTAAACTATAAATTTCTTTTTAAAAGTTTAGTTAAATTTATAGAAAATATCCTATCCTACTCCTATCAGTTATATATAGTATGAGGTTGGCACGAAGATTAGACCGACAGAGATTCGTCCTGAGCTCGAGCATCCAATCCCAGCTCCAATCCATCGTGTGGCGGCTGCGCCATCCACGAATGTTTTTTTGGCCTTTTGGGGGCCGACAAAGATCTTTGGTGCCGTGGAAAAGCCAGATTCGTTTGCCCGGCCTCACGCACGTCGGCCATGCATCTACTACAGCAACCCAGCCAGCTTCTTTTTCTCCTCTTGCTCGTACGATTCGACCCTAGTATTCGTTATTGCAGGGATGAACAGTTCTCCGATGGAGTAGTGATCAATCAGGAACTCCTGTGGAGATGGATCGATTTTTACGTGTTGGAGCGCACAGAATCGGAATCTGTCCGTACACCTAACCCATCACAGTGTGGCGACCGATGAGCACAGCGCTGCTTTAATTTTGATCTTGTCTTCAAAACCTTTTTTTGGTACTGTCCACTCCATCTCATCAGTGGTCGTCCGGTCCTTTTTTCGGGTACAGTGGGACGACATGGATGACCGGCCGACGTGATAGACGACAGCGGCAAAGCTCAGATGCTCAGGTGTGAGCCAGTGCATGCACAGGGAGGGAGGGAAGACGCCGAGGCTGACGCCAAAGGCGATGGGCTTCCGTGTTTGACCAATTTGTCACCACACGTTGGCACATGCGTGCGTGTTGGAGTAATACTAGGGCCTTGTTTAGATGGCAAATATTTGAAACCGAATGTCACGGTGCGCTTATGGCGTTTCGTTTTGTTAGTGGTAAATATCATCCTACCATGGAAACTAGGCTCAAAAGAATCGTCTACTTAATGTACATCTAAACTTCTTAATTAGTTATTTTTTTTATCTACATTTAATACTCTAAATATATATGTCTTTTTTGATTGTTTAGATGTGAGAAAAAAGGTTAGAAACTTTGCAAAAACAAGGCCTAGGAGTAGCACGTAGTACTCTTCTGGGTTCCACGAAACACCTAATAAAGATCGTTCTTCGGTCGTTGGCTTGTTTTAGATGTCAGGAAAATTTGCAAAACACTGTAGAACTTCTTATAGCATATTTTTTATTTGTTTTGTAGTAAATATTATCCTACTATAGAGTAAAAAGAATCGAAATAAGTAATGTACATCTAAACTGTATAATTAGTTATTTTTTTTACCTACATTTTATACTTTCGAACATATGTCTTTTGGTGTATTTAATGTAATTGTGATGGAGAGGTGGAAAACTTGGAAAGTTAAGTTTGAAATTTTAGCCATCTAAACAAGTGAAAATTATTACTTCAAAAAAAAAAAAACAAGTGAAAAATTACACTTTTACTCCTCCAATCCTGCTGTCGACCGATCCGGATTGCATATTACTCCAACTTAGGGACAATGGCATGCATGGCTGCAGAGGTGAGTGTTAGAAGCTGGTTGTCTAGGTGGCTGATCTTTTGAGAGAAATAGAAAATACTTTCTTGGTAGGCTGGGGGGGAGTCGCTTATTAGGGCTGCGAAACGAATTCGGTGAAGATCATCCCTACTCAAAATGATGACACATGCAGTTAAAATGTACAGTGGCCCACGTCAAAAATCAATCAATCAAACAGTTCGTATCATGTTCTGTTAGTGATTAATCTCACTTTTTTTTTCCGGACAGCACACCACACCTTCATGTGCCGCACATGGACCTGCATGGAGGGGCGAGCCGGGCGCCGGCGTCGAGACATCTCTCTCTCTCGCGCGCCACTCTTCAAACTTCCCGAGAGAACTGGCACTACGTGCAGGGGCAGTAGGACCTGCAGACATTTCTACAGCTTGGCGGGCGTGATCGACCACTGCACTGTACGCGTAATAACATCGTTTTTATTTTTACTGAGAGAAAGAGAAGCATGCATGCAAACGTTTGTGCTCAAGAACAACACTATCCGCGTGTCTCGTTCTAGGAGTAGCTTGTTGTGCTCGTATGTTTGTGTTTATACTGGGCAACATCTACCCAGAAACTTTTACCAGTCGTTGATAACGTGTGCTTCTATCGACACTCGTTATGTGAAGAAGAAAAGAAAAATAAAAGCACTGTTAGTTCAAGTCCAGCTGAAGAATGCATTAAAAACAAGCATACCTGTTAATGTATATATATCCGAGGTCTATATACCATGGGAAATCCTGAATATTTTATTCATCATTCTTACTTAGTCATATCATATCACATTTATAGTTTATGAAACACTCCCCTGTCTTAAACGTTTAATACACTGTCTCCGTCCTGAATGTAATATTCATCATCATTCTTACAAGATAACTTTAATATGGAACACTAAACTTTTCCTATATATCATACCATGAAGCAATATGTGAGTGTGTGTCGTTAAGATTTATTAAAATTATTATTTGGACCAACCTAAATCTTGTAACAGGTGGATTGGGGAAACCAATCATGCCCTAAGCAGTAAGCACGGGGCTCCATCATCCGGCGCGCGCGCGGCGTGAGATGCCAGGTGTGTGGTGGTACGTGTTGACCACTCGTCGTGCATGCCCGGCAAATCATGGCTCATAATCGATCCAGCCGATGCTAGTCTCGCGTGCAGAATCTGCTGATACGCCGTATACACATGGCATCAGTGGACTGTGGAGCTGATGAATTAATTAGCAACAACTGGACAA
The DNA here is from genome assembly GCA_015847255.1 of Hyparrhenia diplandra. NCBI lineage: Eukaryota > Viridiplantae > Streptophyta > Magnoliopsida > Poales > Poaceae > Hyparrhenia > Hyparrhenia diplandra. The sequence continues at coordinate 99,597 of JADLZK010000819.1, read as the reverse complement.
GAATATTGTAACTCATGTTGCATGAGCTGGTCATGGTCTGAGTGGACTCATATGCTTGCAGCCAATCAAATCATGAAACATCGATCGTCTGAGAGCCAGCCTTATAATACAGCCAGTAAAGCTGGCAAGGTTGCTTGTAGAGCCTCATCTCGGTCCACACATATAATAGTTATTATGTCTTCATGTAGTTAACATATGATCCACTTATCTCTCACAGACTTTTTTTGTTTCTTTGTGCTCAAGCCCTGCCTGTAAGGTTAGAACCAGCTTATCATTTTTAGCCAGATTATTGCCTACTATTATACTTGCTACTATTATACTTGCTTTAAAAAGATAGCACAAAGGGCTCCGCGTTCATTCTTTGTGCTTCCATTTTTCAAAGCTCAAATCACTAATAATGCATGCATTCTTTAATTTCAACCAAAAGGTTTCATGCATTGGTCGTCCTTCGTTGTCCAACAATGAAACCCCTAGTGATTTATTTCTATATAGTATTGTCGCAATCTAGTACTGTAGCTAAGCTCCCTTCCCCTGAGCTTGATCTACATGCTTTCCGCGCTAAGGGATAATATCTCGAAAGGTACAGATTTTGGCGTGTTAATATTTTACTGACGCTCAAAAAAAAGGCGCCCACCTTTAGAATTGTCAAACAATGCCCAACTAGTACAAAAACAACACCACGAAGTCCCATGGCATGGCAGCCATGCGTATGTACTGTCCACCAATCTTTAGGTCGCCACTACCTCTCAACCTCTTGTGTTTAGAAACGTGTCCAACACATAGATATAGTATCATATACATATTTGCATCGATAATAACTATCATGCATGCACGGAGAGCTCTCACATCACATCTCCATGCAAGTAACGAGAGAGCACAAGCAAGCCTAGCTAGTGTCACTAGTACTAATAACACAGAGATAAAGATGGATCGGAGCACGTAAGAACGTACGGGTACTTCTCTCAAAAGGGCCAAAAAGGAATCACGTACCCAGGCCACTGGGCGTGCTAGGGTATCTCCTCACTTTGGGGTTTGCATTGGAGGTACGTTTAACGGCTGATGAGAGGGAATCATTCTCTCATGCCTGTCCAGTTGGAATAACGGCTTAATTCCTTGGGCTTTACTTTAGTCAAAGATATTGATGCCAAGAAAATCGACAAAATGTGATTTAGAGATCGATGATGCTTATATGCATGGAAGAAGAAAAAATGAAATCGAAAGGCTACGGTTGCATGCCATGCTTAGCTCGAAAAGAATTTGGTGAAAAGTTAATCCGATGCTAGCGGATAGGATTTGCTGACCACCACTTGCTGGTGTACAATGGTCACGTTTGGCACAATTGTAGCTCCAAGATCTATAAGTTTTTTTAGAATTACCGCGCGTAGACTCAAAGACACACGCACACCCATCCTTATGAACACACACATACATAAACCTTACTCCTATGAAGGCCGCCTCCAAAGGACTATGGATCCCTAAATCCGACTCATGAGCACCTCCCTCGGACTATGAACCTCATCGCCTGCGCAAAGGCGTCTCTTACATATGAAGCACCTCCCTCTGTCCCTCAAAAAAATTCAATTCTTTCTAAAAAATCCCCAATTTGACCATTAAATGGCTTATTCAAAATATTTGTGTAAAATTTCAAAATAAGTTAGTTATTATCCCTATAATATATTTAATGTTCTACTAAATCATAACAAAAATGATTTAAATATTTATATAAATTAAAATAAATAAAAAAATGAATCTACTATTGGATTTACAATTAACATCTAGAGCAAAACCAGATCTATTTCTGGAAACCATAGATGACTAAGAGCTGTGCCCAACAGGGCAATAAATGTTTTAAAAATCCCTCCTTTTTAATTATCTATCTCCCAAAAGGAGTTTGAACTACAATTAACATCCGTGGTAGGGATCCGTTGGATTCTGAGATGACTAGGCTTCAAAATCTCTAAAAATCTTATCTCCCTTTTATAGGATTTATCCCCATAATTTTCCGCATATTATTTAAATTGGTACGTCCCGGTTAAAATATAAGGGTTCAAAATGACCGTGGAACTACAATTATATCTTAGAGTGGTGCTTTAGATCTAGGTGCTCAAAACCATAGGGTTTCATGACGCAGGTGTTCTTAGGGGGAGGGCGTCGCATGTGTTCTTAATGTTTGTGGCGTCTATCTTGTACTGTGTAATTAAAAAAAAAAAATACTACATATTGTCCCCAAAAAGCAAACCATAAAATGTACTTTAGAGAGAATATATTTGACTAGCTTAATTAGCACTTCTCTTCCCGCTAGCTTATAAGTTTTTCACTCCTCTACATGGCATCTAATACTATCTTAAAGCTATCCATTGAATATGATCTTACATGAAAGATTTTAAAAAGCAGCAAAATGGCACTCTTTCTGATGGAATATGTTTTGTTGTCTTCCTAAAAAGATGAATATCTAGTCAAAAAGTCATACTATCTTATATTTGATCAAATTTGTAGAAAGCATTGTCAACATGCATGACTTCAGTAGATATACATAGAAATATATTTCATTGTAAATCACATGATACCCATTTAGTATAATAAATATTCATATCTTTTGTATATATTTAGTCAAAGTTCAAACTGTCCGACTGACATTATTCTAGAATTGCATTGTTCCTAGATGGAGAGAAGAATCTCGTGTGCGTGTATAAAAAGGTGACTAAAATGTTGCTGAGTAGGCACTGCCTACATACCTAGCTAGAGCTCTCCTTTGCTGCATGCGTGCGTACACGTGATTGCTGATGCTCAATTAAGTGATGATGAAACCACATGCACGGAAGCAGCTGGATAAGGATTAAGGACTCGCAAGAAAGGGTTTGTTAGCCACAGAGAAAGTACTGCAATGATTAGCTGATCTTCTTGCGATTATTACTCTCATGACATGCTTAGCGCATGATGCGTTAAAATATAAAATGAGAAGAAGATTGATATGCACAGCAAAGGTACGCCAGTCACATTGTTTTTTTCCTCTGAAAGGCACCTGCGGCGCCAGTCTTTGTACACGTGGCAAGAGATGGGATCTAGCAACTACTGGATAAGTCTCATGCATGCTTTGCCATATTGCCAACGGTTGATATAATAGCATCCGTACATGTAACAAAGTATTGGCAGTCAGTTGAGGTACCGTTTGGTTGAACTTATCAACTCTACTTATCAGCCGTGGCAGAAACCACCAGGCCACGTATGGTACAATGGGCCTGTTGGGACGATGATCGATGGCGTCGCTTTTCCATGGAAATCGCGAATTAAGCCCGTCGAACGCTTTGTGTCGGCTGAACGTTCGTTGCCCGCCAGCAACGGAGAATCAAGCAGAAATTGAACTACGCAGGAATAATCACATAAGCGAATCACAGAAATTGAACTACGCAAGGAATAATCACATAAGCGACATCGAAGCCATGTTGCGCTTCTGTCGCTCATGGTCCCAAACATGGTCAATAATATTTATTATGCTCTCAATGGAATATCGTTTTTGTTTTTTTTTTAGGGTGAAGTTTTTGTATATGCACCATACGATAATAATATATTAGTCCATTCTTTTAAAATATAAAATATTTTAGGACATAGCGTATATCTAAACATATAGTAAAAACTAAGTATCGAGAGAAAAGCTCAAAAAGTAGATGATAAAACACAATTTTTTTAAGCTAGAGGACATTGAGATACCAAGATTGGTAGAGATATTGGCACGCCGACTCCCCCTCTGCCTTTTGTACATTCAGATCAACAAACGTAGCACTTAAAGTTTTTTTTCTAAGAGAAGAATGCACTACACATATATAAGCATTCGTTAAGCCAAATTCTGTAGTGAAATTGAGACCACTCGACCAGAAAAGAGGATGCGCTTCGCGCGCAAATGCTTTGCGCTAGTTGCCAACGAATTTTACAACCCTCTGTTCCTTCTCAAAAAAAAAAACCCGAATTTTACAACGCTCTTTAAGTTTTTTAGAGCAAATATAATAAGTTGTTATATAGAAATCAATTTTCAAGGACAGTTTGATAAAACTGCCGTAGAAAGTTACCTGTTTCTAAAGACATAAAACAACCACCACCTAAAAATCCCCTAAAAATATGTGTATTTCTAGCCTTCTAGGGGCACAAGTCAACAGTTCTTTAGAAATCATTTTTTTGTCAACTACTTCTAAAAATAGTTGTGGAACAAATAAATTTATAATTTTCTCAAATAAAGCTAGATGAAGACAACTTTATAAAAAAAAAAAGACACTTAACGAGATCTAAAAAACTTTTAGTTAGTTGATTAAATTTTTTATTTGAGACCGTTTAACTAGGGGTCCAAAATTATGTTTAGGTCATTCATTTTTTTTTTTAATTTGTCAAAATAATCTTGGATGGAGACACGCCATATATATATTAAAGTTGCCCAAAATTATGTTTTAACTAATTCATATATTTTTTGAATTTATCAAATAATCTTGGATGAAGACACACCATATGTCAAAGTTGTAAAGCTCTAGAGATGTGGAGCTTCGTAATTCAAACTTTTTCACTTGATATCATGTAGGGATGGAACAAACATAGATATGTAGAAGTTAATAGTTAATACAGAAGCACACTGCATCGTATTACTTTTTTTTTAATGTACATTTCATCTTATACTTAGTCGCACATGATTGTGTGGTGTGGTAGTTTGAATGGGCTCATGTGAAGCAAGAAGAAGCACTCAAGAAAAAAAATGAAGGATTGAGGCTTGTGACCTGCAAGGCTGCGGGTCCTGATAGCCCTCGAGCAAGGAAAAAAAATATTATTATTTTCTAACTTTTGACCAAGTTTAACTGTATTTTTTGTGATTTTTTAAAATATTTTTGACCTGCGTAGAAGTTTTTTTAAACACGTCTTTTGTTTAATAAAAAAACAAACTGCGTCTTTTTTTTTGTTTTTTATTTAGGTACACCTGAACTTGTGAAGATTGGCCCAACTAAAAGCCCATTGATATGATGCCATACCTTGGGCCGTTGTTGGAGGCTCATCTCATATGGACCCCTAAGGCCCAGTACAATTCCCTAGCTGCTGCTGCCATTGCCGTCTCTGTGTTCCCCTCAAAAAAAAAAAAAAAAAAAAAAAAACGGAGCACGCAGCAGTGCATCTCCGCCATTGCCATCAACGCGCCGATGGAAGGCAAGCGAGGGGCGACGCCGGTGGCGTCCAGATGGTCCGAGGAGGGGGAGTCGTGCTGCTCGCCGCTGCCGTCGGTCTTGAGGCGTGGGAGAGGAGGACCAGATCGGTAGGGCGCCAGCGGGCGGCTAGTCGCCGGTCAAAGCATCGTTGGCGAGCTAGGCGGCCGGCCGGAAGCCGCCGGCGAGCTGGCGAGAGGACCATTGTTTCCCTTCGTCCCATTCCGTTCCACATCCACACACCTCATCGCCGATCCGACATTTTCGTTTTACGATTTCGATTACCTTTTCACATTCACCCTCCTCTGGTCATGTTTCGATGCCGGTAGCATCCGGCCGGATCTCGCGAGATCTCACGAAAGCACATGTTTTTCTCGCTAGCGGGCACACAAGCCCGGATAGGTAGGGGTGTGATTGGTTGCCGGAACCAGGTAGTCCCGGACCAAAGAGGCATCCCGGGTGGCCTCATCCCCCGTCCCCGTCATCAGGGGAGCTTGTGTTTGGGATTGCCCTGCACGGCCCCATGCAGGATCGGGAGAATTGTGTTTGGTTGCCCGCATGGACCGTTTTTTGGTAGATGAACTCATACATGATCTTGTTTTGGTTTGCCACTGACACAAGGTGCCAGCACCTAGGTACGGTTTTGGTGAGGTTACCATCTCCAGCACCTCTGTTCCTCCTCCTGGTGCTTTCACCTGCAGGCCCCCCACGCCGGCGGCGGGGAGAGCTCGTTGAAGGCCGCCAAGGCCCTGAGCGTCGTTATGTGAAATCCGCATATCCGCCTTTAACTAATCGATCAACAAGGCTTAGCACAATCACGTTGCCAGCTGTTCTTAGGGTAACAATGTGTTTGCACACCCTTCTGACAACTCTTGACAATAACCAATAATCCCATACAATACGAGAGGAATTAGAGTTCAGGGCATGGAAGCAAGCGTGGATCGAGGTGGACTAGAGATACAAGTATGAATCAGTATGAACAGACGAGGGAGTCCGATGTGGACATGCCAAAGAGGAAGCAGATGGGCTTGTCTTCTGAATGACCAAATTGCAGCATCAAAATTTGTGGTACAGAGATGTAGGATGAACTGTGTTCTTCTGGGCATTTCATCGGAGCATGCTGTAAGCGCGTCCGTCACCAGCAGCACCCAGCACGCCCGCCATTGCTGCAGCGGCTGCTCGCCCACCATGGCACCATATGGCAACAAACGAGTGCCTGCCTCCCCTGCTGAGATCGATCGAAAGATGGGTGGAAGGGAACGAGCCCTAACCTCGAAGAGCCGGCCGAGATCGGACGGATCGGCCTCCCCGCTGTCGCGGGCCGCCGATGGAGAGGAGGGGGCGGACACATCATCTCCGCCGACCGGGGGTCGCCACCGCCGCCGACGGCGAGGTCGCCGAGTAGATCCCGATGACCCGAGGCGGCGCCCCGCCACCACAGTCCACAAATGACGCCTCCAGACGCGACGCCCCAGCCCGAAGCCGCCGGCCGGCTGCCATGGCGCGCGGGCTCGAGGATCTTCCACCACCGGAGGAACCGCCGCCGCCGCCATCGCCGGCTACCAATCCTCCGCGAGCTCCTCCCTCTCCGTGCCTCCACCGGCTCCTCCGTGAGCTCCTCCTCTCCGTGCCGTGCTGCTCCACCGGCTCCTCCGCGAGCTCCTCCTCCTCCGTAGGCCGCGCGGCGCTTCACCGGCTCCTCCGAGATGGCCGCGCAACTCGATGGCGAGGAAGAGCTCCGAGGCGGCGCAGCAGGAGCGGCGTAGGGAGGTAACGCGATCACGTTCACGAGGACGGCGCAGCTCGGCCCGCTCGCTTCGTGTGTTGACAAACCTTTATTTCGTCCGGGCTCGCGAGGGAAGCTCGCTCCAGCTTCCCCTCGTCGACCGGGATGGAGGGGGCAACGAATGGCGCGGTCGGCGAAAAGATACGGGAAAGGAAACCAAACACGCTGGGTGGGACGACTCCGTGCTAAAGTCGCGCGTGGATGGCCCGGTAAGGGCAACCAATCGCACCCGTACTGTACCTCATTTCATTTGTTTGTAGCTAACTGCCGACCCAACTTTGACCTTCATTCCGCGTAATCTGCCGCTACTGTCGGCTGTCGCCGCCGACGACTTCTCCCTCCTTTTGCCCCCGTCTTCCACTTCGGCTGTTCGGCACGACGGCATTTCCTTCCTTCCTCCAGCTCGATCGGCGCGCTCCCACCTCCTCTCACAACTCACAACCATGGCGACGACGCACCTGGTGCTGCTCTTCCTCCTCGTCCTAGCAAGCACCAGCGCCGCCAACGGGTTCTACCTCCCGGCGTCGCCCCCGTCGACTTCCGCAAGGTCTTTGGCTTTCATTTACTCTTCTTTCACACAGTCGCACTCATTTTTTTTGGTTCTTGTTAGTCCTCACGCGCTGGGTCTCTCTGTGTGTGTGGGTCGTGGTGGCTGGTTGCAGAACGACTTGCTCGCCGAAGATGAGCCAGCTGAGCTCCATCAGGACGCAGCTGCCCTACTCCTACTACTCCCTCCCTTTCTGCAGGCCGGACACCATCGTCAACAGTGCCGAGAACCCTCGGCCAGGTCCTCCGTGGCGACCGAATCGAGAACTCACCCTACGTGGTAATTCCTCTAGGAATGCGGCAGTTTGTACCATTATTATGTTTGTTATTCATCTCCTGCGAAGTGCATGCTTTTTGCTGCAAAATGTTCTGGATCGAGTTTCATTTTGTGTTCGCGAAATGCAGTTCGAGAGATGATGGAGCCTAAGCGGTGTGTCAGATTGCGTGCAAGATTGTTCTGACCGAACAGGAAGCAAATGACATCCAGGAGAAGATCGAGGACGACTACCGTGTAAACATGTGTGAGATCAGATGCAGCCTGCTAGCTTCAGAGAAATGCAGATAATTGAATGGGAGGATGAGCCCTGTTTCCTTGCCTTGCAGGATTCTAGATAACCTCCCTCTGGTCGTCCCAATTATGATGATTGATGCAGATGCGCCTCCATATTATCAGCAAGGTGTGGATCTGGGTGTCAAGGTCCGGTCCAGGGTGGGTTCATCTTCTTATTTATACTAGCTACCTGGGAATACCAACAACTTAATTATTGCAGCCAGTGACAAATGTGATCTGATCTAAATGTCACTGATGCAGAGTAATGATGTTGTTTTGGATTTGATCTACAACCACTACTCATTTCTGGTGAAGTATAACAGGGATGCACAAACAGATCTCGCTAGGATTGTGGCCTTTGAGGTTAAACCATCCAGGTTAAATATTTCATCTCACAGAGTGGAAGTTACTTTGTGGTATTCTCACATGATGCATGATATACTTATTGTATCTGTTGCAGTGTTAAACATCAACCTGATGGTGATTGGAAGGGGGAATGCAACTCGCCTTAAAACCTGTAATCCAGACCCAGAGGTTCTAGTAGTGAACACTGATGGGCCTCAACTAGTAGAGGCAAACAAAGATATCATTTTCACCTATGATGTTAACTTTGAGGTAGTTTCGATTACTCGACTTGTCGAGTTGTTTCTATACAACCAACCTTGTTTTGACCGATTTTACAATTTTAAAGGAATTATGTACAGCTGACATCTTTCAAGTTTAGAGACTGGAACCTCGTTTCCATTATCTAAAAAATGTACAGCTGACAAGGCCTCAGGCCCAAAGTTTAAAACCAGCAGCACAACCTCCTATGCAAACTTCAGATAAATGGTCTAATTTTTCATTGCAAAGCTTCAATTTTTTTCTGACCTTTTTCATTTTGCTTACACAATGTGTCGTGCAGGAAAGTGATATCAAGTGGGCATCACGCTGGGACACCTACCTTGGCACAACTGATGGTTATTGGTTTTCCATTGTGAATTCTCTGACGACAGTCCTCTTCCTCTCTGTGATGGTTGCCATGATCATGCTCCGGACTCTGTACCGAGATATTTCCAAGTACAACCAGCTAGAGAGCCAGGAGGGAATCCCAAGAGGAGTATGGGTGGAAGCTTCTCCACGGTGATGTGTGTTCAGGCCTCCTGTTAATGCTCACCTGTTGTGCGTGTATGTGGGTTCAGGTGTGCAGTTCTTTGGAATGCTGCTTGTCACCTTGCTGATTGCTATCCTGGGGCTCCTATCACCTTCAAATCGTGGAGGGTTCATGACGGCCATGCTCCTGCTCTGGGTCTTCATGGGCCTATTCGCAGGGTACTCCACTACACGTCTTTACAAGATGTTCGGTGGGTTGGAATGGAAGAAGGTTGCCATCAGGACGGTCTTCGTATTCCCCGGAGTTGTATTCCTAATATTCTTTGCCCTGAACATGCTTCTCTGGAGCCTGAAATCATCTGGTGCTGTACCACTCACCACCATGTTCGCACTGGTTTTCCTGTGGCTCGAGTCTCTATGCCACTGATCTTCATCGGCAGCTACGTTGGGTTTAAGAAGCCTGCCATAGAGTACCCAGTGAGGACAAAACAAGCCATGGTATATGAACCCAGCCCTCGATGTTGATCGGAGGTACCTACCCTTCGGCAGCCATGGTGCTATTCATCCTGAACCCAGCACCAGTTCTACTACATTTTTGATGTTGATCCTAATAGTGAGGTATCACAACCCTTCCAGTGCAGTGTTCAGTGGAGCTGCTCTTCATCCTGATGCAATAATCTGAAGATGATCACGGGTTACAGTTCTGTGCTCTCTACTTCAGCTACATCTTTGTGCTCACTGTTCCCTGTTCCTCATCTTCGTGAAGATCCTAATAGTGACATGGTTGCTGAGATCCACAAAGTTGTGAAAGGATTGAAATGTAGCGTGGCTATTTCCAGATGTGTGTCTATAGTACCTATTATGGTCTAATAATTCAGACTACCGGTCGGTGGATATGTTTCTTTTGGTTGAAATGTTGATCCTACCTATGACATCTCCTCTTGGCTCGTCAGCAAAAATACAAGTGTATTTAAGGCATGAGCATTCCTGTATAACAACATTCTATTTCTTCACGTAAAAATGATTGCAGTGCATTCCATGTATGATTATTAATATTGATGGTGAAAGAACTTATGAAATCTCACTATATTTTGATGGGATGGAGCAGCGTGCTCTATCTTCCAGAAACTACATGCTCATTGCCTCAGCCCGGGCGTTTTCGGCCCAGTTCGCCTTCCGGCCCAGTTCTTTGTGCCTCTCCCGTTCCCACCGGCACCATTGGTTTTACGCCTGCTTCTGGTTCACGGCGGCATAGGCTTATATACTCTTCCCGCCGCCCGGAGTGAAGATTGACTAGGGTAATCTGCGCCTCTTTCAAAAATTTAGTGTTATTGACTTTTCTTTGTACAGTATGGATGCACGGATGCTTCTTGAATGACATTTATGCTTCATTTATGGTTGGCATGAGAAAACAAGGATTTGAGGTCAAAAACAAGTTCTGAAAACAATTTCCTGGATTGTTTGGTTTACATGAAAATTTGTAGCATGTCTCTCTTATTACAGATTCATGGAGATACATAGAAATCACTGTAAGGTGTCTATTGGATACCTATTATGGTCTTGTGAAATGGTAATATTCATTCAGTACTTCAGTTGTTCACAGATTAAAAGCATTTGATGTCAGTGACTTGATAGGTTTCTTTGGTTGAAATGCTGAAGTCTCAGTATCTATGCTTTAGCAAAAGAGCTTGGGAAGCTTATCTCCTCTTGTAGCCCTCTCTTTGATATGACAAAAAATACAAGTCGTCATTTAAGGCATTGAACTGCATTGCCATGGTGCAAAAGAGATAACCTCTCAATTTGATGACTATCTTCCAGTGTTTTTCTGAGGAAATAATATTTCAATTAAAGGTAGACTAAGTGCCATTATTGTAATTGACTTTTCGTCACAGTTTGCTAAATCCAGTAAAAATGACTTTGTTCAGTGCCATTCCATGTACAGTGATTACTAATATTGATGGTGAAAAGTTGATCCGAACTTCAGAGTATGAAATCTTTAAAACACTATATTTTGGATGGGATGGAGCAGCGTGCATGGGCGTGTTTTTTCTTGATCAGAGAAACTTGATTTTTTAAAAAAATTTGAAATTGTGTACCAGAAAACTGACGGGAGGAAAGGTGAAGCAATTGTTGGTGTATCGGCGAAGATGGAGAGAAATGGGCCCTAGGAGGTGACATGGCTTCATGAGATCATAGCAAAAGCTTCTAGTGGGGGATTTCCTATTTAGATATATATATAGTAGATATAATAGATAGTCCCACTGTCCAAAAATTATGTCATTCCAATTTTTTGAGAGTCATATCATCAAATAATAACATTGTGATAGAAATAAATATAATTATTTTTCATTGATATTTTATAGTAATATCTATTTGATGTCATAAATCATTGTAATTTTCTATAACTTTGGTCAAAATTCATATGCTTTTTTTTCACTATCTCAAAAATTTCTGGGTGAACTTCAAGTGACTTGTAATTTGAAATGGAGGAAGTAATAGATTATCCTTCTTTTTCAATGTTTATAAATAAATAAATTTCTAGGGTTACTTACAAAACTGCGAGTTTAAACAAAGTTATATAAAAAAGTAATAATAATATTTATGATACAAAACAAGTATTATTAAATTAATAATGAAATATAGTCTCGTAGTGATCTAGTTGGAGACATAAGTGTTTAAACTATTTACCATAAACTTGATCAAAATAAAGTTTTAAATTGCACAAAATCATAGTTTTTTTTTTGTTAAATTTGTACATCTTGTTGTGGCCAAAAAAATATAAAGAGTACATCATATTAAAAACCATATGTGTGTAACTTTTTAGCATTAAATTTACATATATTCGAATTAATTGTCAGTCAAAATTTATAAAGATTATAATATTTTTCAAACTCAAATTCATTCTTGCAAAACGAACGGAAGAGGAGCCCATGTTTTTGCTAGTAGCTAAATACAAAATACCCACTTTTTGAGAGTCTCTTTTTTTTTAAAAAAAACTTGATGTCATAAACACCTCATTTTTCATTTGTTTGCCAGCTAACCGCGGACCGAACGATGACCTTCGGCGTAATCCGCCGCTTCGGTCGCCGCCGACGACTTCTCTCTCCCCCCGCCTTCCACTTCGGCTGTTCGGCACTTCCCTTCCTCCTGCTCGGTGCGCTCCCACCTCCTCCCACAACCATGGCGACGACCCACCCGGCACTCCTCTTCCTCCTTGTCCTAGCATGCACCGGCGCCGCCAGCGGATTCTACCTCCCGGCGTCGCCCCCGCCGACTTCCGCAAGGTCTTAGCTTTATCTCCGCCACTCTTCTCCGTGTGTGCCGCCCACTCTTCTTTCACACAGTCTTACTCATTTCTTGGTCCTTGTTCTCACGCGCTGGGTCTCTCTGTGTGTGTGGGTCGTGGCGGCTGGTTTCAGAACGACTTGCTCGCCGTGAAGGTGAGCCAGCTGAGCTCCACCAAGACGCAGCTGCCCTACTCCTACTACTCCCTCCCCTTCTGCAGGCCGGACACCATCGTCAATAGTGCCGAGAACCTCGGCCAGGTCCTCGGCGGTGACCGAATCGAGAACTCACCCTACATGGTAATTCCTTTAGGACTGCAGCAGTTTGTACCATTATAAAATGTTTTGGATCGAGTTTAATTTGTGTTGGCGATGCAGTTCGAGATGATGGAGCCTAAGCGGTGTCAGATCGCATGCAAGATTGTTCTGACCGAACAGGAAGCAAATGACATCAAGGAGAAAATCGAGGACGAGTACCGTGTAAACATGTGAGATCAGATGCCGTGTGCGGCTTGCTAGGGTTCACAGAAATTCAGATAACTGGAATGGTAGGATGAACCCTGTTTGCTTGCCTTGCAGGATTCTTGATAACCTCCCTATGGTCGTCCCAATTCGGATGTTTGATAGAGCACTATACAAGCAAGGTGCTCATGTGGGTTTGATGGGCCTGTACGCTGGGGTGGGTTCATCTCTTCTTGATTATATCTACTAGCTACCTGGGAATACCAGTAACTTATTTTCAGCCAATGACAGATGTGTTCTTATCTAAATGTCACTGATGCAGAGTAACGTTGTCAAGTATTTTATCTACAACCACTACTCATTTCTGGTGAAGTATAACAAGGATGAACAAACAGATCTCGCTAGGATTGTGGCCTTTGAGGTTATACCACACAGGTTACATATTCATCCCACGGAGTGAAATTTCTCTGTGGTGTTCACACACGATGCATGATATACGACGTCATTTTACATTTTTGTTTTTGAGGAATCTTTTACATTTTTGTGTGTGCTGACAGTGTACATTTATTGTATCTGTTGTAGTGTTGAACATCAACCTGATGGTGATTGGAAGGGGAATGCAACTCACCTCAAAACCTGTAATCCACACTCAAGACGCTTTGTCAGAAACTCTGATTCACCTCAAGAAATAGAGGCAAACAGAGATCATTTTCACCTATGATGTTAACTTTGAGGTAGCTTTGATTACTTGACTTGTCAACCTTGTTTTGACCAAAATCAGCAGGGGAGGCCCCTATCAATTTTTATAATTTTAAAGGAATTGTGTACAGCTTACATCTTTGGAGCATAGAGGCTGGAACCTCGTTTCCATTATCTAAAAAATGTACAAAATGACAAGGCCTCAGGCCAAAGTTTAAAAGCAGCAGCATAACCTTGTTATTGATATCTAGCAGTATCCCTCTTACGCAAACTTCAGATAAATGGTCTAGTCTTTCATTGCAAAGCTTCAAATTTTCTGACCTTTTCATTTTTGCTTACATGTCGTGTCATGCAGAAAAGTGATATCAAGTGGGCATCACGCTGGGACACCTACCTTCGCACACCTGATGATCATTGGTTTTCCATTGTGAATTCTCTGACCACGGTCCTCTTCCTCTCTGTGATGGTTGCCATGATCATGCTCGGACTCTGTACCGTGATATTTCCAAGTACAACCAGCTAGAGAGCCAGCAGGAAGCCCAGGAGGAGTCTGGGTGGAAGCTTCTCCATGGCGATGTCTTCAGGCCTCCTGTCAATGCTGACCTGCTGTGCGTGTATGTGGGTACAGGTGTACAGTTCTTTGGAATGCTGTTTGTCACCTTGTTGATCGCCATCCTAGGGCTCCTATCACCTTCAAATCGTGGAGGGTTCATGACGGCCATGCTCCTGCTCTGGGTTTTCATGGGCCTGTTTGCAGGGTACTCAAGTGCACTTTTTACAAGATGTTCGGGGCTGGAATGGAAGAAGGTTGCCATGAAGACGGTCTTGGTATTCCCTGCAGTTGTCTTCCTAATATTCTTTGCCCTGAACATGCTTCTCTGGAGCGTGAAATCATCCGGTGCTGTACCATTCACCACCATGCTCGCACTGGTTTTCCTGTGGCTCGAATCTCTATGCCACTGATCTTCATCGGCAGCTACCTTGGGTTTAAGAAGCCTGCCATAGAGGACCCAGTGAGGACAAACAAGATACCACGCCCGATACCGCAGCAGCCATGGTATATGAGCCCAGCCGCCTCGATGTTGATCGGAGGTATCCTACCCTTCGTGCAGTGTTCATGGAGCTCTTCTTCATACTGACAACAATCTGGCTGCACCAGTTCTACTACATCTTTGGGTTCCTGTTCCTCGTCTTCGTGATCCTAATAGTGACTTGCGCTGAGATCACAATTGTGCTTTGCTATTTCCAGCTGTGTAGCGAGGACTACCAGTGGTGGTGGAGATCCTACCTGACGCCTGGCTCGTCAGCTCTCTATCTCTTCCTGTATGCAACATTCTATTTCTTCACGAAGCTGCAGATCACGAAGGCAGTCTCCGCTGTGCTCTACTTCGGCTACATGCTCATTGCCTCCTACGCCTTTCTTTGTGCTCACCGGCACCATTGGCTTTACGCCTGCTTCTGGTTCACCAGGCTTATATACTCTTCGGTGAAGATTGACTAGCTAGGAAGCTAGAATTTCATGGTTGGCATGAGAAATCAGAGGTCAAGTTGTGAATGGATACATGAAATTTTTAGCATGGCTTATACACAGAAGGTGTCTATAGGAATATAGGATATCAATTATTTATGGTGACCTGTGCACACACATCTTTGGGTCCCTGTTCCTCGTCTTCGTGATCCTAATAGTGACCTGTGCTGAGATCACAATTTGATGTCAGTGACTTGAGGTGTGTGCGCTCATTATTATCGCACAGCTTACAAAATTGCAATGGTATTCAGCATATGTTTCTTTAGATGAAATGCTGAACTGTAAGGATCAATGCGGATCGTCTCGTGTTGTACTCCCTTTGTTACAAAATGTATGTCGTCATTTAGGGCAAGAGCATACATATAGTTACTAAAAATTTGGTTTTAAATACAGTACATGTAGTTTTGTTGTTTTCTACCCAGAAAAATCTGTATAGTTAGATGGGTCAGTATTTGTACCGAAGTTGATTGGGGAAGTTTGGTACACCTCTTCAGAAATAAGGTTTTTAGACCTCGTTTTATTTTTAAAGTTTTGCTCTGGTGGTCCACTTTAAAAAAGTTGCATGGATCTTAAAGTGCTTGAATAATTAATTGATTTTGTTGGACTAAAGTAATACCATATTATATGTTAACCGTGTAGATATGAACATGTGGAGTTGTCGATCTACGGTCGGCCAGTCGTCCGAGATAAGCGGAGTGATCAATATTTAATTATTATTTAGCTTTATTATTATAATTATTAGATTAAATTAAAGATAGTCGAAAAAGACTAATGGGCCTGGCCCGTTAGCAATTGTAAACCCCTCATATAAATATGCGGGCAACTATCGAGACAATCAAGAAGAAAATAATTAGGTTTTTACCTTGCTCCCTAGCTCCCTCGCACCGCCGCCGGCTCCCTCCCCCGACGCCACCGCCGCCGCCCCCGCGCGGCCAAGGCCGCCGCCGCACCGCCGCCAAAGGGCGCCGGCGCCGCCGCGCCCACAGACGCCGTCCCGTCACGCCGCCATCTTCGCAAAGAACTCCCCTCGATTCTCGCCCGCCACGCCTCTCGTTCTTCCTCTCGCGTTGATCGGAAAACGGGTTGTGACATTGGTATCCGGACCGGGCGATCCAATGGCCTGTACCCTGGGACAATCCATCACGGCGAACGTCAGCAGGATTATCGACGAGTACATCGCAGCCATGGAAGCCAAAGCCATGGAGGCTAATTCAGCCCCATCATCGCCTAAGTACATCCCGCCCTCCAAGCGCCTCTCTTCAGTCTCAGACACAGATGAGCCCTCCATCCGCGCAAGACCTCCGATTCCTCAATTCTACTGACCAGCGGACAAATCAATTTTCATCTCGAATTTGATACGTAAATTCCCCAAGAAATTACTCTGCAATTTCCACCTAAATTCTTACCGTAAAATCCTGTGACGCATCCAAATAATAATATTAAATTATTTTTCCGGAGTATGATGGCAAGAGTGACCCTTCTCATTGGCTGTACAAGTCGCGATAAATTTTTTTCTCGCTCAAGGAATTATTAATACGGATCGATGTACCGCTTCGTTCCATCTCCAAGGGAACGATTATCTTAGTTTATTCGTTGGGAAAAACGGTGGGTCAACCAACTTGGCCAGAATTTTCGCGCAGCTATTACCGACGTTTTGGAACTCCATTACACAATCATTTTAGTGATCTGATAGCATCACGCCAGACGGGAGATTTGGACAGGTACACTAATACATTCACAGCAACGCTGAACAAGGTACAACACCTCTCCCCAAAACAGCAGGTTATGCTTTATATTGCTGGGTTAGCACCTCTGATTCAGATCGACGTCCAACTACATCAACCACATGATATTGAGACGGCCATAGCACTTGCTAAACGTCTCGCTTCTCGTCGACAGAACTCAAAGGTACGCACAAGAGGATATTCGGATATTCAAATATCGCCATGGCTTAACCGGCATATCCACTTGTCCTACCATGCAATTATTTATCAATATAAATGGAACCAATTTATTGGCTCTTTTGGATTCTGGTTCAACACACAATTTTCTGGATTCTGATTTGGCTATGAAACTGGGCGTCCAAAGTTCTTCTTTACACCATCCGCTCAGAGTTGCTGTCGCCAATGGACAACACATAACAAATGTGGGAAGGTATGATAATATTAAATTTTCTATTGCTACTGAAAGCTTCAAAGCAGATTTCTTCAAAGATCAAATTAGGAGGCTATGATGTTGTTTTGGGTGTGGACCAATGAGTTCTTTGGGAAATATTGCCCGAATTTTAATAAACTTATTATGAAGTTCTCATGGAAAGGACAAATGATCACATGGCACGCCTCCTCTAAAGAGACAGATTCTCAACCCGTATTCGTATACTTTCTCCCTCGACGTGCCAATGGATCCTCTCGTTATGCAAATTCCAACAAATTTTCGTGAGAGCCTTCGGGGCTCCCACCTCAACGGGCGTTATGATCATAGAATTCATCTTAAGGATCCCACTCACCAACTGCCGCTCGCCCTATCGCTACCCTCCTGATACGAAAAATGAACTGAACGACAATGTGCGTACATGCTTCATCAAGGTATCATCCGGTATAGCACTTCGCCATTCTCATCACCTGTCCTTCTTGTTAAAAAACATGACCAGACCTGGCGTTTTTGTGTTGATTATCGGGAGCTCAATAGTAATACCTTGAAAGACAAATTTCCAATACCGGTTATTGCTGAATTACTGGATGAACTAGAAGGTGCAAAATTCTTCACCAAATTAGATCTTCGCCAAAGCTATCACCAGTGCGCATGCATCCTCCTGACATCGAAAGACAACTTTTCGGACACATCATGGGCACTTTGAGTTTTTGGTCATGCCATTTGGATTATGCAATGCACCTTCAACTTTTCAAGCTTTGATGAATGATATATTGGGACCGTTTACTGCGTAAGTTTGTAATCGTTTTCTTTGATGATATCCCGATATTTAGCAAATCCTGGTCTGAGCATCTCCACCATGTGGAAGAGGTTTTCAAGGTACTCGCATCTCATAATATCTTCTTAAAGAAATCTAAATGCCTTTTTGGTCAATCACAATTGGGTTATTTGGGACATATTATATCGGATCTTTGGAGTGGCCGTTGACCCGAGAAAATTGAGGCCGCCACCGCTGGTCGCTCCCCCACAACTCTCCGTGGAATTGCGAGGCTTTCGGGGGACTCGCCGTTACTACGTAAAGTTTATAATGGATTATGGTACAATTGCACGCCCTTTTGACTGATCTTCTTAAGAAGGACTCATTCTTGCTGGACAAAACAACAAATTTTTGAGCACCTTAAGAGAACTTTATCATCAGCGCCGGTTCTCCAACTTCCGGACTTTAATAAATCATTTGTGGTGGAATGTGATGCGCCCGTACAGTATGGGTGCCGTTTTACATCGTGGTAATGGTCCAATTGCTTACTTTAGCAAACGTATGCCCGATAAGTATAAAAAGTTAGCCGCTTATGAAAGAGAACTCATAGGACCGGTAATGCTAGCCAAGCATTGGCGACCATATCTTTTGGGGCCGCCCATTTATTATAAGGTCGATCATTACGCCTTAAGTACATTTTAGATCAACGCTTGTCCACAGTTCCGCATCAATGGGTTAGCAAATTACTTGGCTATGATTTTATCGCGGGAGTACAAGCCGGGTAAATCAAATGTGGTGGCTGACGCATTATCTCGCCGTAACACGATGAATCTTCCCTCATGGCTATTTCAGAAATTCAATTGGGGTTATTTGATCAGCCTACGGGAGGAAATTGCATTCATGATGAAGCTATAGCCCTTATTGATTCTATAATCAACGGTAAGGACTCTACATGGGAAGTTCGCAATGGATTGATCTTGTTCAACAAAAAGATATGGCTTTCCAAATCGTGCAAACATCTTCGACTATTCTCCATGCAATTCATGATTCAAAGACATGAGGGTATACAGAAAACATTGCATCGATTCCGTCCGACCTTCTTTGTCAAACATGATAAACGATTGTCACAGATTTTGTGAATGATTGTTTGGTTTGCCAACGCAACAAAAAAACAACACCGTCATCCGGCTAGGCTTCTTCAGCCTTTACCAATTCCAGAGCAGATCTGGGAAGATACCTCAATGGATTTCATTGAAGCTCTTCCTGAAAGTTGGATCTAAATCGGTAATCTTAACAAAGGTTGATCGCTCTATCCAAGTATGCTCACTTTATACCCCTTTCTTATCCGTATACAAAGAACCCATGAGCTCGAAAATTTTTCTCGAGAGATTGTTAGACTACATGGCTTGCCAAGATCGGTGGTTAGTGACGGGGATGTCATATTCATGAGTCAATTATTACGATGTACCTTAGGCTGAATATTGTTATAATACTTCATATCATGCATCGACCAAAACAACGCCCGTTCAAACTTGTGTATGGGCGTGATCCCTCTACTATTCGTGGGTTATCATCCCGGTGAGACAACATTACCGGCCCGTGGATGATTTACTAACTCAGTGGGATATTTTTCTCAATCAAACAAAGGTTCGCTTGCGCTTGTCTCGAAATTATTACCGCAAATATTTTGATGCTAAACATATAGACAGAATTTAAAGTGGGTGATTATATTTGGCTCAAACTTTTATCCCGCTCTGTCCGCGCAACAATATCCGATTTACACAAAGGCAAGCTCTCTCCTAAATATTTTGGACCCTTCAAAGACGCTAAAGATCATTACACCAAGAATATATGCATTGAATCTCGCCACGGAACCCGTATACACAATGCCTTTCATGTCGGATGCTCAAACCACACCGTGGGGAGATACCTACGTATATTCCGGAATTACCTCGGATTCACGATGGCACACCGGTCCCCCGAACCTGAATTAATGCTCAAAACAAGAGTCCGCCGGGTCGCCTTCAAGTGCTCATCAAATGGAAGAACAAACCTCGCCGCAGATGCTTCATGGGAAGATATCTTGAATTATTCAACAAAATCTATCCGGACTTCCAAATCGAGGACGAGCCGAATCTCCAAAGGGGAGAGATGTCGACTCGGCCAGTCGCCCCGAGATAAGCGGAGTGGCTGAATATTTAATTATTATTTAGCTTTATTATTATAATTATTAGATTAAATTAAAGATAGTCAGAAAAGACTAATGGGCCTGGCCCGTTAGTAATTGTAAACCCCTCATATAAATATGGGGGCAACTATCGTGAGACAATCAAGAAGAAAATAATTAGGTTTTTACCTTGCTCCTAGCTCCCTGTGCCGCCGCTCCCCCCTCCCCGACGCCACCACCGCGCCGCCGCCCTCAAACCGACTGCCGCCGCCGACACCGCCACAAGCCAAAGGGCGCCGGCGCTGCCCAAGACGCACGCCCGGGCCCGTCGCCCGGCCATCTTCGCAAAGAACTTCCTCGATTCTCGCCACGCCACGCCTCTCGTTCTTCCCTCTGACTGGAAAAACGGGTTGTGACAGAGTCTAACAAAATTAGATTTTCAATTTTATGATTTTTGTGTAATTTACTATGATTTTCAAAGATTAACCCAAATAAATAAAAAAAAAAAAGAAAAAACCTTCATAGCAAAAATTTTGTACTAAAGCATATCTTATATGTTCATTGTGTGTATCTACTCATATGGAGTCCAATAAAATTAGATTTTCTATTTTATGTTTTTTTTTATGATTTATTATGATTGTTTAAAGATTTAGCCAAAATTAGTAAATAAAAAGAAGAATGAAATGCATCATTAGTCCATTAACTTTTGGCCGTTTCACTTAGGTCCATCAACTGTGAAAGTGGATTTCTGGGGTCCATAAGCTTTTTTTTTTGAGATTACACAAGCATAACGTAGACACATAACACGCACGCACACTCACCCCTATGAACACACGTGACGCAAACCCTACCCCTATGAGCACCTCCGAAGGGCGAGCCGGCAAATCTTGAAGTTCACGAAGTCACCACAGCGCCTTTGTCCGCCGACGGGACGCCGCCTACCACTTAATGCATAGCGCGGAAAATCCTGAAATAAATCCAGGATAAAGTGTCGCACCCAGGATTTGAACCCCGGGTGGGAGTCCCCAACCAATGATGCATCTATAGTCCATACCTTTTCGTTTATGTTTTTATTTTACACAAAAAAATGCCTCTATTGCTTCTTCTTTCACATGCGTACTGTCTGTGCCGAGCTCTCCTTCGCGGCGAGCTCATTTGCTCACTGGGCTCATCCCATCGAGCCCAACAAGCTTAGGCTCTACCTCGAGCTTGTGTTGTCTGCAGTGGTGTCGCCCTATCCTCGCATAGCAACCTTAGCCATGAAGCGAGGCCTAGCAAGTCAAGCCCTCGGTTCGCCACTGTGCATTGCACCAACTCGTTGCACTTGTCGTGAGCACGTTGTTCCCCTACTTCATCGCAACATAGCTCAGCAGGGGCGCTCTTGAACCCGCGCAGCTCCATGCGTGTTGCCCAATGCTGCAACCCGTCATCGTGCAGCTCGCGACCGGTGGTCGCCCTCGCACCGCAAACGCCGCCCTAGCTGGATCTCCTCCCCATGTGCCCCGTGCTCCACCTCCACCCACTCGGCAGCCGTACACCACAACTTAGTACTCCAGCACCTCGCTGAAGCGCTTCTAGAAGGAGAAGCCGCTATGGCTGGCCTCCTCGCTCTATGTGTGCTTGCCGACCCCGGCTTCGCCCCGGCGGGCAGCGTCCGGAGCTGGGGAGTTGACAGCGGCGGCGAGAGCGGCCCAGTTGTGTGGCGGGGCTGCTGTAGTCCAACTCGAAATCTAGAATCTAAATCAATTTTTGCATACCGTGTGGTGTACCACTTAGGGCCTGTTTGGATTACTGCCACACTCTCTGCCTAAGCAAGTTGTGGCGGCTCCAAACTTTTGTGGCGGGATATTTGGCCACCCCACCTTCATCGAAATTTGCTCTATAAAAGCTACGGACGCCGAAGATAAATCACCAACCAAACCACAAACTGGACCGCTGTGGCTACCACATGGTGTAGAACAAAAAGGAAAAAAGCGCCAAAATAATAGGAAGAGATATTCAAATATGCAACCAGAACAAAAGACATCTAGGATACAACAAATTACACACAACATAGAACTGAACCTTGGCAAACGAACTAAAGATTCAATCGCCTTGGAGAACCCTGCATATATAGAACCAGAATTGGAAGTTAGAACATCAACCTTTGATTTATACAAAATAAAAAAAAATGGAGACAACGACATGGAACATCCACATTTGCAAGAGGCCATCATTAATGGTAACAGCCAGATCGGCGTTAATAGCCTATAAAAATGTTTCTCTACATTTGCACAAAACACTAGACACTACATGAAACTTGGCAAAAAGTAAATTTGCAAAAAAAAAAAAAAAAAGTTTTTTGCCGAGTGCCCACCAACAAGCAATAGATAACAAATGTAATGCAGTAATAGATAACAAATGTAATGCAGATGTGTAAGGTTCTGGAATAGATAACAAATAACAAATGTAATGCAGTAATGCCGAGTGCCCACCAACAAGCAATAGATAACAAATGTAATGCAGTAATAGATAACAAATGTAATAAAAAAAAAAGTTCTTTGACATTAGGAAAGTTCTTTGGCACAATTTAAACTACTTACATTATAGTACTAAGGCAGTAAGACTACAACTATAAACGACTACACAAGCAATAGATAACAAATGTAATGCAGTAATGCACGAGTGACAGACCGCTGAGGGCAAGAGACAATGAAATTACCTTGTGAATCGGTTACTTGCTGACAACTTGTTATATCTATATTGTGATGAGTCTCAATGTGATGATTCGCGCACTAACAAGCCGCTCAAAAAGGTTGAGCCTCAACTTGGTGTCGAAGAATCAATATCAATAACAAAGAACACTCCAAATAGCCACGAGGAGTGAATAGCTAATTAATTAATTAACTGCATGTTAATCTTTGATTAATTGGCACATCACGTGCATGTACAAATCACTACGTACTCTCAGTCTCTCACTGTCTCACACGTCACGCCTTATTCTCCATTACCATGTTTGCTTATACAAACACAGCGTGACACATAATGCACATATGCATGTAGCAAAGCCAGCACCAAGACGCGCCGCTAGCTAGATCACTCGGAGCTCGGAGGCGCAGGAGGGAAGCTACCCGCGCCGCCATGGCCATGGCCTGCTGCAAACCCTGCTTGTCCTTCCTCGCTGAAGCTGCCGCTGTGATCGACATCCGCTGCCCCTTGCTGCCAGGCCGGGTCCCAGGCCGGAACATGCCAGGCCGGCATCATCGGCGCTGGCTGCCCCATCGGCGGATAGTAGTACGGCATCCCGGCGGCCGGCGCCCCGCCCGGGGCGCCACCCCGACGACGCCGGCCCCGGACGCCGCGAAGCCGAGTGCGCTGCCGGGCTCCTCCTTGGCCTCCTCACGGGGCACGATGTCGACGAGGAAATCGAAGACGTCGGTGCGCGCGATGGCCGCGGCGACGTCGTTCCGCTGCAGGGTGCGGCGCTTGTTCTCCTCGGCGTGCAGCCAGGAGCGGATGGTGAGCTCGAGGATGAAGAGCTCGCAGGCCTTGGCGAACAGCACGGGCGCCTCGGCGGAGATCATGCGCACGTCCTCGTCGGCCTTCATGATCTTCTTGATCCGGGCGAGCGGCAGCTGGTGGTTCTTAAAGTCCGACGCGGACGCGCGCTCCGCTTCCTGACGCTGGTACGCCCAGAACGCCTGCAGCTGGGCCTGCTGCTGCTGGAGCAGGTGGTGGTGCGGCACCGGCGGAGGGCCGGCTGCGCCAGGCACGCCCGGCACCACTGGCGCTCCGCCGGGGGGGCAGGAGGCTGGCCGGTGGAGTAGGGCAGCGGCTGGTTGTCCATAAATTTGGATTAAGCATGGGTAGCTTGTGACCCATTCGATGCTACTTCTAGCTTAGTCGCTAGTGTCTTTTTGGCTCGTACCTGCGGATAAGAAAAGATGAAGAGGAGATCGAGGATAGCAGGCGTTCGTGGCCAGGCTTGTCTTTTTGAATATGCATATGGATGGATATTATCCATTCTGGAAGTTTCGCAGCCTCTTAAAATTTGGCGCTTACTTTTGCGATTCAGCGATTGTCGCATCACTGGAAAAATCTAAATCTGCTGCACCCATGGCTTTGGCTCTAAAACTACTACATCCTTCAGAGCATATCAAGTTTAACCAAAATTTCCCTAAAAAAAGGGTTTAACCAAAATTATAGAGAAAAATTACAAAAACATAAAACATCAAAATGTATGCTATAAAAATGTAACATGTAGCTTGTTGATCTTTTTCTGATTCATGTGGCTTACCCATAGTGCCTGCAGCTTGTTTGGATAAAGGAGTGTTTTTTTTAGACCAAAGGCATTCACCTGGCTTTATTAAAAACTTAACGAACACCCAATGGCCTTGCCCTGGGTTACCAGTTTTACAAGTTTCTTGCACTCAACAGTGCTGCATCAAAGCAATCAAATGACAACCTGACATACCTCTAACTCAAAACAAGACTAATAAACAGGAAAAGAGTTATAACTCGACAGACATGCGGCTCGGCACGCAACAAAAGACCCGATTTAAACAACATAAACTTCTAGGTTTCATAGGGTCACATGATCCTTCCAGCAGTTCTTCTTTATCTCGGGGGCGTTTGATGACAGCAGATGAAGCATTTCTTCTCGCTACCGGCTCCATCTTGGTCTTTAGGAGTGGCTTCCGTGTCTTGATTAGCAAAAGAATGTTCTCGTGGATCGATTACTTTGGGTGACACCATCACTTTTTATTGATCGCCATGTCGTTACGTGTTATCCGGATCGCCCACGATGCACCTGCACAAATGAACATCGTTACCTCTTGCCTAACTCTATGACAATTCTTCAAGAAACTGCTGAAGAAAGTCAGCACTTGAGACTGGTGACTGATGCCACCCAAGTGAAGTTCTCAAGAAAGTCCACAGATAAACAGCTAAGGGGCATTGAAAAGGATATGGTCAGCAGCTTCGCAGGTTTCACAACATAAGCAATCTTCCTCACCCTAGCCAATTTTTCTTTTTCAATTGAACCCCCAGATTGGATGCTATCATGCATAGCCATCCATATAAAAAAACCCCGACTTTTTAGGGAATGGTGCATTTCCGAGATTAATCATTTGTCTATCTTTTCAACTCCACCGTTGTTAGATATTTATAGAGGGATTTTGCTTGAATATTGTTTTGAATGTTCTAGAGCCCAAACCATCTTATCTCTACCTCTCTCTAGAGTTAGGTCTTCTAATATCTCTAGTAGTTCTCGACCATTCTATAGCTAGAATACTATTAATTTGTCTTCTAAATTGGATGACCCAACCTTCATCAGAATACACCTTGGCTACCTCTATCTCTTGGTTTATGGCTATTTGGAATAAGTGAGGAAACCTTATGCTCAAGGGGCAACCTCCCAACCAAACATCCATCCGTAATCTTGTTTGTTGACCACTTGCTTACCTCCATAACTCTACCCATCCAAAACCATTTCCCTGATGTCCAAAGAATGATTTCCAAAATTGGGAACCTTTCTTGTTCCTAATCTAAAAAATACTTTTCTCGTCCAAGGTCCTTTTCCTCAAAATAGAGAAAGCACAAGTTGTCTTCACCTTTTTCAAGTCTCTGCCAATCCATTTAGCCATAAGACATGTATTCATAACTCGACATCTAGAAACCCCAACCCCTAAAAATCTTGGGTCCGACTAGTGCTTTCCATTTAATCATATGGTACTTTCTTTTGTTACTGGTACCTTACCAATAAAACCTTGACCTGATTGTATCCAAGACCTCAAAATTGCCTTCATACATCTAGTATACACCCATAATATACATAGGGATGCTGGATAAACATGAGTCAATTAGCATTGATTTCCCACCGGTTGACATATTCACATTGCCATGTACTTAATCTCTTTGTTGTTTTATCACTAACATATGCCAGCTTGAGCTTTAGTAATTTTATATGGTCACCTACAGGTAGGCCAAGGTATTTTATTGGGAAAATAGCTAACTTGCAATGTAATATCTCTAGAACTTGTAATGACTGACGCCGCGCTCGTCCGTAGTGGTGTGTGCACACCCTGCTCAAGGGGATGGAAAGACACTAAAACCTCGACACGTTCGCGTCTCCACCGACGCCACTCAAAGCTCGCACTCATGTCCGTTCGAGCATTCCTCGCCTCCCACACCTACTCTAGGTGGAAGTTGGATGTCCAATGGATACCCTCTAGTTCAAAAAAATGAATTAGGAAGAGATGGTCCCCCCACCAAAATTTGAATTTCTAGGTTATTTGTCAAAATCCATGGATGTCCAAATTAGTGTCTTCCACCTATGCACACGACCACACATCGAACAAAAATCAGGCCGACCGATACACAAGCAACAACAAAGTTTATCGCATGCATTAGCATTAAATTCAATACAAAAAATATTATAAACAAACCTTTACTGATGTCTAAAGGATACAACTAAAATATACTATAGACCAGAGTAGAAAAACGTAATGTACAAAAAAAAAAATGAATTAGCCACAGCCCACAGACTAGAAAAAGGTATGACCAAGCGGGCTTATAATTTTTTAAAAGAAAACGTGTAATCAATGTTTTGTCAAGACACTCACAATACGAGACTCTATTATAGAGTCTAAGCTTATTTATTATTCTTATATTTATTATACTTTACTAATGTGTCGTTGATGTGTCATTATATTATGGAAAAGAGAGAGAGAGAGAAACTAAGACTCCAAATCTATGATAGATTTGAAGTAATAAATACTTAGAATCTGCATTTGTGAGTGCTCTTAGTATTTTATAAATTGATTATATAAAATGATTAACACACGATGCATGTAGAAGATACTTTGTTTTATATCAATCAATTTATAAGATTGTTTCATTATTTTATTATTTATTTCCTTGTGAATAGTAATGACACTTTTACCAAACCTTCTCAAACCGAGCCGAAGTCTCACAAGTTAAGCCAGCAAAGCTCCAAGTTTGTGCCAGATCGCTTGACAGCTCATTAACAGTCCTATATACTACTTTCTCTATCTAAGAAACTTATTATTTTAGTTTTATTCTAAGTCAAACTATATAAAGTTTGACTAAACTTATACAATATCATATTACATTATATTATTAAATAAGTATAATTAAATTCGTATTAAACATAGTTTTGTACTACTCTGGATTTCCTTTAGCAATCCTCTTATTATACGTATCATTTTAAAATGCCAGATGGTCTAAACTCTCACAATACCGTGTACCGGAGTAGGGCCGTAGGGCGTCACCCGCGTCGTGATTGGCGCATGGTGGGCCCCACTTAACGTCCTGACCCGACCCTCCGGAATCCGCGATTCGGTTCGGTGGGCCACGAGGCGGCAAGTACGCGAGAGGAGAAACACGCACCCGGCGTACCGCGACGGGTTCCGGGCCCACCTGGCAGCCAGCCTCCCGCCTAAACCCCGTCGCCGCGCCGCCCCGTGCCGGCCGCCCGGGAGGGGAGACCCGTCAAATCAAGCAAAGGCCACCCCGAGGCCGGCCGGCGACGACTTCCCCCTTCCACCACCACCACCCTCCCTCCTCCGTCCCTCCCTCCCTCCCTCCCCCCCCGCGCGCCCTGATCCTCGCCATTCATCCATGGCGACGAGCAGCGCGGCGATGGTGTTCCCTCCTCGTCGCTGCCGCCGTACTCGCCTGCGCGGGCGGCGCGCGCGGGTTCTACCTCCCCGGCGTCGCTCCCGCCGATTTCCGAAAAGGTCTCTCCCTCCTTTGTTTTCCTTCTTCCTCTGCGCTTCGATTTCGTGTTTTTGCTAGCTAGGTTGGTTTGTTGATCTCGGTGAGTCCTCCCCTCACGCTCTGAGCCTGTGTGGATTGCAGAAGGACCCGCTCGCCGTGAAGGTGAACCAGCTGAGCTCCATCAAGACGCAGCTGCCCTACTCCTACTACTCTCTCCCTTTCTGCAAGCCGGGCACCATCGTCGACAGCGCCGAGAACCTCGGCGAGGTGCTCCGCGGCGACCGCATCGAGAATTCCCTCTACGTGGTAAAGCCTGCTGTACCTCTACTCCCACTATTCACCTGTGTTTGTCAGTACTTAGCGGCCGTTCTAACTAAGAGAGTCTGAGCAAACGGTCACTCCTGTATTTTTGCTATAATTAGCTCGGCGCTCATGTGAAATTTCGATTGTCCTTTGAAATGTGTAGTTCGAGATGATGGAGCCTAGGCTGTGCCAGATCGTTTGCAAGATTACTCCGGGCCAAGATGAAGCGAAAGATCTGAAGGAGAAAATCGAGGATGAGTACCGCATAAACATGTGAGAGGGCATATGTTGCTTTTCATAGATTTAGATCAATGTCCCACTTGTTTCAGGTGACTGGAACGAGGAGGTGAACCTTTTTTTGTGTGTGTGGCTTTGCAGGATCCTTGACAACCTTCCTTTGGTCGTCCCAATTAAGAGATTGGATCAAGAGGCACCTACTGTATACCAACAAGGTGTGCATATCGGCCTCAAGGGACAGTACTCAGGGGTGGGTTGATAAAATCTCCTAGCTAGCTAGGAATGTCAGATGCTCTCAGCTTATGTTAAACGCGTTCTGATTTGACTGTTGTTGATGCAGAGCAAAGAGGAGAAGCATTTCATTCACAACCACTTCACGTTTCTGGTGAAATATCACAAGGATGCGAACACAGATCTTGCCAGGATTGTGGCCTTTGAGGTTAAACCATTCAGGTGTAATATTCTATCCTTTGTTTCTCAACTTATAGCACCGTTCTTGCCATCATTTTCCATTTATATGATTGTTGTAACAAAAAATTATATATCATATCTGCTGGCTGCTGCAGTATTAAGCATGATTACGATGGTGACTGGAGGGGTATTGCTACACCCCTTAAAACCTGTGATCCACACTCAAGACGCCTTTGTAATAGACTCTGATTCACCACAAGAAGTAGATGCCAACAAAGAGATCATTTTCACCTATGATGTTAACTTTGAGGTTAGTTTCAACTATTTTTCATCTTTAACTTTTTGTCTATCACCAGCCTTAATGCATTATGACAGAAGTCTCCAGATAGATGGTATAGATTTTCCCCCTTTAGAATTTCAAAAATCTTCTGACTCTTTTTTGTTCATGTGTGTCATGCAGGAAAGTCCTATCAAGTGGGCATCACGCTGGGACACCTACCTTCTGATGGCAGACGACCAAATCCATTGGTTTTCTATTGTCAATTCACTGATGATAGTCCTCTTCCTCTCTGGGATGGTTGCCATGATCATGCTCCGGACTCTTTACCGCGACATCAACAAGTACAACCAGTTAGAGGACCAGGAGGACGCCCAGGAGGAGACAGGATGGAAGCTTGTCCATGGAGATGTGTTCAGGCCTCCTGCCAATGCTGACCTGCTGTGCGTATATGTCGGTACAGGGGTACAGTTCTTTGGAATGATGCTTGTCACGTTGCTGTTTGCCATCCTCGGGCTCCTGTCACCTTCAAACCGTGGAGGGCTCATGACAGCAATGCTCCTCCTCTGGGTCTTCATGGGGCTCTTTGCAGGGTATGCCTCCTCGCGCCTTTACAAGATGTTCAAGGGCTCAGAGTGGAAGAATGTCACCATCAAGACTGCGCTGATGTTCCCTGGCATCGTGTTTGCAATTTTCTTCGTCCTGAATGCACTCATCTGGGGTGAAAAATCCTCAGGGGCTGTGCCATTCACCACCATGTTTGCTCTGGTACTCCTCTGGTTCGGCATCTCTGTGCCATTGGTCTTTGTTGGCAGCTACCTTGGTTTCAAGAAGCCTGCCATGGAGGACCCAGTGAGGACAAACAAGATACCACGGTCAATACCAGAGCAGCCATGGTACATGAACCCGGTTGTCTCAGTGCTGATCGGAGGCATCCTGCCCTTTGGTGCAGTGTTCATCGAGCTCTTCTTCATCCTGACATCAATCTGGCTGCACCAGTTCTACTACATCTTTGGATTTCTGTTCCTGGTTTTTGTCATCTTGATCCTAACCTGCACGGAGATCACCATCGTGCTTTGCTACTTCCAGCTCTGCGGTGAGGACTACCAGTGGTGGTGGAGATCCTACCTGACGTCTGGCTCGTCAGCGCTGTACCTCTTCCTGTACGCCACGTTCTACTTCTTCACCAAACTGGAGATAACGAAGACGGTCTCCGGCGTACTCTACTTTGGCTACATGCTCATTGCCTCCTACGCCTTCTTTGTGCTCACCGGCACCATCGGCTTCTATGCCTGCTTCTGGTTCACCAGGCTCATCTACTCTTCAGTCAAGATCGACTAGAAATCTAGAGACTACAGTTGTAACACTGTTTTGTGGGTTTGCAAAAGCAGAGAGCAGAAGAGAATAATAATAGGTAACGAACATCAGAAGTTGAGAATGTAGCATGCATTATACAAGGTGAAACTTTAAACGTAGGTTGCTTATCCAGGTAGGGGTATTTACAGTTTGATTCTGGGACACTAAGTTAGTTTACTTTGAAGCCAGTAATTCGGTGTGTATCCTTACAGAGCAGGTTTTGTGATGTATCCAACGATTTAACATTTAAACCATATCTTGTGTAGTTGTGTTGGTGACATTCTTAAGGATCCGCATCTTCTTTCCGTTGTGTGACTACTGGTTATGTTGAAATCGTCAGACAAGCTTCGGTTTCTGTTGGTTTTAAATTGGAAACAGCAAAAGTATGGAGAGCAAATCTGGTTCATTCACAAGTGAGACTTCTTTATTCTGTAATAACATTGGCATGTTCTACACGGATAGAAAGACAGTAGCACACGAGCAAAGCACCTGAGATTTTGCACATATGGGACACGTACACATCACCCGCTAAAGAGCCTAATACTAATAGCTTATTATTGGAACAGCTCGGTAAGCTAGCTAATCGACGATCTCCACTGCCATCTCTAAGCCCGGCGGCTAGCCTCCTGGTAGTGGTTGCGCCCAACGTTCTTCTTGCCCCCGTCGCCGAACATGAGGTAGCCTAGGCCACCAACGACGATGAGGCCGCCGACCGCCAGTGTCGTTGGGCTGTAGCGCCGTAGAGGGTTCGACGGATGCGTCGATGCCGACCCTGCGCGCTTGAGCGGGTCTTCTGCCATCGCCCACGCGTTCATCTTCTCCGGCCACATGAGTGCGGCACAGACGATGATGCTCCTTTCTGAATTCTGATGATGGCTACCTCCACTACACGGACTAGGAAGCTCTGTGTTCGTTCCTGCTCCGTGCTGAAACGTGTTATGGCCATATGGGGTGCTAGAAGAAGCTTTATGGTGGTGGGCTGGAGCAGGTTAAGCGGCAAGAGGACACAGGGAGTAACACGTGCAAGCGTGACATCGAGGCCCCGCCACGTAGCCCTACGCAACATCAGGTCAATATCCATATCCACGCACTGGTCTGGTCTGCCTCAGGAATGAACTAGTAGCAGCCAACTAGAAAATACTATGTGTACTGCATCATGAGTAAATTGCCAGATGGAAAGAGAACATTTTTCCTTGTTTACGCCAGAAGGATCAGGAACACATCGTTTTGGTGAATCCATCTTATCTTTACTGATGACGAAAGACACAACAGTTCAGCCACTTGTATGTAGAATTGGATTGGAAAGTATTATTTCTATAAACTATATTTATAATATTATTTTCCCCCTAAACAGCACGGGGATCATGCCAGGAAAGTTACAATTTTTTTCAACCGAATTCTCGGTAGGCAAGTTGTAAACCTCTAAAAGAATCGTAATTTACATCGGCATAAATTCAGGGTTCCCATCGAGTACCTCAACAGGGTAGAAGGTCTACATGTTGAAATTTGATTCATTGGTCCTATGGAAGGGCATGTACACTCTACAAAGGCATCAGTCTCTTGTACTTGAAGAACCAAAGGAAGGAGCAGAAGATGAAGACGCCCACCACTGAAGTAATTACAAGGACCCACTGGAATGCATTCTCTATTTTGAAAACTGATGTCTCAAAGTTCATCCCAAATATTCCAGCAACCACTCCGAAAATGGCCACAACAAATGTTGCAGTCGTTAGCAGCAACTCAAACTGGATCAGCTGGTTCCGCACATTGTCCTAGGAACATATGAAGCTCAGATAAGTTACACAGACCAGCAGCGTGACCGTGTGAGTAATGAACAATAAGTGAAGAATAAAATATCTTGACGTACCAGCTGAATGTTGATGAAGTCTTCAGTGTCATCAATATACTCTTTAAGCTGAAAGAAAGATAAACAGATCAGACCCCTTTGACTCCTATAGTATTATTACTACACACAACCAGATTTAAGATATGCTGGGGATATGGCTTGGTACCGATGTCAGCTTGTTCAGAGTGCTGTCGATGACAACGAAATAAGCTTCCAGCAACATCTCCAGCTCCTGGATATGCTCTGTCGTTGTGTTATCTGAGCCCTTTGTACTGTCATGCCTACTTCTACACACAAACTGAAAGCTTTCTCCAGTTTTCGTGATTCTGTGGGTGATGAGACTGGAGATACAGGAGCTGAAACTGAAGCCCCAGCAGCGCCTGCTGGATTGTAGCCCAACAAAGACTGGTCACCAAAGACAGATGATTCCATCCTCATCTTCTTCTCGGTGAGATACATCTCAGCCATATCACCATCATCATCCATTAGTTGTTCTATTTCATCTCTGACCTATTGGAAGACAAAATAACAATTAGAAAACCTGTCTACACAAATGGTCTGCAACAAGGGAAATTGATATTAGGCTATATTTTACCTTTTGAACTCTTCTGGTCAATGCAACTAGTCTACTTTTTAATCGCCGGACACGTTCCAAATTGAGAGTACTGATTTTGGATGTCAGCTCATCCAATAATGGATATGCTTCGATTTCCAATTCCGCTGCCTGAAGAGAAACAGAACAACACACATTATTACATATGCACTGATTTTATTAATGTCAAAAAGGCAAACAGCATCATTGTACACAAGGCATGTCTACCCCTAACTTGCTTGGGACAAGAAACCTAGAAGGTTCTGTTGTTGATTTGATCATGCAAGAGGAGTGCTTCAATCAGTAAGACATAATATGCAAAAGATGATAAGACCATATCGACAGTCAACACTCAATAGAGAATTTTTGTAGCTAAAACTCTAGCCAAAAAGCCATGAATTCTCGGACAGCATGGACTGAAAAACTTGTGGTCAGTGTTGCTTTGTGTTTTAGAAGTTAGTGTTGGGTGTTTGGTAGAGTTAAATCTAGGCACATTTCTTGTACTATTATCCAGCTTTTATAAACACAATATTGCCAATAGTAAAACCTAACAAAGCTCTTGTCGCCTCTATGCTCACTTTCAGAATTTTAGCATCCATGAATGCAATCATTCAGTATTAACCTTATCAAATCAGAAGAACAGTTACTAAATATGGGAAAACACTAAACCACACATAACTCATCCAGATAACAGCTAAACACAGACAGTTGCTGTCCCATTGACAAGTTCGGCTGGTACAATCAGGTTTGACAAATCCACACTTAAAGAATTTCCCAGTTATAATACCAAATTATATGCTACCAATGCATTAATTAATACAATAAAAATCATATGTTCAAGGAGCACATATTCCTGTGTCGAACAATTCAATTTGCCAGCCTTTTGGGTCACTTTTTTTTAAAGCCTCTTCAGCCTCAATTGGTAAACTC
Organism: Hyparrhenia diplandra; assembly: GCA_015847255.1. Lineage (NCBI taxonomy): Eukaryota > Viridiplantae > Streptophyta > Magnoliopsida > Poales > Poaceae > Hyparrhenia > Hyparrhenia diplandra. Next base: position 65,730 of record JADLZK010000819.1, on the reverse strand, counting down.
GAAACAATTTTTAAATTACTTATTTTCAATCGCCAGAAAAATAAAATCTCAGATACTTCATGTTCTGAACAGGAATTTGTCCATTTATTGTGCTTAGGATTATTAAACAGATTAATATTGATAATGCCATCAAGAATTGTTTGGTAAAGCATCGATTTCTTGGGTACGAAAGGGAAGAAGGCATTAAAGAAAGAAACTGCCCGAGGAAGGAAAAGAATCTGCACATGAAAAGGCTGTAACAGTTAAAAGAAGAAACGATTTGTATTTCTTTTGTTTATATTATACATGGTAATATGTTACTTAACATACACCAAATTTGAAATATTCTTAACATACAACTTTTAAACTTTGATGGGCTCATTCTGACTGTACTACCTGATAAAATTGCCAAAGTAAGATAATGGTGCAAGTGTATGCCATAATCTAAGTAGACACCTAAAAGGAAAAGGAGGCGGAGCTGCTAATCTTTGTACAGTTGGAAGAAATAACTGGTGCAAAACAAATTCTCTCACTGACAGCATGTGCTCAAATCACCATCAGAAAGTTAGCTGCAACATTTTTACTCGATGCTCAGAGCAACAATTGGGAAGTTGTGGTATCCCATTCATCCAGCAAGAACTAGAACCAGCAGTGGTTTCAGAGTTTTTAATTCCATCACAGGCAACATGATATTAATAATAACCCCAACCTCTCATTATGACTCTTATAGGAAAACTGGCAAGCCAAAACACAAGTACTGGACCATTAAGCCAATCAATTGCGCAGTTGCAAACCATGTTAGAATATCATCATTGTGGCGCCATAGCCCTGGGAAGTGAACTGAACCCACTCTGATTCGAATAATAAGCAAACTAAGGGAGCACAATATGAAACACGGTTGAGGCACAGACATGGAATTGGGGAGTTTTGATGATCACCTGTGCATCGAGGAAGGAGCATGCGGCCTCGAGGGCGAGCTCGAGCGCGCGGAACTCGAAGGGCAGCTCGTCGCCCTCAGCGCGCTGGAGGAGGCGGCGCTGTAGCTCGGCGGCGTACTGTAGGACGTAGCTGTCGAGGGAGTTGAGCAGGAGCACCTCGTCGGCGGTGATGACGCAGCGGATCTGCTCGAGGTTGACGACGATGGCGCGCTCGCGGCCCAGGACGGTGGACGGGTACACGAAGAGCGGGTCGAGCAGGCGGAGGTCCCGCGCCGGGAGCTCGCAGCGCCGCATCATGGTGGCCTTGTCGATCTCCAGCGTCTGCACGGAGGCCGTGGCGGCCTCGACGCGGATCCAGCTGCGCGTGCCGCCGCCGCGCTTCTTCAGGTTGGGGACGTCGAGACCTCCAGGGAAGCGGCGGCCCCCGCGGTCGCGGACCCCGGGGCCGCCGACGGCAGCGCGGGCGACGAGGCCGACGCGACGTGCGACGGGTACGCGCGGTGCAGGAGCGGCTGCTTGATGGAGTCCCCGGCGCCGGCGCCGGCGGCGGCCATGGCTGGTGATTGGCTTGGCCGGCGGAGTGGGCGGCGGTGGGGTCTTTTTCGCGGATGGGCCCTCGCGTAGAGTCGGAGTCGATGTGGGAGAAGGGAGTCCGTCTCGTGCCGGCCTGTTGTGTGTTGGTGATGAAACGTGCGGCTCAGGCCTCGGGGGACGGCCGGCCGTTTTTTGTGCATTTTAAAAATTCGCAGACCTCACATTTGCATCTTGGCCAAGCGATAATGGAATCTGAATATCTGATAACACTCTGGTGTAGTTGTATATTGCTCACTGCTGAATCAAATTATGAGTTTCAATTTATTCATCGGCAAAAAAAATTATTAAATTATTACATAGAATCTGAGCAGGGTAGTCAGCATCGGCGCCGTCTTGAATTGAATCGAACATTTGTCATCGTGTATGATTGATGAGTGAGAAAACAATTCGAGCCGATGGTGAAGTTAGCTCACTATAAGATCTAGATGGACCCTAGCTAGTTGTGACATCATTGACAAATTATCTTAGTTTATGATTTATGATTGAGTGGACCCAGTGCCATACATGGTGACAGAAAACTCGTTAAACCGACTCGGTGACTTATTCTAAAAATATTCAAATTCAGCTATTTTTTCTTTTAAAATAAAAACAAGTTGATTTCAAGTGACTTTCGACTTCGTCTTTGCTCATCATGCACAATGTGAATTCGGGTCTTGAACAATTTAGAAGATCGTAATAATAAGATTATTTCAATTTTAATGAAAGCCCAAAAAAAATTATAGTTGGTTAGTGATCCACCCAAGTATATGAACAACTCAAGTGTTCAGTCATGTAAGCACATATAGAATCCCACCGTCCTAAAGATAATGCAAGTCTTGTTTTTCGTTTGATCGAGTTTGATATTTTCTATAAATTGATTAAACCATAAATAATTTTATACAATGAATTGAGTGGGATAGGTTTATTTCACTCACGGCCACAAATCATCGACTAGCAACACAACTTCCATTTGTTCGTACCAAAAGAGCACAAAGGCACAAGAGACTTTAAGAGACGTGCTGAAAGCCTTGATAAAAAAAAACTTTGCACGAGCCTTACCGTTTGCTGTCAATTTTGAAGGACAATGATATGAAACCCTTTGCTATTTTGTTGCGGTACTTTAGTGGAGTGATTTATGGGAATATCGTGAGACGTGGGCCCCCACTTGTACTGTATGGGGAGGACGAAGTAGTAGTGTATGGCAAGATTAACAAAGTACGTCTTAGATAACATGTCCTTTTCGCTATCTAAATCAAGCTGAGTAGGCATCCACCACATTTGCTTCTACATGGCAAAAAAAAAAAAAAAAAAAAAACATATACGGTTGCGTTGAGCATCACATGTCTAGTCCGGCCCAAAATTCGTTTCGCATTTTGTAGCCGACTTCTGATATTCAATTGCATGTATCCTAGTTTCAGAAAGTGCTTGATGTGTTGCTAATCTAAAAAATAGCATACAGTACATGGCTGATAAGTTGGTGATGTTGTTTTGTTATGAGAGAAAAACATTGTATCATGATTAATAAGCCGGGACTAAAAAGTTCGAGCCAACAATTTGGTGAATGAGCAATCTAGCCAACAATTTGGTGAATGAGTAATCTAGACGGTAACGGAAGCAGATGTGTGTGAGCGCTATATATGGCTTAATAAAATACAGCCAATCTTAAGCTAGATTGAAAAGTGGATGTAACCAAAACTCGATTTCAATTAATGCAGCTCATGCGAAATGCACGCTTTAAAAAAAAAAAAAAAAAAAAAGCTAAAAGCATGATCCTGACCGTTTCAGTTCCGGATTCAGATTCAAAGCGTGAGAACGAGTGAAGTATCACCGGTCAGGTACGTTATTAGTACGCTTAAGCTAAACATGTGTGTGCACTGAATTTTGAGGCCCCCTTTGGCAAAAGGAGCCGGGGCTCCGCTCGCATGCTGTTGAGCCGACAACGCTACTGTTCACATGACATATGACACTGTTCATCTGGCGCCAGTCTTTGTAGCACAGAAGCCGTTTTCCTCTCCCCTCTCTCGGTTCTCTCACTGACAGCGATACTGTTCATTGGAGCCGGTAGAAGCCACGATTTCGTGGCTTCTCCGGCTCCTCCTCCTGCCAGCTACAGTATGATGAACAGTTCCGGAGCCGGAGCCCGGCTCCTTTTGCCAAACGGGGAGTGTGCCACAAAGGTTCAGAGAAGGATTTCTATAACCGCGTTATTTGAATATCCTACTATATGTATGTTGATTAGCTGAGATCGAAATCATCTTGCGATAGTCACACACTCAGCGCAAGCAGATCGATCTGAAGTTACAAAACGCTGCATCGTCTGACACTCACATTTCAGGACACAAAAATCGTCATTCGTGAACCATGAACAGCCCTTGCATGCAGCCATGACTAATATCAATTAAAATCTTAATACTATATAAACACGGGGTTGTACCATGTTTCTTAAACACAAATACCACTACACAAACTTTCAGTCTAACTGTGTTCCTTGTCCCGCTATAAAAACAGGGGAGAAGGACAGTACACAATTGCAAACAAGAATTGATCGGGTACTGTCAATGCGTATAAACAGGGTTATGTACATAAATCCTTGTCTATCTATCGATCGGATGCTTCAAGTTCCTTCTTCAATCACATGTCGAACCAGTCGTCGTCGCCGTCTTCTTGGTTGAGGTGGTACCTGTACCTGTCGAGATCCTCGTCGGTGAGGCCGTACTTGAGTCGCCAGTACTCCAGCCGCTCGTCGGCCGCCCTCATGTTGCTCATCAGCATCTGCATCCATCCAGTGGATTCGAGTGCGTCAGAACAATCAGCAAGAAGGAAATGAAAGGCGACGGCTCGAATTAGCAGCAGAAAATGGATGGGCACGTAAGCTAAGCTCACCTGATACGCCAAGTTAATCCTCTGGAATTGGACGCCGCTGTCGCCGTCGGCGTCGCTCTCCGTCGTCTCCCTCTCCTTGCGAACGTCGGGATGGTACTGCACGAGCACGACGAAGATCAGATCAACACGTCAGGCGGTCAGGGTGAGAGTGAAATTTTGGAAAATTACTGGTTACCGCGGCAGTAATCAACCGTAAAATGTCAGGTGTACGCACCATGAGCGCGAGGCGGCGGAAGGCCTTCTTGACCTCGCCGCGGGAGGCGCCCGGGCGCAGCCGTAGCGTCCGGTAAGGGTCCTCCGCCAGCCCACCGCCGGAGGCGCCCGGCCCGGCCTCGCCCACGAGGCTGCACCTGACGCTGCAGGTCGCTGACGCCACGGCGGCGCCTTTGCGCCTTTGCGCCCCGCTCGTCGTCCTCGTCTGGTTCCTCCCCCCCACGCCGCCTCAACCGATGACGACGGCGAGGACGAGGGCGACGCCACGCACACGCCTCCTCCGACGGCCATTCGAACACCGTAGAGACGCACGCAGACGAGCTTACGGGAAAGGTTTGGTTTCAAGGAAGGAATGAGCAGGAACGAGACCAAGGGATTGGGTGTTTTTTGGTTTTCCCCTTTGATTTGATTGTGATCTGGTGGGTGATGATCGAGCTGTGGGAGGAGATCGAAGTGGTTGCGGATTTGGATGTTGTTGCGTGGGTTGGAGCCGCGCGTGGGGCAGGGTTATGTAGATAGAGGAAGGAAGGAGACGGTTGGGGCGACATTTTCCGCACGTTTGGATCACGGCGAACAGGCAGGAAACCACCGTGGTTTCTCACGCCGGCCCTTGGCGCACGCACGTTTTTGGGTGGGTCGGTCTCTACAGGCGGCGCGTGGGTGGCCGCTAGCGGCTGGGATCGACAGCGCGGTCGCACGCGTGGTCCAATCCCATTTGGCGGTTTTTCCGAGGGAGGGAAGCTTCTGTTGCCGCGTGGTTTTTTGCGCCCAGGCCTCGGCAGATCCGGCCATGCGTGGGTCGTGGTCGGCGGAATTGTCACGGCCGGGACGGGACGGTGGGAATGTAGCGGACGTGCAAGCCCCGTCGTATCCCACTGGCCACGCCGCGGTTCGGTAACTTGCGGTGGACGACGCATAGATTCGGCTTGGCGGTTAAACCAAAGGCTGAAAGGCACTACCTGGTGACCCTTCCACACGGCACCCAGCAGGTCAGCACGTTCCCTTCCCGCCTTCCGTCCGCTAGGCCACAACCACATGACATGCTTTTCTCTTTTTACTTTCTACTACTAGTAAATATCTCTTCTTTTCTTTTATAAAGAAAAGTATCTCTTCTAGACTTCTACGGATACGATCGACTACAGGAGCTTCTCGGTACATTCACTGAGATCCAATGCTAGCTCCTAGTCAGCGTCGATGGGGACTCACCCCCCGAATCCCTTTCGGCATTCTCGATGGGGGAACGAATCGTATATGCCCTATCGGCCGCGAGGAACTCTTTTGCTTGAGATTTTTTCCTTTCGAAACTGAGCCCTAGTTCGACGCAAGCACCGCGAAATTTCACCAGTTGTGCAAAGACAGCGCACAAATACATTTTTTCTTTCCTGCTCGCCTCTAGAAATGTATAGGTAGATTTTTTTTTTTTAACGGACGGGACAAGTTTTCGAATCCCATATCCAACAAAGGTTGAGCTTGTGTTCACAGAATGCCCAACTAAACATGCACCATGACAGTAGTACAGTCAGGTTCACATTCAAGTTTATTTGCTGCATTCACTGCAATTTGGAACGTGTTACACGTCCAACGAACTACATACACGCTGAGGTTGCCTGCGTCAAGAGAACCCAATCATCCCAATCATCTTGCTGCGCAGGCAACGCTGCTATCAAGGATATCCTCCATCCCGTACTTGTACGGTTGTACCTGAACCCCAGCTCTCCCAACGTGCCCCCCCTCAGGTTGCACTTGCACACTTGCCAGCACCTGCACGGCGTTGTCGTGTTCATCTTCCTTGGGCGTAGATAGAAAGAGGAAGCCCCCCTCACCTGGTCCACGGTCCTTCCAGGCTCCGGTGTATATGTTAATATAGGAAAAAAAGTTCATTTTAGCTCCCTCAAATTCCGTGAAACTCTGACTTTAACATCAAAATCGAACAAAACACATCTCTCAACTTTTGAAACCATAAAGATCACGTCCCTGACTTGGTTGTGAGTAGTTTTGAAGCCGATTTTGTCTTTTTCTTTTTCTTTTTAATTTATCAGTTGAACCTTTGAAAATTATATTAAATCCCACAAAAATCATAAAATGGAAAATCCACGGAGCTACTGCAAGTGTACTCACTCTAGCTGCCCTGTGAAGAGGAAGGTGGAGACAAGAATAGATGGCCAAATTGGCAAATTGTTGAAATTGTGTACAGTGGTGAGCACATCCACCCTAAGCTAGGGAAGCCTTTGTCCAACAGCAATCCATTGTCATAGGCAAGCACAGAGGTTGTGATGTGCGATATGCATGGTAATATGGTATTATTAACAATACGACGTAGGGGTAGAGACAAGAGTAGTTCTATTCTATCTCTATTCGATCTATCGCGTCTCTCCGATCCATCACCAATATTAGATTGAAGAATTACATGCTCAGAGTAACAGGTCGTATTGCTACAACTACCAAGGCCTAACTTCAGAAATTTTATTACAGGGAAGTGCTAGAATCAGAATGACTGCAACTCTATAAAGTATTAGCACTCAAACAGAAACTTGCTTGGAGATTTAGCGGGCGAGGTAAAGGCAAAGAGTTACTTCGTTGTTTTTTCCCTCCGTATCTTGGAGTGTGAGAGCACATAGATTGCATGATAATAAGAGAACAAGACAGATGTATATACATATATATTGGATTGGATGGATATACATTCAAATCATAGCTTATATATATGATAATGATAAACTATAAAAATAGATAGATGGGTAGGCAAATGAATACACTCCATTAATTGAACACAAACTATCTTCAAAGCATCGGCCAATAGATAGAGGGTGGAAACATTTTTTCCGATTGTTATAAGTCTTTTGTCTTGTTTGAAGACATTGCTTTTTTGCTTTTCAAACTTTGTAATAATTGGCTGTGTACGTCTACGGACGTAGAGGCCGGATTGTATTATCCATTATCTAAAAAAAAAGATGGGCAGGCGAATGAACACAAACTATTACATATAGCTATATTGGTACTAATATCTCTTGGGCGAAGCAGGAAATCAACTATCTTCGAAGCATCGGCCACACCATAGACCTTACTATTGTGGCTCACCTTATCAGCCTGCTTCTTGTAAAATCCTCCAGGAGCACCCCATTTTGGCCCCCGCTGACCTCTGGTTAGCCCCCATCGTATGAAGAGCGTTGAGAGCGATCCCCAGTCGACCACAGAATCTGCCTGGGTCTGAGGTGATGAAGGTGTCCTTCTCTAGTTATTGCCGAGAATGTCACACGGATCTCTCGGAGTCGAGTGGCTTCACACATCATCACTACAAACCTAACGAGCCCATCTTGGAGTTGGGATTTAGAGTGCAACTGCACCATATTAGCGAGGAGGCTGACACTCCTGAGACCAAACCAATCCTTTTAGAGAGACCCATCCTTTTTGGACAGTGTGTGGTGTGTACACTGTCACCGGTGGCTGTGGATTGGTGTTAGCATGGAGGCCGTTGCTGAAAACGCACTGCCACGAGGACGTGAGGAACTGATGGAGAACTTAGAACTTCACTTCTCTATATATAGGTTACCATTCTGTTACAGACCACGATGAAGCACGCTCAATCCGAAGAGAGTGAGCACAAAGTCCAAACTGCATGAGCACAAAGTCCAAACAGCATGAGCACAAAGTCCAAACTGCATGAGCACAAAGTCTGGCACAGTCAGCTGGCCCATGCAGTTTCCATGGGCAGTGGCACGGATTCAGTTTCTTGATAGATGGCTCGATAAGTCGATATAACCAGATATCGGATCAAGGCCAAGAACATAATGACTATAGCTAATTTGCCTTGTCTGATTCGCTCTGCTGTCTTGTTTATTTTCCAAAAACAAACCGAAAGTACATTTGTCTTTGTGAATTACTGAAATCTGTAGCTCTTGTGATCCTAGTAGATATCGTGATGTGCTTGTTCTCTCAATGATCCATTATTTTAGTGAAATGAAAATAATCGTCCATAACCAAATTGCTGTACACAATTCTCAAAATATCTTACCTATGCATCGGTGTGACTGATCCATTTTTTGATTTTGCATGAACCAATGAATCTAAAGTACGTATAGAGATTACATGCAAGCTTCTAATAAATAAATACATTCTGGCATCTTTTGCTATTTACATTTTTCTGATATCAATATAAAACTTGTTTCCACTTGCATTTTTCTTTAGTAGAAAGTGTAATTCAATATTTTAGCAAAACTTTTGTGACTTTACATTATGATAATAATGACAAAGATGGCCAACAAAATATATAATACGAGGATTGAGGACTTGTTAAGAAAAATGTCTTTGCAAGGGATATGAAAGATGGAAGAAGCTAAGAATCTAAAAAAAAAAATCAAACAATCGCCTGCTGCTCCAATCGAAGAGAGAAGTTCGACAAAGCTGAATCTGAAACAATTGCCTGCTTCCAGAGCAAAGCAGAGTAGAGACGACTCGCTTATGAGGGATTTTTCAACCCCACACTTTACAACATAAGATCGGGATCGGACCAACGAGCTTCAGCTAACACTGTTACGTCCTCAAGGATCACCCGACACAGACATCTAGCCATTAGGACTTAGGAGGAGGTCCCCGTCGCTGCAGCGATCGGGTGAGTTGAAGAACGTGTGGAAATCAATGCAGCAAGTAGGCGTTGGTGTTCGTCGGTGGCGCCGGTCACAGAGGCCAGAAGAAGCTGTAGCTGCAGCTCGAACAGATGGCAGCAGGGCGGCGCAGGCGTACGGTGGCCGGTGCTGAGCTGATGAGTTGATGCTGCTTAGATGAAGAGTCTCGCACAATCGGGACCTAAAGGTTTGGTTTGGTCTCAGGTGACGAGACGGACTACCCGGTGCCACCGGAGCCGTCACATATCTGCCTGAGGCCACCCCAAGCCTTTTGGCCCCAATTGTGCAATTGCACAGTTTGCTTCGACGGCTGCAAGCTGCAGCCGTCAACCTCGATCAGTTGCTGAAACGATGCTCCGACGTTGATGAACCTCTTCCCATTATAGTATAGAAATAGGACCGATGTTAGGCTCAGCCGCGGGAACAACAACTACCCATACGAAACATGTGAAACACGCTAGTTCGCCACGGCACAGTGTGGACTCAAGGCTCCCGTGCATTATCTACTCCTACACATGGCTGGGCAAGTGCGGCGTCGGCCCTGATATTTTTCTGGCTCACACCCCTTAATGCAAAAATCAAAACACCGATTGCTACAAATTGATATAGAGTAAATTTTAGTAGTAGCGGTTCTCAAAACTATTCAGGATTTCTCAATCAGATATTAGTACTTTCAACTTGTCCGGAGCTCTACACTACTACATCAAGCTCTATAGACTGTACCTTACAGGCAGTTAGAATGCCTCTGTACAGATGGCTAACCTAGTCGTCTCTAGGTTTCAAACAACTTCTATGCATCAATTTGTAGCCAACTTTATAAATCATTGTCTACAAATTATAAATTTGGGATAGAAAAATAGGAAACAATGCATGCTTTGCGCACACAAAGAATCAAGCTCTTGACCAGTTGATCTTAGGCCTCGCATGCATGTTATACTCCAAGCAGTCGAGCTATACTAACTTATGTTGATATGAGATCTTTTTCCTCGTACTGTGTTTATCAGATTTTAAATTATGAGTGTTTAGGACACTAAATAAATTGAAATAAAAAAGTGTTCAACTATAAAGTTGTATAACTTTTTGAGATCTACCTGTTTGGTTTGGTCAATTATCCATCCCAGATTGTTTGGAAACTTTGAATTTCAAATGTGGGAAATTGGAACGTAATTTTCTTTGGATAGATGATTTTAAATGAAGAAGATATCAACTAAAAATTTGTATAACCTTTCAAGATCTACAAGTTTCGTTTTGGTTGTGTACGATCCCAGGTCATTTTTTGGAGATAGTTCTCGATCCAACCGCCTCTAGAAATCTATTTTTAGAGACGCCTGTATCTAGAGCCACATTTTAAAAATAAGGACATATGTAGAGGCAACTCAAATCTACACATGCATTTCTAGAGGAAGCAACAATATACATACATGTTGCATGAGTGGTCATTCCAAATGAGTGAAAATAGAATTTAGACCAAACAATAAATAAAAGTAAAAAAATATAATTAGGAAGATATGATTTGGTGTATCTTCACAGACACAGTGGCACTCCACAGTGGCCGCTACATATATTTCTATTCCAGTCATCCAAGATGCATTGCCCTCATACACTCTAACTGCATGAAGCGACTCAAGAGACAACAAAACAGTTGGTTTCTAGCTTTGCATGAGGATTTATCCGGATTCTAAATAGCTTTGCATGAGGATTTATCTGGATTCTAAATATGTGTTGTGATCACACCTTGGGCTGCATGGATTAGGATGGCAGCACACCATCCGTGATCATGCACTGTGAACACCACTGCACTTTCTGCTTTGCTTAATCTGATGTGATCTGAGCCGTACGTGTTGCAATCCATGTTGTGCTAGTGATATAAATGCATACATTGTCTCTTTATTTTCTTTGAATGTCCACATGCCTCACTTTGGGAGTTGGATCAGCACTAGTCCACAAATTGTGATTGCTTTTTCATTTAGGTCCACTTTACATTCTGATGTACTGAAGGAAACCAAATTAAAACAGCACCCCAACATCTCCACATATACTCAGATGAGCAGAGAACAGAGAGTAGAAGCGGCTTGGAAGCTCCGACCAAGAACCGCCGCTATGTGGCACGGAAAATGGGCTGTAGGCACAAAAATCCTACTCCCTGCGCCTCATACACCGACAAGCCGGAATAGCTGCCTTTACTCTGCCCGAGTGTCTTGAATCGAAGGCGTGCCGATTAATTTGACCTGTTAATTGACAAGGAGGTAAGCGTGAGATCGGAACATGCCCGGTGAGACCAAGACAGTTCGCATGTATGGCTCTAAGGCGGATGTAAAAACATATAGCTATGAAAGCTATCATCGATGAATAATGAACGCATTCGGTAAACATATATGAAGATATGATGTAATAACAGCTGCCGAATGATCATAAAGACATGTATGAACAAATAAAGTCGATCATTATGATGTGCTATCGTAAAAGCTCTATTGCATAGATCGAATCAATTGACAACATGATAAATAAAGAATGTAAGTCATAAATATCGTAGATATTCATGACGCGTGAAAGCATAACCGTGTTCGGCAAGCTTGCCGAATCGGGGTCCATGAAGAAGGAACTACCCTACGTAAAAACCTATCGATTAAACCGATCTCTAGTCCACCTGATGACTAGCTCTAGAGTAACCCAAAGATCTGTATCCACCCGGATGACACAAATCTGTCAAGATCTAAACGATATACGAACCCGCAACACGTGACAACTTAGATTGATCTAGCTCGGCTACGATGAACAGATAGATCTAGTAGTATAATAAGATGAACAATGAAAGCACTAAAAGCAACTAGATCTATGATAAGATAAAGCCGAGACTTCTCAATCTAAATTGGGCAAAAAGTGTGTGCAAACATAATTAAATAAATAAATTGAAAGCATTGCAAACACGTGGTAACTTAATGAATTCATTAGATCTTGCCAAAATCTAATGAAGCCGATAACTAGCTCTCGGCGGACCTTAGCCCACCGGATGGCTCATGATCGACAAAAGAACCCTCTTGCCCCCGATAGCTTAAATCCGCTGACGATACTAAGCGTGAACAAGACTTCTTGCAATAATCTAAATCCCTGACGATACTAAACATGGTGCAAGGTTGCCGGTACTTCGCGGAGGTCGGCGGGTCGATGAGTCCTCTCGCAGATGATCGGCGACACGACTGGACTCGAAGGGTGGCCGGAGCCAAGGCACGGAGCCGGGTTTGTTGTATTTATTTTGGTAGATTGTTTACGTTGCGGGGGTCTTATATTTATACCACGGGCTTTGACGAGTCCTAACTAATTACGAATAAATGTAACTAAATATCTAGCTAAGATACATTGTCCTCCAAGTCTTCTCGGAGTCGTGAAATTGCATGTGATGTGGGCCCTCGTCCTCGAATATCTTCCTTGACGCTCCACGCTTGCCGAACCATCTCATGCTCGGCTCCTTCTCGGACTCGGGTTTCTTAACCGAATAACGGGCTTCCGAATGCTACTCTGGCGTCAACGCTTGTCTTTTGCTAGCCGAATGACCTCTTACCGAATCATCGTGCCACTGGTCCATCGGTCATCCAGGCTCTACCAAATTTTGGTGTTAACATATGCCCCTCAATTTTGGGGTAAAGATTCTCCTTTGCCGTAAAATTGACCAATCTACCCCTCCTTTGCTCAAATCAACTAGGGTCTGTTCTTCGTTCATCGCTCAACCGTCGCTTGGAAAAATCAAAACCCTAGATCACCACCAAACCCCGATCCAAATCATGGATCCCTTCAGCTCGGTTTTAGAGGTAATCTTTATGTCCCCCTCATTGATTTGACGCTAACTTTGATTCCGAATTTCCTACTTATATGCGCTTACTTATTTCTTCAAAGGGGAATGAGGACCGTGTTCGATCTCGACCGAGGCCAACCCCGATATTTACTTTCACGGGCCCCAAAGGCAATTCGACCCACTTGAATTCATCGAGAAGGAGAGTCAAAGAATCTCCTTTAAATTCGGCGTTTCTCCAAAGAAACAGTGGAAGAAAACTTTCAAGACTGGCCATTCCCTCCAATTCTTTGGTTGGCGCAAGCGATACAGGCGAATCTCTTCAACCAAATCTAGGAGTAGGAATTGGGATGCTCAAGATATATCCCAAGTGTTTAGAGTTATCTCTGTCTAATACTCCAAAGAATGAAGATCTATTGATGGCGGCGACTCATTTACGGTCAAATGCTACTAACTCTTTCATCTTCGGTCATGGCCCAATGACTATCACTTTGGTGATGTTTTTATGATGGTGACCGGCTTGAACATTACGAAGAAGTGCATCCCCTGGAAATATCGATGCGGCAGGCGGCCAAACAGACCATCAAAACTGGCGACCCCGGATCGAAGCATATTGAATCTTACATGAGAGATGGTCCAATTGTTTGATAAAGAATACAAAGCCTTCCCCGAATTTCCCCATGCAGATTTGTGTTTTGTGGCAAGTCCAACGGGCCTGTCTTTGAACCATATAGTCATGGTGAAGACCTAGCGACTAATAAGACAATTGCTCTTGGTAAGTATCTTACGGGTGCAACCTACCATATCTTTGCATCAGATTACCACCCAAATGTTTGAGAAGAAATTTTTCTGTGTGAATGGTCCCCGATGGTTAGTCCAAATGTGGTTGCAGCCGTACATGCACAAACTAGTCGGGATAGATCTTCATTCCTTGGCCTTCCCTTCGATTAACTATCTTTGAAGACGAGGAGGCAACAACTAAAAAGCTTGTCGACTTATGGAGAAGCTGCTACGCTATCACTATTAACAAGGATATCGGCCATTTCTTCAAAATGTTCTATAAAGGCTTCGAAGAAATCCTCTGGTTTCCTTACAAGGAGTGTGAAGATTTTATTTTCCCTTGCAAATTCAACTATGATCTTGGCTGTGATGATAACTTATCGACAGGGATTTTCAATGCAATCATCAAACCATGTATCTTGCCTGCAGAATTTCATAATGGAAGGCTAGTGAAATCCACCTATGAATTTTATAATCCGAACATGGCAGCAAGACAGTTGGGATGTGGACAGTTGCCTCCAAGACTATTCTTTTCCAGAACCATCAAGCCAAGAGAGACTGTAACTGAATCTTTGCAGGCTGAAAAGATCTTCAATTTAGGAAAAGATCTACCAGAATACAGGCCTGACCCTTTTAATCTGATTGACGTTGCACATCCCTCTTTCCAGTCTTGGTGGGAAGAATTTCACACTCATATATTCAACTCGTTGGTTCATCCCCTTTGCCAAGCACTCCTGCCAGAATTTGCTACTGATAGTGAGGTGACCGTCCTTTTCTTGGTTTTCTTTTACTTTTCTTTCCTCTGTTAAACCTGATCTTCTTAACAGGATATTGAGCCAGTCCTTCCTCCAAGAGAAGTTCGATATTATCTGGCCGGACCTCGTCCAGCTCTGGGTGATGAAGGATTGGCCATGAAGACTTTCATAAAAACACATATGGTCTTTCTTGAGGAGAAGTTAAAGGACATGAAGAAAAGAAAAGCTCCCACTCAATTGGTTAGCAGCCCCCGGTCTTCTAAGAAGAAAAGATCTCCAAGAACTAAGCAAATCTCCAGGGTATGCCATTCTTTGCATGTTGTAATAATTGACTTTTATCTCTGTTTTACTTTCTCCTCATATGCAAGATGATGTTCCTCTTTTTCCCGAGAATCCAGAAACTCAGAAGACTCACGAAAAGATTGGTAATTGTGCACTCCTCCTTTTTTCTTTATTTTCTTGGCCAAAAGTACCCAAATGTTTTTATTCTGGCCTTCTCTATATTTTGAAACAGACGAAATTATTGTTAACTTGACAGCAAAATCCCTTGAAGGTGAGCAAAATTCTTCTGAGAAAACCCAATCCATGGGAAAGAAAGGAAATCCAAATGTTGAGCCCATCAACTCCAACCATGAAGAATCAGAATCCTCGGCCGGTGCTTCTTCTCGAGATGATGAGGCTCAATCAAGAAATGAGACTAATCGTCCTCAACATTCTCCCATTAACCTGAGCTCATCTTTTGAAGATAGCCTCTTGAAGGATAAATCTCCTCCTACTTCCAATGTGAATGAGCTTCCTCAACCTTCTCCCATTCAACACATGAATCAGGTACTCTTTGTCCTCAAGTGTACAGCTCCTGAAAAGAACCTTTTCCGGCTATATTAACATGCTTCCTTTTCTCTTCCTCTTAGGGCGAAGAGGAACCAACACCAAGCATGTCTTTCTTTCTCAAAGATACGCTTGAGCAAGGAGAGGAAGCTATATCTCGTGAGAGCCTTTTAAAAGCCAACCAAACAAGGCTTAAGGAGATCCTCTCTCTTCTTGAAGGTGATGTAGGTGTTTTGATCCGAATGCCCCTAGGATAAAAGAACGGCCGAACTCTTTGATCAAGAGATTCCAATTCCTTTAAAATCAGCCATGAATCATATTCTTCATTTGGATCAGCACATTGCTGCCATCAAACCGGCTAATGAGCATTCCATTAAAATCATCTCTGCTGGGCCGCTATGGAGACCATGAAGAAGAATACTTTAGAACGCACTCCAGGGTTCAAATCGACAAAGAGCTTCTAAACCAACTACAGCTCGAGTTGGATGATGCGAAAAAGAGAAGGCCTTGCTTGAAGAAAAGTTGTTGGCTCTAAACAAATCAATCGAGGAGAAGAAAACCAAAATAGCCGGCCTTCGAGAATCTCTACGAGCTCGGCTAAAGCAACAATCAAGAAGAACCATGAAGAGCATCAAAGATGCAAGGCCAAAGTTTCCAACTTGGCAATCTTGGAAGAAGATGATCGGAAGGCCTTAACCGAAGCGAGTTCTCTTCGAGGCCTCGGTTGTTTCGACATGAAAGCTTTTTCGATTATGTAATCTTTGTTGAAACTTTTCTATGTGCTACCCCATGGTCCCAAACATTGAACCGATATTTTGTAACCGATGTTGCATGGTTATCTTTTCATGTTTTTCTCCCGGTATGCCTTACCGAATAAAGTAGCTCGGTGAAATCGTCAACTTTATGATGAAAAATACGCACACACGGTTTACGCCGAATAGAAAAAAATCCTCTCAGAATGTATTCGGCAACGCCCGTAATGAACTCTTGAAGTTTCTGAATAAGACAACTTTGTCTCTATATTGATGTTTTTATATATTTTTTGCACTAAAGGCGACATAACAATATTTATGCCGGTACGTTCTCCAATTCTATGGAGTATTTTTTCTGGCAAAAGCGATGATTTACACATCGGCTATGTCTCATGAACAAACAATCCTTTTTGCTCAAAACCATTAAACTCATACATGTCGGCCAATCTCAATTGGCAATAACTGATTCTCTTAAAAGCCGACCACGAAATCTTTCCTTAGAAATTACTATGAGAGCCGACTATCTCGATCGGTCGCTGGTTTTTGTGATGAGCACCGACAGGACCTTCTTCCCATTCTCTTCCCGAGAAACACTCCACGCCTTCGTATTCCCGAACGATGGCTCAAGTAGGCTGCAATGCTTACCGAATCGCCGGGCTTGCACTATCTCGACATCATCACCGTTCCATTGGATGAGGACTTGATGCATGGTGGATGGAATGCAACATTAGCATGGATCCAATCTCTTCCAAGTAATAAGTCAGAGGGACCCCTTACTATCAACCACAAAGAAGGTAGTGATCAAAGTCTTTGAGCCGATCATCAACTCAACGTGAACGGCTCCATGGGTATCTCAAGAATTTCCAAAGAAAGTCCCCGAGCACAATGTCGTCTTGAGCAAATCTGTTTGGTCATCCCGGCTTTCGAAAGTTGTATATGGCATGATATTGATTGCAGCTCCTCCGTCAACGAACATATGAGTCGAGGTTTTCCATTAACATATCCCTTCAAGTAAAGAGGCTTTAGATGATTATGCTTCCTAGGCACTGTCAAACATAGCCTGTCTTGATAAAGCCAACTGTCCTAGGAGATCAATCATCTCTTTGTTGTCAAAATCAGAATAGGCCTCTTCATCTGAGTAGGCATCTTGTTCCTCTGGATCATCGGTGGCTTGCTCCGTAGGAACTGCAAACTCTATAGGAATGAAGAACACCATGCTAACATCTCGCCAAACGCCCACTTGCCGAATACTCCTCTGCCGAATGACTAGCTTTCTGAGTTTTCTTTTTTTTTGCGCCATACTTGTTTGCGTTCGGGTTTATTTCTTCCTTGACCAAGAACTCAAAGAGCTTTTCCGACTTGGAGACGTCGAAGTCGTATGCCCCTTGAGTGTCTTCATCCAGGCCGGTTAACTTGGACAGGCTCCTTGCCCCAAGCAAATTCGGCAGCTGCTATGTCCTCCTGGCCATCATCTTCGTTTTCACCCTCTTCCAGGAAGTGGTTGTATGTCTGATAAGACACGTTGCCCCCTTTCTGAAAACAGGTGTCCTTCTTGATGCTCGAACTGATTGGCCATGAGTGACAGGCGCCTTGAGAGTTGTCCTAGGTCATCAAATTCCATGCCGGCTAGCTTTTCCCCTCGATGGTCGGATGCATACCCCGAATGGCTACAGCCGGCAAATCGATGGTCCGGCAAGCTCAAAGAGTAGCGAGAATTCTTTGTCTCCCCGAACCTACGCAAGAACTCTTGTGGTGTCTCATTATACTACGTGTCAACCCCATCAAGTCAACGAGCTCTTTCTCATTGGAACCGGCCAGAAGTATGAATGGAATTTGTCTTCCAAATCGGACCATGTTCTAATAGAATTGGCCGGCAACGTGGCAAACCATGTAAAAGCCGGCCCTGTAAGGGGATGATGGGAAGAAGCAAATCCTCCATGCTTCATCATTGGCAAGCTCTCCCAATCGAATCAAATACCGACCGATGTGTTCGGTAGTAGAGGTGTCATCTTGTCCGAAGAACTTGGTCTAGTCGGTTGGAGGCTTCGGTCTTGAAGGAAGCGCCACTCTGTTGTACCAATCGATATGGCGACCGATACACATAGGGCCGATTCTTGGGCTTAATCCCAAATTGGTGTTGCATCATATCGGCCATCCTCGCTAGGAGTATATCCATATTTGAATTCCGTGGTCCATGAGATTGTCCCGATTGTCCGTACCGGCTTATACCCGTGGATTTGGCATAGCATGAATTGTGGAGTAGTCAACGAACTCAGATAACCCGGGGGCCAAAGGGATTTCTCTCGCAACCCACTGGCCATTGGAGCTATTGAGTATGTGTTGTATGCTGGAGGATTCCCAGGTGCACCGAACGCCGCTTCTCCATGAGTCCTGGCTCCGGATCCCTCTGGTTTTTCTGGTGTCTTGTTCTCTCCCCCAGATTCTTGATTTGTAGCTCCTCTCTTTGGTGGTGGCTTAGGCGTATGTATGTATCTTGGCCCTGAAAGCTCACCAAGCCGAGCCTCAAAGTGTTGATCAAACTCGGGTCCAAAGTCGGGCCTTCATGATATCACGAAAAAGTGTTGAAGAACGCCGTGTTGTGATTAGTCATTGCTCTCCCAACGGCAGCTGCAAATAATCTCCTCCATCCGACGGATTTCTTCAGACTTGGTTCTTCATCTTCCTTTCCTCGCCCCCTCTTACGTGTCGAAACTGTTTGAGCATATTCCTTATCACCGGGCATCACTATTTTTGGAAGATCTAGTCTTTTGGATGATTGTGCCGCTCTTGTGCTTGGAGAAGCATGACATGCACTTTTGCGCGAAGGCTGCGCACATATCTCTCACTATGGCCTCTTGATCGGCTGGCAGGTCATTCATCTGGAGCTGGATGACATTATCCTTGTCGACGTTGTCAGGCATCGTGTTTTGATCTTGAGTGGTCCCACTGGGCGTGCCAAAAAGTGTGTAGGCACAAAAATCCTACTCCCTGCGCCGCACACACTGACAAGCCGGAATAGCTGGCTTTACTCTGCCCGAGTGTCTTGAATCGAAGGCGTGCCAGTCAATTTGACCTGTTAATTGACAAGGAGGTAAACGTGAGATCTGGAACATGCCTGGTGAGACCAAGACAGTTCCGCATGTATGGCTCTAAGGCTGGATGTAAAGACAACGCATTCGGTAAACATATATGAAGATATGATGTAATAACAAATTTAGCGAATGATCATAAAGACATGTATGAACAAATAAAGTCGATCATTATGATGTGCTATCGTAAAGCTCTATTGCATAGATCGAATCAATTGACAACATGATAAATAAAGAATGTAAGTCATAAATATCGTAGATATTCATGACGCGTGAAAGATAACCGTGTTCGGCAAGCTTGCCGAATCGGGTCCATGAAGAAGGAACTACCCTACGTAAAAAACCTATCGACAAAACGATCTCTAGTCCACCGGATGACTAGCTCTAGAGTAACCCAAAGATCTCAGATCCACCGGGATGACACAGATCTGTCAAGATTGTTGGTATTTCTTAGCGTAAGCTTGGCGAAGTCCGCAGCGCGCGCGAAAGTACCGTTGTAGCACTTCACCTAGAAGTATTCCGGTGTCGAATTTCCACGGTGGAACGGAGCTAAGTCTGTTCTTCTAGCTATCAAGGGTCAAGCATAGGAGGTGATCCTAGGAGCGAGGTGTTCTTTCAAAGACTTAGGCTAAGTCGGGCTACTCGTCTATTAATCGAGTATTACTTCGGGCATCCGGAGTGCACTTGGTCTCGCAAGCGATGCCGGCCTCTTGCTCTCATCGCGCAACCGGACGTGGAGGAGTACAATGGGCGAATAGGGCTGTCACCACCTATCCCCTACCTCACTACCATGGATTGCGGAGCAAACGAGGGTGATTTATAACTTAGACACCACGTCTACGTTACTTGTCACTACTCTAGCGTTGGCCAGGAGATCCCGTCTTTATCAGGGGTCCTCTACTAGAGCATTTACCACAGGGGCAAACAACGATCCCGTAATTCTCGATAAAATAAATGATAGCGTGAACTTAAGAATGATACTGAAAGTAAGACACAAATAACTTCCGCCAATTCGTAGAAGTTACCCGTAGAGGTACAAGGTAGGGAGGCGGAGCCGACGGATCCGCACTCCGACGGTCGAAAAGACCACGGGGTCGCTACTCCTCTCTTCCTCTCTATCTTGCACTCTCTCTCTCCCACCGAGTGTCTTGGCACTCTCTAAACCACCCCCCAATGTGAGACTATGAATTGTGTTGGGATGATGCTCTATGGAGGGGGTGACCCTCCTTTTATACACAAACGAAAGGTGGTTTTGGCGGAAAGTTTGGCGCCAAAACGGTGAAAAACACCTCCATGCACCGCCTCTACCCCTCCGGCCGGGACACCGACCAAGGCGCGGCGGGTTCGGATACCGGGCCGCGGCGGGCGCGCACTTGCGGCGGCCGCCCCCCAGTTTGGCCCGCCCGGTGCCGTGCCTTTGCCGTGAATGGGCTGCTGGCTCGCTCTACATTGCTCTTCCGCAGGTGCTTCGGTTGGATTCGGTCCGGTTCGGCTGTCACGTTCCCCCCTTGGCCAAAGCGTGCTTCCCGAGTTACGTATTGCTCTTTATTTGGCGTACTTTCACTGTTTCCGTGTTTGTTCCCGCAAAACAAATATTCTCGAATACAAGTGGAACTAGGTGAGTAGTAAATGTTTAGTTAGTTTAAATGAGTTTTATCTCTCTTAATTAGGACTAAGTTGGCGGTATAAAGTATGTGATAGTGGCCGCCAACAACTCCCCACACTTAGTCTTTACTTACGTTCTCGAGTAAACTTAGATCAAAGAGTGTTGTCTCTATGAATGAATAAATCAAGGATCGACATAAAGATTATTCCGGACTTCACCTTCCTTGTGAGCATTCAAAGTGTCTATCAATTCATCTTGAAAAAATTGTACAAAGGAATAGTTTGGATGTCTATCATTTTATTTCTACTCTTACATGTAAGACTTGGTTTTTATATTTTCGAAAAAAAACAGATTGCTCCGTGGTCAATTCTAAGATGAGTCACTCATATTTGTGGATTGGTTCCTCCCAAGTATCTTAATTATGTCACTCTCTAATCCTATTATTTGAGTGGTGTTCAGTGATTCTTCGAGAAAATGACAAGTGCATATTTACCTTGTATATATTGTCGGGTCAAACTTCGGATCCTCGTGAAAGGAGAGTCATGTTCCCGTGATCGAAATGTGCAAGTGTGTGGAATGCAGTATGGTGGAGACATAATAATGTTGATCTTGTTGTAATTTGATCCTTCTAATTGTCATGCCTTTGAATTGGAAAGCATGGGCTATTTATAGATTTTTTTTTTTTGGCGGGCTTCTTTGGCACGCCATCTTTTATTCTCTTGGACACATGTCCATTTTTTTGTCTCATGCGTATCTAGCATGGAGTGTACTCCTTTTCTTTAAATAGCCCATATTTCTTCTTTTGTTTTTTTGCATGTGATAAATATTGAAGGTTTAGAGATTGGAACAAGATCATGTCTCTTTTTTTGGTGGATGGTGATGCATGTTGTGCACAATTCTTAATGTAAGAATTGGCTTATTTTGGTGGGTGCATGTGCATTTCGATCTTAGGTGCATGAAACTCCTCTCAACCTTGATCACAAAGGTTGACAAAACTCAATACAAGAATAAATAGCTATTTGTGGATGTATATAATTCTAATTTGGGCTTTGGTGGGAATTGATTCTAAATTAACCATGGAGCATGCTTGAGTAAAAGTTTTGAAATGAAATTCAAGTCTTGTTGCAAGAGAGAATAAAAGTCAAGTTATCCTACTATATCTCTGAGTGCAATTAATAAGATGAAATGAGTTCCCTATTCTGCGTTGCTCATCAAAGTTTAGGATCTTAGTAGGAATAAAATTTATACTAACTGATTCATTTTATTCAAGAGAAATGGAGATTAGCCATGTTGATTTTAGAGGAATTTGTTCTTAATTGGGCATAGAGAGAGAGAGATGGGGAAGGGCGTGGAAGAAGGTTTGTAAACCTTTGTTGCGTGTGCGCGGGCCTTCCCCCACACTTGTTCTTTATACATATTATTTCAAGAGACAAGAAAAAAGAACAAGTGTGCAAAAATAAAAGTAACAACTCTTTATTGATCGGGCATACAATCTTTGAAGGAAAAATACAAGATAAATGAAAAACAAACAAATAAAACTAATGCCTGATTTATTTGGAGAATTCACTGATCCTTTAACTAGGCACGTAATCGACACCGCCGTGCACTTGCTAGTTTCGCTACTTTGTTATCAAACCTAAATTTTTCTATTTCAAAGATCATCTTGTAGGTTACTTATCTTCCTCCTAGTAGCGTCTAATTCGTCCCCCGAGTGAGCCAATACAACTGTAATAACGCCCCATATTTTGTCATGAGTAAATGCGGTGTCTGCGCTCAACTTCGTCATCACTACGAGTTGGTGTACGAGTTTTATAGCAAATTGAAATGAACACGGACCGAACACCTACAGAGCGCTTGAAGGAGGGACCGAGAATAGGCACGAGGAACAGGGATGCGCCGGGAGGCCACCCCGCCACGGGGGGCGCCGCGGGTGCGGCGGTCGCCTCCAGGGCGCCCCCCCGGTGCTTGTCCGTCCCTATCCTAAGTCTAGTCTTATCCTCGTGCTTCATATCCGTGTTTTTTATTTGTTTTATTTTTATTCGTGTCAAGGTGATAAAAGAGAAAAGAAATTTGTTTTAACTTCTTAAAAAGAAAACAAGTGTAATTAAAGATTAAAAAGCTTCAAAACTAATTAACTTTATTTCATCTATGGTTTCATTTATATTGTGAGAAGGTTCATAATAAACTTTTAATCTTTGGCCATTTACCTTTGAGATGTTACCTTCATCGTCGCGAATGGTTATGGCTCCATGTGGTGCGATGTCGATGACGGTGTATGGTCCCATCCACTTGCTTTTAAGCTTTCCCCCGCCGAATAATTTCACTTTCGAGAGTTGAAGAGTAATACCTTGTCTCCTTCTTGAAATATTTTATCTTTGGATTCAGCGGTCGTGCCATCTTTTTGTTCTTTCCTTGTAAATTCTCGCACTTGTGGTTTTGCCTTCTCACGCCATTCCTCTAGCTCGGTGAGTTGTTTTCGTCTATTTTGTCCGGCATGCTTGACGTCCATGTTCCAGGTTTTGATTGCCCAAGAAGCTCGATGTTCAAGCTCCACCGGCAAATGACGGCTTTTTCCCATAGACCATTCGGAATGGTGTCATGCCAATGGGGGTCTTGTAAGCTGTCCTATATGCCCATAGTGCATCGGGTAGCTTGTCTTTCCATCCCTTTCCCATTGCATTGATTGTTTTTTTTCGAAGGATGTTCTTGATTTGCTTATTAGATGTTTCCGCTGGCCACTTGTTTGTGGGTGGTATGGTGTAGCGATGTTATGCTTGGATCCTAACTCCATCGAAATTTTCGAAAACTTTGTCGGTGAAGTGGGTTCCTCCGTCGCTCACCACCATCCTTGGGGTTCCGGCGTGGAAAGATAATTTCATGGAACATTTTCCTTGCATGCTTGGAATGCGCGCCTCGACACGCGGTGCTTCCACCCATTTGGATACATAGTCGACAACGATGAGGATGTATTCACAATCATAGGACTTTGGAAAAGGTCCCATGAAGTCAATACCCCGACATCGAAGACTTCGACTTGTAAATTGTAGTGGAGGGGCATGGCATTTCGTGAGGTAATTGTAACACCCCGTGTTACTTACCGCTAAGTCGTGGTTTGGATAAAATTAAGTTTATTTTATGTTTTTGATCCTAAGTGTGATGTTGGATGATGGTTGGATAGTATAGATTGGTATTCTGAAATTTGAATCAAATTCAAGTTTGAATTGAACTCCTAAAACCCTAAATTCCATTCTTTCTTTTACCCCCTTTTCTTTTATTCAAAAATTATAAAGAATTTGGGTATGGTTATTAAAGCAGTTTTGTAGAGTTTTCCAAGTTGAACAAAGTTGGTATTTTGAGTTTTCAAAGTTTAGTTCAAAAATTTAGAGTAATTTTGAAAATACCAAAATTAGGGTTTTGTCCCCTTTTGATTTAAAAACTATATTTCAAAATATAAGCAAAATTTGCAAAAACTTTCAAAAGCTAGTTTGTAGATCTTGTTGAGATGAACAAAAGTCATGTACAAAGTTTTTCAAGTTGTTACATGATTTTAAAAGTAATTTTGAATTCAAATTTCAAAATTTTGAACTGCTTTTCAAAAAGTCATATTTAGAGGCCGAATTTGAAAATCTTCCAATTGTGAAAATTGTAGGTCTTGAAAAATTAGGCTAAGTCACTTTTTGGAGTTTTTGAAGATCAGTTCAAATTTTGGGAGAAATTGATCAAATTCAGAAATGTTAGGGTTTGGGGACTCTGGTAACCACACGGGGAATCCCCTCGCCACGCCCATGCCGCTGCCGGCCGGCGTCGCCCGTGGGCCGCCTCGGCGTTTCGGTCGTCTTCGCGTCCGCCACACGGACGTCGTCCGCGAAGTCGCCCGCCTACCTCCTCGTCCCTTCCTTTTTCTTTAACACCGATCGGTCATCATCTTCTTCTTTTTTTTTTTTCGCCACGCGACAATCTCGCCCGCCGCGCGGTGCTTCCTCTACCGAGCTTGAATCGCCGCAATTGAGCATGCCATGAGCCGCGCAACATTCTTGCACGTCTTTTGCATTTTCTTGCATTGCGTTTGGCCGCCCTAAATCGCCGGCGGCGTGCCGTCATCTTCCCCGCGGCCGGCATCGGCGCCGCCCGAGCTGCTCCGTCGTCCTTCTTGTATGGTGAGTCTCGAGTCATTCCATGCGGCGCTCTTTAGCCGCCTTGTTGCTGTTATCATGGTCGGCTCGTTGGTTTGCGCAGCGCATCACTGGGGACACCGGAATGCCGTCACGACCGTCGGAGTCCGTCGTCGTTTCCGCGGCCACCGTGGTCGGCCTAGCTCCGCCCCGTTCCTGCTTGAATAAGCGTGCGCATCAGTTTCGTGGTGAGGTTCTGGTCGTGAATCATCCATTTGTTTGCCCGGTATAGCATTGTTGTCGCCGGAACGCCGTCGCCGGCAAGTTCAGTTTTGTGCCGCCGCCGCGCGCGTGGCCGTGCTCGATAGGAGCCCGTTCGAGTTTGATTAAGTTAGGGGAAAAGGTCGCCCGAGGGTGCTGGTTCTTTTGGTGCGCTCGTCCTCGCCGGGGATGGCTCCGGTGACTTGCTCCGCCGCTCGCCGCGCCGCCGTGGCCAGTGCTCTACTCGGGTGTGGCCAGGGACCTGGGAAAACAAGAATAGAAGAAAGTCCAGGGGCCTTTTTGCAAAGTCCATGACTCATATGAATAGAGCTGAATAGTGGTTGGACTTGTTTGTTATTTTATAAAAGAATGAGTCCTTTTATGCAAAAGTGCCAAGGCAGGCCTGGCAAGCCGAGGGCCGGGCCTACCATTCTTCGCTCTTTTGGGCCGACTTTATTCTGCGTGCGATGGGCCGGGCCATGTACAGTGCCAGGCCGAAACCGACCGTCTTTGGGCCGACTTTCGGCCCGAGGTCTGTTTTTCTTTTAAAAATTGTTTATGCAATTTCCTTTGTTATGAATAGTATCTGATTTTGTTATTTTCATATAAAATCTTATAATGCTTCTAAAATTCTGAAAATTTTTGTAGAAGCTTCTTATGAGTATATGAATCTATGAAAAATTTGAAACTTTGAATTTGAGTAGTTTTTGCATGATTTAAAAATACAAATTTTAATTGAAAAGTGCATCTTCCTTGATTTTTTAGTAATTATTTTATTTATCTAAAAATCATGAAAATTATTTTGGTACTGTTTTTATGACATGACCTACCTGTACAAAAATTTTGAGCTTGTTTTGAGAAAATTAAAATATTTATTATTTCATGCCCTATTATTTTTTATGTGATTCATGTTTTGTTTAGTGTCAAATAAATTAGGTTTTTGTGTGACTTTTGGGTTGTTTTGTGAATCTTAGATTGTAGTATAATAAGATGGTCCTTGAGAACTCTTTTAGGCAATGGTGATGATATCTTTAGAGTGGTTCAACAAGTTGGTTTTGTTGGGTTGCAACTTTATCGTGAAGGAAAGTTGTACTCAAGTTGTTTATCTTTTCATGCATTCATAGAGCATCATGTTTATCATTCCATCATGCTAAAGCATGCATCATCATCTACGTGTAGAATATACGAGAGTGAGATGGTTCATGATGGTCGAGCTTCGAGGAAGATTCTTTCAACCGAGGTATCGGTGTCCGGTTTGACGTTGGCAATCCAACTTCTAAGCTAACTTTCCCCGCAATGAGGCAAGCCCCTGAGCATAAACCCTTCTCTGTTTATAAATGTTTTATTCACCTTAAGTCTAGTGCAATGTGCATTAAGTTAGTAAGAGTTGGTTGATACCGTTCTTTGCATGATTACCTTGATCTACAAGTATTCCATTTATAACCCACTAGTATGAGTAGATCGATATCTTATGCTTAGTAATGCCTAGACTTCGGTAGAAGTCGAATGATGGCTTCATCGTTCGTGAGATATAAGTTTTATCTTTGTTCCTCCTGGCTATGGAAAAAGAGAACACCCTGATGGTGGTTCAGAAGAATACATATGGTAGTGATGAACTTGAGATCAGACGGGACGTAGGTTGAAAGCCGGCGGGATACCTAGCTGTGCTTGTCCCGTGTTGGTCGTTTAAGGACCGTCCGTTGTTTGGCCTGAGTGAAATCGGGACGTGTTGAACGCATATTGCGCCTGAGACCTTGTTGGTCAATGGCACGGCTGTCTGGTTGTCACCCCAGGTCAGTCGACCCTAACTAGCCACATACTCCGGTAAGCCGGATCTCGGTGGAGCCAAATCGGGAATGGCAACCACGCACTGGGAGTGGAGAGATGGCGGGAGTACATGTTACCCTCGTGGGTTAAAGTCCCGGATTGGAGGTGTACGGTATTCTCGGGTGGCGCAGGCCTCGTTCCCGTTTTGGACAAATCTGAGAAAAGGTTGATATATGCAAGTTTGGGTACTACATATGTCGTGTGGTTAGGGATCCCCAGCTGGGTTTTGAATCGATTCGCGGATCGCCGTTGCTTCTCGGAGAAGGAGACCCGATTCCCTGCCCATTCATCGTAGTAAATGATGGATGATGTTTTTAAAGAAAAGAGATGCAGAGATAAGTTGAGATGTGTTGCTTAAAAAGTGTTTGAGATAGAACGGGTGCAAATCTAGATTAATTATGTTCCAACAAAAATGGATGCTAAAAATATTGAAAGTAAGGATCCACTTGTAGTAAGCTTTTCTGCAAACTTCCCTTTTCTAGCTCTACTTCCCTTAAGCCAGCATATCCTTGGAGTCTTTTCTTTTGTCGGATAAGTCTTGCGGAGTACATTGTGTACTCAGGGTTTGTTAACCCTTGTTGCAGGTGTTGACTCGTGCTGTTAACCAAGGTTATGTCGGTGGGCTCGACATGATCTAGTTGTCTTCTAGTCTACTCAGCTTCCGCAAATTAATTAAGTTAAGTTCTCTTAAATGTAACTTACTCACAATTTATAAAATTAATGTTATTATTCTTCCGCACTCTGATCTATATTTTTGTAACAAATGTTGTAATGTTGTAGCTACTCCTTTGTTGATCCTGGTATGAGAGTGGTGTAATCGGGGTTTCGATGACACCCGACAGTGCTTCTTAAGTTATTGGGTGCATCCGCACACCGCCGAGGTCTTTGGGACAAAGACAAAAGTGCAGTGGGCCCGAAGAATAGGAGGTTCTGTTACAGAATGGTATCGAGCTCATACTTAGGACCAGCTATAATATTACTTTTGAAAACTTCAAAATGATTTTGTAATCTAAAAGTTTTTGAAAGTAACAATTTAAAAATGATCTTCTTTCTTTCCTTATGCTTGCTGGAAGCTTTCATGAAGATTTTTCCGACGAGTCAAGTAAAAGATTTCAAGAAGCTTCATGTCATCTTTTGAAGAACAACTCGGGAGTTAACTTCACCGACAATGTTTTGCTAAGTGCTTCTCAACATTTCGTTTGGTGCCGTGAAGATAGTATATAAAGTAAAGCCCTATATCCTCGCTAACATGATGAAGGTAGAGTGCTAACGCCGTGAAAACGATAGGACGAGCATGCATCCTATCATCCTTGATAATGTTGAGATTTCCTCCTTTCATTCGCACAACTATTCTTCTTTATATAGTTGTTTGTCCTTAATTTTGTCCTGCACCAGGCTTTTGTTAAAAGACTTCCAATTGATAATCTTTGTTTCATAAGTTCCTAATCTTTGGGAGCTTGTACCTTGCCATGTTAACTCTATGCAAAAGCATAAGATTATTCCATGATTTCTAAATTCATGCATGTGTCGAGTTTCGATTCTTTCAAATTTCGACACATGTCAATCCTTCCTATTGATAGTCAACATGTGTTGGTTGAGAGTTACAATAGTTGTGTCCTATAGTGGAACTATGATCCGTGACCGTGAAAAGCCGCCGAAACCAGGGTCTCCTATGGATCGCGACCATAAGGAATTACCGCCGCGCCGCTATGTCGGGGTTTATGGTCATGATTCACTATAGTTCATAATTAAGGTGTTTTCTCCTTCTTTGTAAACTCTTTTGGAAATCCATATCCATACTTCTCTAGAAATTCTAAAAACCTTATCGGTTGCAATCATCTTTTGCTTCTCGTTGCAATTTTGATATCAACTTTATTGTTTTACAAAGTTCCTTATAAGTCAATATATATTTGACATATTTTCTTTCCCCATTACTTGTCCCACGGGATTTGTCACTTTGAAATTCGAATTTGATTTTTGTTAAGGGGAAAGATCTACATATTCCAGTTTATTCATGATCATTTAGTCAGATCATTAGTAAGCATCATTGCATTGCATATGTTGCTTATAGCATTCATGTAATGCATATATGATGTTTCACATGTTACTTAAAATGATGTTAATGTTGGTTGTTGTTTGTGTTTCACCTTGTTAAGCTGTGTGTACTTTGTTTGCACCCTAGTTTAACTAGGATGTTATGCGTAAATCTTTGCCACGGTTTATGTTGTACCGTGTGGAACTTGGCCAAGTCTCGTTGGACCTCTTAAACGTTTCTTCAAGAGAGGAGCCCGATGCCATACAATTTCTCTTTGATCTTTAAAAACTTCCTTGGCTTTGATCTTGAAATCACCTTCATATTGACTCCACCCCTTGGAACTTCCTTTGGTTGCTATCTTTCCTTTTGTAAATCCTTGGTCATCACTAATTTTTTTATCATATGGATTCTCTCCGTGGTTGTGGTTTTAATCGTGGTATTATGATTAATGATTTCTAATCATAATCCATTACAAAACTACACTAAGCATTCCCTTGTTGTGAATTTCCTTGGTTCCTTATCTATATTCTATCCGAGGACTCGTATATCGGATCGGTTGCTTTCTCGAGTTTCTTCCGAAAGTTTCAAGAAAAAAGGTGACCCTTGAAGATCAAGTCACCGACATCAACATTAATGTAGACTACAAGAAGTGGTAGATAAGGGACTCTGCTAAACGATCTCTGAAGGTAACTTTGACTAGCTGTCAAGCAACTTATGCCATCTTTGTAGAATCAAAAGGACGTAAAGGATCGGAAAGTTGTCCTGTTTCTGACAGAATTTTGTGTTACTGCTAATTACAATTCTTTGGGGATCTACCGAGCTATAATTATTTTAGGTCCCGCTCATGACGGGATCACTGTGGCATGCTATTGCCGCCACGTGTCTTCTGAACGTCGTGAGCATCCTGGCCCTCTCCCGCTTGCGTCTGTGTGCAGTCTCACTGTGCCCGCCTCGCTCGTGACTGCAGCGTTGTGCCGCACTCGCCGTCCTCGCGCAGCGTGCGCCCCTCCTTTATCCTGCACTCATGTCGGCTCGACGCCGCTCCGCCCCCGCACCGACCCCCTTCTTCTTCTCATCTTTTGACGCAGTCTCTCGCACGCCTCCTTGCTGGCGAATCCACTCCTCTTATCCTCTACCTCTCTCCCCACCTTGGTTCGCAAGCAGAAGCGTGCCATGGCCAATCTTGTCCAAAGACCGCCGGTGATGCTCTTCCACTGGGTCTACTTCCCGACGTGTTGTGCCCCATCTCTGCCCACCAAGCTATAAAATTTTCTACACGCCCCTTTCCTTTCCCATCTTCAGATCAGAGTAGAGCTCGTGAGTTGTTTCTCTCCACCGGATCTCGTCGTGAGGAAGATTGGAAAGCCACCAAGCTTCCAAGGAAGGAGCGGATGGACATAGAGCTACCGAGATATGGCGTTCGTTGAAGTTTTTGTTCTCGGGATGCTTTTCATCTTGGCGCTTGCAATGATCGAGTGTTCACAGTCCCGTTTCGGGTTTGTTGGTCTTTTGCCATGTTACGGATAATCATTATCCTGTTGTTCCTTCATTGCCCTCGCTTATCGAGGCCGTTTTGATTAGGCGTTTAGTTGTTCGTCCCTACTCTTAGTTGTGTTGTTCTAAATCTGAGTGGATTAGTTTTCAAAGTCATGTATTCTCTCTCGGTGTACTTTTAGATCTGTGTATGTTAATCGTCTTCTTCCCTTTTCATTCTCGCTTCAATCTCGGGGCGAGATTCATTAAGGGGAAAGGCCGTAACACCCAGTGTTACTTACCGCTTAAGTCGTGGTTTGGATAAAATTAAGTTTATTTTATGTTTTTGATCCTAAGTGTGATGTTGGATGATGGTTGGATAGTATAGATTGGTATTCTGAAATTTGAATCAAATTCAAGTTTGAATTGAACTCCGAAAACCCTAAATTCCATTCTTTCTTTTACCCCCTTTTCTTTTATTCAAAAATTATAAAGAATTTGGGTATGGTTATTAAAGCAGTTTTGTAGAGTTTTCCAAGTTGAACAAAGTTGGTATTTTGAGTTTTCAAAGTTTAGTTCAAAAATTTAGAGTAATTTTGAAAATACCAAAATTAGGGTTTTGTCCCCTTTTGATTTAAAAACTATATTTCAAAATATAAGCAAAATTTGCAAAAACTTTCAAAAGCTAGTTTGTAGATCTTGTTGAGATGAACAAAAGTCATGTACAAAGTTTTTCAAGTTGTTACATGATTTTAAAAGTAATTTTGAATTCAAATTTCAAAATTTTGAACTGCTTTTCAAAAGTCATATTTAGAGGCCGAATTTGAAAATCTTCCAATTGTGAAAATTGTAGGTCTTGAAAAATTAGGCTAAGTCACTTTTTGGAGTTTTTGAAGATCAGTTCAAATTTTGGGAGAAATTGATCAAATTCAGAAATGTTAGGGTTTGGGGCTACAAGAACCACACGGAATCCCCGCCACGCCCATGCCGGCCGCCGGCCGGCGTCGCCGTGGCCGCCTCGGCGTTTCGGTCGCCTTTCGCGTCACCGCCACTGACGTCGTCGCGGTCGCCAGCTACCTCCTCGTCCCTTCCTTTTTCTTTAACACCGATCGGTCATCATCTTCTTCTTTTTTTTTCGCCACCACCGCCGACAATCTCGCCCGCGCGGCGGTGCTTCCTCTCGCCGAGCTTGAATCGCCGCAATTGAGCATGCCATGAGCTTCGCAACATTCTTGCACGCCTTTGCATTTTCTTGCATTGCGTTTGGCCGCCCTAAATCGGGCCTGGCGTGTCGTCATCTTCCCTCGGCGGCATCGCCGCCGCCGTGAGCTCCTCACCGCCGTCCTTCTTGTATGGTGAGTCTCGAGTCATTCCAAGACGCTTTAGCTTCGCCTTGTTGCCGCTATCATGGTCGGCTCGTTGGTTTGCGCAGCGCATCACCGGGGGACACCGAATGCCGTCACGACCGCCGGAGTCCGCCGTCGTTCGCGCCACCGTGGTCGGCCCAGCTCCGCCCGTTCTCGCTTGAATAAGCGCGGCGATCGCTTTAGTGGTGAGGTTCCTCGGGTCGTGAATCATCCTTTTGTTTGCCCTGGTATAGCATTGTTGTCGCCGAACGCCGTCGCCGGCAAAGTTCGTTTTGTGCCGCCGCTAGCGCGCGGCCGTGCTCGATAGGAGCCCGCTCGAGTTTGATTAAGTTAGGGAAAAGGTCGCCCGAGGGTGCCGGTTCTTTTGCGCGCTGTCCTCGCCGGGGATGGCTCCGGTGACTTGCTCCCGCCGCCGCGCCGCCGCCCCCGGGCCTGCTCTACTACGGGTGTGGCCAGGGACCTGGGAAAACAAGAATAGAAGAAAGTCCAGGGGCCTTTTGCAAAGTCCATGACTCATATGAATAGAGCTGAATAGTGGTTGGACTTGTTTGTTATTTTATAAAAAGAATGAGTCCTTTTATGCAAAAGTGCCAAGGCAGGGCACGGCAAGCCGAAATGGGCCGGCCTCATTCGCTCTTCTTTTGGCCAGCCTGTTATCAAGCGATGGGCGGGCCATGTACGTGCCGAGGCCGAAAGACCGTCTTTGGGCCGACTTTCGCCCGAGGTCTCCGTTTTCTTTTAAAAATTGTTTATGCAATTTCCTTTGTTATGAATAGTATCTGATTTTGTTATTTTCATATAAAATCTTATAATGCTTCTAAAATTCTGAAAATTTTTGTAGAAGCTTCTTATGAGTATATGAATCTATGAAAAAATTTGAAACTTTGAATTTGAGTAGTTTTTGCATGATTTAAAAATACAAATTTTAATTGAAAAGTGCATCTTCCTTGATTTTTTAGTAATTATTTTATTTATCTAAAAATCATGAAAATTATTTTGGTACTGTTTTTATGACATGACCTACCTGTACAAAAATTTTGAGCTTGTTTTGAGAAAATTAAAATATTTATTATTTCATGCCCTATTATTTTTTATGTGATTCATGTTTTGTTTAGTGTCAAATAAATTAGGTTTTTGTGTGACTTTTGGGTTGTTTTGTGAATCTTAGATTGTAGTATAATAAGATGGTCCTTGAGAACTCTTTAGGCAATGGTGATGATATCTTTAGAGTGGTTCAACAAGTTGGTTTTGTTGGGTTGCAACTTTATCGTGAAGGAAAGTTGTACTCAAGTTGTTTATCTTTTCATGCATTCATAGAGCATCATGTTTATCATTCCATCATGCTAAAGCATGCATCATCATCTACGTGTAGAATATACGAGAGTGAGATGGTTCATGATGGTCGAGCTTCGAGGAAGATTCTTTCAACCGAGGTATCGGGTGTCCAGGTTGACGTTGGCAATCCAACTTCGGAAGCTAACTTTCCCCGCAATACGTGCAAGCCCCGAGCATAAACCCTTCTCTGTTTATAAATGTTTTATTCACCTTAAGTCTAGTGCAATGTGCATTAAGTTAGTAAGAGTTGGTTGATACCGTTGCTGCATGATTACCTTGATCTACAAGTATTCCATTTATAACCCACTAGTATGAGTAGATCGATATCTTATGCTTAGTAATGCCTAGACTTCGGTAGAAGTCGAATGATGGCTTCATCGTTCGTGAGATATAAGTTTTATCTTTGTTCCTCCCGGCTATGGAAAAGAGAACACCCCGATGGTGGTTCGTAAGAATACATATGGTAGTGATGAACTTGAGATCGACGGGGACGTAGGTTGAAAGCCGGCGGGATACCTAGTCGTGCTTGTCCCGTGTTGGTCGCTTAAGGACCGTCCGTTGTTTGGCCCGAGTGAAATCGGGACGTGTTGAACGCATATTGCGCCCGAGACCTTGTTGGTCAATGGCACGGCCGTCGTTGTCACCCCGTGTCGGTCGACCCTAACTAGCCACATACTCCGGTAAGCCGGATCTCGGTGGAGCCAAATCGGAATGGCAACCACGCACCGGGAGTGGAGAGATGGCGGAGTACATGTTACCCTCGTGGGTTAAAGTCCCGGATTGGAGGTGTACGGTATTCTCGGGTGGCGCAGCCTCGTTCCCGTTTTGGACAAATCTGAGAAAAGGTTGATATATGCAAGTTTGGGTACTACATATGTCGTGTGGTTAGGGATCCCCAAATTGGGTTTTGAATCGATTCGCGGATCGCCGTTGCTTTCTGGAGAAGGAGACCCGATTCCCTGCCCATTCATCGTAGTAAATGATGGATGATGTTTTTAAAGAAAAGAGATGTAGAGATAAGTTGAGATGTGTTGCTTAAAAAGTGTTTGAGATAGAACGGGTGCAAATCTAGATTAATTATGTTCCAACAAAAATGGATGCTAAAAATATTGAAAGTAAGGATCCACTTGTAGTAAGCTTTTCTACGCAAACTTCCCTTTTCTAGCTCTACTTCCCTTAAGCCAAAGATATCCTTGGAGTCTTTTCTTTTGTCGGATAAGTCTTGCGGAGTACATTGTGTACTCGGGGTTTGTTAACCCTTGTTGCGGTGTTGACTCGTGCTGTTAACCAAGGTTATGTCGGTGGGCTCGACATGATCTAGTTGTCTTCTAGTCTACTCAGCTTCCGCAAATTAATTAAGTTAAGTTCTCTTAAATGTAACTTACTCACAATTTATAAAATTAATGTTATTATTCTTCCCGCACTCGATCTATATTTTTTGTAACAAATGTTGTAATGTTATAGCTACTCCTTTGTTGATCCCGGTATGAGAGTGGTGTAATCGGGGTTTCCGATGACACCCGACAAACTTCTTAAGTTATTGGGTGCATCCGCACAAATTGTCCGAGGTCTTTGGGACAAAGACAAGTGCGTGTGGGCCCATGAACTAGGAGGTTACATTCATGTAATGCCTCCTTGCGGTACGACACTTATGACACCTTCGATGAACTCTTTGGTGTCTTGGTACATGGTTGGCTAGTAGAATCCGCCTT
This sequence comes from Hyparrhenia diplandra, assembly GCA_015847255.1. Lineage (NCBI taxonomy): Eukaryota > Viridiplantae > Streptophyta > Magnoliopsida > Poales > Poaceae > Hyparrhenia > Hyparrhenia diplandra. The sequence continues at coordinate 30,803 of JADLZK010000819.1, read as the reverse complement.
TGCCGCGATTTTTGCTTGTGTGCGAAACACGCCATAGTGTCCTCCGTATGGCGCTAGCGTGGCATTTCTCGATAATCTCCTGTCCCTCTTTGGTGGGCACACATCTTCTCAACATCCCGTCGAACATACCCCGTAGAGGTACGGATCGTCCTGAGGTGGCGTCGGCTTTACGCTTTCAACTTCGGCGGGATTCGCCGGGTGGTACATAACCCGAAACCATAAAATTCACAATGTCGCATACCATGGGGTTATGTCCTCCACCTTCAGGAGCATGTCGTCGCGTAGGAAGTCATTAATGGGCAGTTCTGCGTGTTAGTGAATTGCAAGCGCGACAAATGATCCGCAACGGTATTCTCTACTCCTTTCTTATCTTTAATTTCTAAATCAAATTCTTGGAGTAAGAGAATCCATCTTATTAATCTAGGTTTACGTCTTTTCTTAGTGAGCAAATATTTCAATGCAAAGATGATCGTGTAGACAATCACTTTTGATCCCACTAAGTAAGACCTAAACTTATCAATAGCAAACACGATAGCTAGGAGTTCTTTTTCGCTTGTGGCGTAATTCAATTGAGCTCCAGTGAGTGTTTTGCTAGCATAGGCAATTGCGTGATGCTTTTTATCTTTGGTTTGGCCCGGACCGCACCAACTGCATAATCACTAGCGTCACACATGATTTCAAAGGGCAGCGACCAATCTGGTGGTTGAATGATTGGTGCTCAGATGAGTGCTTCTTTAATGGTAAGAAAAGCTTTCATGCACTCATCAGTGAACTCAAAAGGCACATCCTTAGCTAGTAGACTTGTTAACGGTCTCGTAGTTTGTGAGAAATCTTTTATAAACCGTCTGTAAAATCCTGCGTGGCCTAGGAAGCTACGGATTCCTTTTATGTTCACTGGGGGAGGTAATTTTTCAATCACTTCGATTTTTGCTTTATCTACCTCAATCCCTCTTTCGGACACTAGGTGACCGAGGACAATGCCCTCTCGGACCATAAAATGACACTTTTCCCAATTAAGTACTAGGTCCTTTTCTTGGCATCGTTGCAAGACTCTATCTAGATTCTCTAGACAACTCTCAAAAGTTTTTCCATAGACGGAAAAATCGTCCCATGAAAACTTCCATCATCTCCTCAATCATGTCTCGAGAATATGGACATCATACACCTTTGAAATGATGCGGGTGCATTACACAACCCGAAAGACATTCTACGGTAGGCGTATGTTCCATATGGGCATGTAAACGTGGTCTTGCTTTGATCATCGTGGTGGATGGGAATTTGGTGGTAGCAGAATATCCATCTAGGAAGCAAAAAGAAAGAGTGTTTAAGCTAACCGCCCCAACATTTCATCAATGAATGGGAGTGGGAAGTGATCTTTCTTTGTGGCAGCATTTAATTTCCGGTAGTCTATGCACATTCTCCATCCCGTGATGCGAGTACGTGGGATTAATTCATTTTTAGCGTTTTTAATTACCGTCATGCCTCCCTTCTTAGGCACTACTTGGACAGGGGCTAACCTAGTCATCGTGTGTGGAACGGGATAGATTATCCCAAAGTGAAGAAGTTTAAGAACTTCTTTTTCACGACTTCTCTCATTTCATTGTTGAGCCGGCGTTGAGGTTCACGTGAGGGTGTTTTATCCGGGTCAACGGGGGATACGGTGAGAGCAAATCATTGGGCTAATTCCTTCAAATCATGTAAGGAATACCCGAAGACAGTTCTATGTTTTTCTAAGACTTTTATCAATTTGGATGACTCCTCTTCAGTTAATTTATCATTGATAATTACAGGGAGCATTTTTATCATTATTTAAGAAAACATAGCGTAGTCCTTCGGGAGGGATTTTAGCTCAATGGGAGGCGGTGTCATTTCTTCTTCTTTAGGGAGATCAATGAAATCATCCATCTCACTAATTTCTTCAATGAAGAATTTGGAGTCTTTTTCTAAAGATTCTTCAGAGTTTCAAAGGGTATTGTTGACACTACCTCAACGGGCATACATTTGGACAGAGGTTCCACTATTGAATTTTTAGCTTTAGTTATGGGTAGAGTGAAAGTGTCTCTTCCTAACTTTACATCTAAATCCCCTGTTTTTGGTGGGTTATTCAACAATTTTTCTAGGGGGTGCCCGATTAATATATCAAACTCATCTATATCAAAAATATGAAAATCTAGACTGAGTTCAATATCATTATTGTGAAGAATAACATCATGCAGTAACCCCAACCCTGGGATAACAGATCGTGTATCATGTCTAAGGGTTTTGATTGTAGGCCACCATTGTTGATCGTAAAAATGGATTAAAGCAAAAGAGTGGGACATTATATTAATGCCTACAGTGGGGTTGTATTGCACATTTTCCCAGATTCCTCGTATGTTACAGTATAAGGGAAATGAAGGGGTGCGAATCCGAATTTCTTCGGTCGTCGACTCACTTTCATTAACCCATTCATTACTCATTAGCGTGGTTAACTCCCTAATTGATTTTTGCAATGATTCTTTACTTAATGGTTCTTTAGGGGTTAATGGAACCGGGGTCTCTTCACCGATTCGTACCTTGAGGTGTTTCCATAATCGTCAAGAAATACATCCTCAATGTTTGGGAGGTCTCCCAAAAGGGGTTCCTCCACCGGTTCGGGAAAGGTTTCTCTAAGGGTGTATGTGATTCAAAGAGGTTCGGCCGAGCCAAGAAACGCGTCTTTCGAGATAGACTTGCATTCTACAAGGATAGGTTCAAGAGGAGGAGTGTTTTCTCGGATTTTATCTAAGAGTGCTTCTCCTTCTTCTACTGAGTTTATGTGAAAACGAACCGCTGCTTACTGAGTCTAGAATTTAAGAGAGATTCCTTATTTAATCCCGACCAAAAATGTTGCAATAAAACATGTCGGGACAAAGACAAAGTCGGGACCGAGTTTGTTAATGTTGTAAATCTATCCCAAAGCTGCTCCTATCTCTTCTTTCTCCTTTTGCTTTGGAATGAGAGGATTTCGATGCGAAGGGCAAATAATTTCGGTGAGAGGGAAGAATGCTAGGCAAAATTTTGCCTCGCAGCTCCTCCCAAATCCCATTTACTTTTCCTACGTTATGATCGTACCATTGTATCGCTCTCCCCTAAGTGAGAAAAGAAACAATTTCCATTTTAAATATTCATGTGGTACGCCTTCAAAATGGAGGCAACCACGAGCTGTTCAAATTCCCGCAAGTGGTGATATGGATTTTCTCTTTCAAACCGTAAAAAGGGTTGTTCCCGAACCATGGCTAACAATCTCGGGCGGAGCTCAAATCTTGAAGTTGTGATTGGCTTCGAAGAAGATGGGCGCCTAAGAGCTCGCCCCTGGAGAGCGAATAATTTGGAAATGGTGGGTTGCCCCATAATAAAAATAAAAATAAAAAGAATGGCGAGGGGGTAGGGCTCACACCGATAACTAGGTTTCACGACTATAACGACAACCGTTCGCAAGAACGGCGCCGAAAATGCTTGTTGGTATTTCTTTGCGTGTGGCGCTGCAAAGTCCGCAAGCGCACGGAAAGTACCGTTGTAGCACTTCACCTAGAAGTATTCCGTGTCGAATTTCCACGAGGAACGGGAGCTAAGTCTGTTCTTCTAGCTATCAAGGGTCAAGCATAGGAGGTGATCCTAGGAGCGAGGTGTTCTTTCAGCACTTAGGCTAAGTCGGGCTACTCGTCTATTAATCGAGTATTACTCGGGCATCCGAGTGCACTTGGTCTCGCTTAGCGATGCCGCCTCTTGCTCTCTCACAAGAACCGGACGTGGAGGAGTACAATGGGCGAATAGGGCTGTCACCACCTATCCCCTACCTCACTACCGTGGATTGCGGAGCAAACGAGGGTGATTTATAACTTAGACACCACGCCTACGTTACTTGTCACTACTCTAGCGTTGGCCGGAGATCCCTGTCTTTATCGGGGTCCTCTACTAGAGCATTTACCACGAGGGGCAAACAACGATCCCGTAATTCTCGATAAAATAAATGATAGCGTGAACTTAAGAATGATATCGAAAGTAAGACACGAATAACTTCCGCCAATTCGTAGAAGTTACCCGTAGAGGTACAAGGTAGGGAGGCGGGAGCCGACGGTCCGGCACTCCGACGGTCGAAAAATACCACGGGGTCGCTACTCCTCTCTTCCTCTCTATCTTGCACTCTCTCTCTCCCCCGAAAGTGTCTTGGCACTCTCTAAACCACCCCTGAATGTGAGACTATGAATTGTGTTGGGATGATGCTCTATGGAGGGGGGTGACCCTCCTTTTATACACAAACGAAAGGTGGTTTTGGTGGGAAAGTTTGGCGCCAAAACGGTGAAAAACACCTCCATGCACCGCCTATACTCCTCGGCCGGGACACCGACCAAGGCGGGCGGTTCGTGACACCAAGCCGCGGCGGGTGCCGCACTGCGGCGGCGGCCCAGGTTTGGCCCGCTGCTGCCGTGCCTTCGCCTCGTGGGGCGGGCTGCTCTACATTGCTCTTCCGCAGGTGTGCTTCCGGTTGGATTCGATGCAGTTACGGCCTGTCCACGTTCCCCTTGGCCAAAGCGCACTTCCCGAGTTGCGTATTGCTCTTTATTTGGCGTACTTTCACTTTTCCGTGTTTGTTTACGCAAAACAAATATTCTCGAATACAAGTGGAACTAGCTGAGTAGTAAATGTTTAGTTAGTTTAAATGGGTTTTATCTCTCTTAATTAGGACTAAGTTGGCGGTATAAAGTATGTGATAGTGGCCGCCAACAAAGATCTAAACGTATACGAACCCGCAACACGTGGCAACTTAGATTGATCTAGCTCCGCTACGATGAACAGATAGATCTAGTAGTATAATAAGATGAACAATGAAAGCACTAAAAGCAACTAGATCTATGATAAGATAAAGCCGAGACTTCTCAATCTAAATTGGGCAAAATGTGTGTGCAAACATAATTAAATAAATAAATTGAAAGCATTGCAAACACGTGGTAACTTAATGAATTCATTAGATCTTGCCAAAATCTAATGAAGCCGATAACTAGCTCTCAGCCAGACCTTAGCCCACCGGATGGCTCATGATCGACAAAAGAACCCTCTTGCCCCTGATAGCTTAAATCCGCCTGACGATACTAAGCATGAACAAGACTTCTTGCAATAATCTAAATCCGCCTGACGATACTAGACATGGTGCAAGGTTGCCGGTACTTACGGAGGTCGACGGGTCGATGAGTCCTCTCGCAGTAGATCGACGACACGACTGGACTCGAAGGGTGGCCGGAGCCAAGGCACGGAGCCGGGTTTGTTGTATTTATTTTGGTAGATTGTTTACAGTTGCCGGGGGTCTTATATTTATACCCTGGGCTTTGACGAGTCCTAACTAATTACGAATAAATGTAACTAAATATCTAGCTAAGATACATTGTCTTCTCGGAGTCATGAAATTGCACGTGACGTGGGCCCTCGTCCTCGAATATCTTCCTTGACGCTCCACGCTTGCCGAACCATCTCATGCTCAGCTCCTTCTCGGACTCAGGTTTCTTAGCCGAATAACAAATGGCTTCACGAATGCTACAACGTCATTGCTTGTCTTTTGCTAGCCGAATGACCTCTTACCGAATCATCGTGCACTGGTCCATCAGTCATCCAGGCTCTACCAAATTTTGGTGTTAACAATGGCCCCGGCACTATGTTGCAAACATCGCAATGCGACGCCGCGTATGTACCGTGTGCTTGCAGTTGATGCGGAGGAGAGGGGAACACATCATCGCATTGCGTGTGTGCATACGTAGAAATTGGGATGCTGGTGCCCGAGGACGTTGCTTTGCATCACATTTGGGGGATTGTATGGTGGCGTGCTCGAGGCCCTGAGCAACCTTATGAGCTCAATGCGCAGAGCATCGTAAGTCTTGGTACGAAGGACAAATTGAAGATGGTGGATAGGCCTAGGAGGTGGTGGTGCTTGAGCCAAGCCGGGTGCGAGGCGGCCGTGGTTAGAAAAACTAATATGAGCTAGATTGTAACCCCGCGCTGCTTGGCGTGGAGCATTAAACTCATAATATAGTGTATAGTCATTTTGCTAAGATATTTAGATGTAGTGGCGATTTGGTAATATAAAACTATATAAAATAAGGAATTTGCTCAGGACATTACTTTTATCGGGTTCATTGTGTATGGCGGGCATACATATTGAAAGAAAGAAAGAAAAAAAAAGGAATTGTACTCTTTGCGGCATTGTACTTCAAAAACTATAGAAGAAATCATATCTAAACAAATGAAGGAATTGTCCAAATTAAATGTAGCATGCAAATTAATTCTAAATTTTTTATCTAATCAACATGGATGGAAACTACCTAAATACGAAGTAATCTTGTGTTGGATTAATTTGGTTTCTTTAGCACCTTGTTTTTGGAATTTTATGGCATTACGTCTTGAACTCACCTTTTTTTAATATCATGTTTACGATTCCCTGTGGTACGCATAGCAATTTCTGTCGATTTGACGCGTGGATCCAATTTCTCTTCCAGGATGTTGGCCTGGTTAAGACGTTCAGTTTGCCCATCTAACTCCGGATGATAAGTCGTGCTTCGAGCAAGAGTAACATCAGGTAGTTTAAAGAGCTCATCCCATACATTGCCCCTGTAAAGATTTGGTCACGATTAGAGACCATGTGCCGAGGTAGGCCATGATAGCGATATATGGAATGAAAAAACTAGTAGCCAATCGATAATGTTGTGAATGGATGCTTGAGGGGAATGAAGTGGCCATACTTGGTTAGCAAATCCATGACCACTAGAATACAGTTGTACCCAACAGATACAGGCAAACCCTCAATGAAGTCAAGTGAAACAACTTCCCAGGCTGTGGTAGGAACTGGCAGTGGCTGCAACAGTCCAGGAAGTTTAGATCGATCATACTTGGACTTCTGACAAACTGAACATTGCTTAACAAACTGAAGCACCATGGACTTCATACCCTTCCAGGCAAAGTGTTGCTTGAGACGACTCAGAGTAACTGGGGCTCCCGAGTGACCACCCCATGCACTAGAATGAAACTCCAGCAATAGCTGATGTTGTAGGTCCTCATCATGGCCAATCCAAATCTTGTTTCTGTAACGAAGAACACCTGACTGCAATGTAAAGTTAGGGACAGCAGCAGGGTTCAATGCCAATTTGTCAATCATTGCCTATGCAGAGTCCTCCTCCTTGTAACTGGCCACAACAGTAGTTCACCACACTGGTACAGACGAGGAAAGAGCAGCACATGAAGCCTGGGGTGCAGGGTGTCTAGATAGAGCATCAGCAGCTCTGTTCTCTTTGACAGGACGGTAGACAATCTTATATTGCAGCCCCAATAGTTTAGAAAATACCCTCAACTGCCAGTGAGTATGGAGTCTTTGATCTGACAACTGAGTCAAGCTTCTTTGGTCAATCAAGATAATGAACTCCTGAAATTGCAGATAAGATCTCCAAGCTTGAACTGCTAATAAAATAGCCATGAATTCTTTCTCATAGGTGGACAGACCTCTGGACTTTGGGCCTAGGGCTTTACTAAGGAAAGCAATAGTATGCCCATCCTGCATCAAAACTGCACCAATACCAGCATCAGATGCATCTATCTCAATAGCAAAGGGTCTAGCAAAATTAGGCAATGCCAACACCGGAGATTGACAAAGAGCAGACTTCAATGTCTGGAAGGCATGATGATGTTTAGAGGTCCAGATGAACAGAGAATGCTTCTTAAGTAAAGCAGTTAAGGGTTTGGCAATAATGCCAAAATGTCTGACAAATCTCCTATAATAGCTAGCAGGTCCTAAGAATGACCTGAGCTCCTTAACTAAAACTAGGACTAGCCAATTGGCTATAGTAGACAGTTTGGTAGGGTCAGTACTAACTCCAGCACCACTGACCACATGACCCAAATATGCAATGGATGTTTGTGCAAAAGAACACTTGGACAGTTTCAGGTACCACTGATCTTTGCTCAGTAATTGAAAGACATACTTGATGTGCTGAATGTGATCTGCCAGAGTCTTGCTATAAATAAGAATATCATCAAAGAAGACCAAGGCAAAGTCTCTCAAGCATGGTTGAAGAGTAGTGTTCATGGCCCCCTGAAAGGTTCCTGGGGCCCCAGAAAGTCCAAATGACATGACATTGAACTTGAACTGACCAAAATGAGTCTGAAATGTAGTCTTGTGCTCCTCACTTGCTTTCATCCTGATCTAGTGAAAACCAGCTTGCAGATCTAGAGTAGTAAAATATGATGCCCCATTCAATTCATCTAGCAATTCTTCTATTATAAGGACTAGATATTTTGTTTTGACAGTAAGAGCATTAAGCTATCGATAGTCCACACAAAATCTCCATGACCCGTCCTTCTTCTTGACTAACAGGACTGGGGATGCAAAAGCACTTGAACTGCTCTGAATAATACCGGATTCTACCATTTCATTGACCAGCTTCTCTATTTCAGTCCTGAGTACTGGAGCATGCCTATAAGGTCTGACAAATACTGGCTGAGCTCCTTCAATCAGTGGAACAGCATGGTCACAAGTCCTTCTAGGAGGCAGTCCTTTAGGTGGATTGAAAAGATGTGCAAATTCATCAAGCAACAACTGCACCTCAGGATGGACCACAGTAGGTACTGGTTACCCTAAAGACTCTTGTAAGAGAGATAACTGGACCATAGAGCCAACTGGAAGAGTGGATTTATTACCAAACAACATGACAGGCTGATTATCATAAGTGAAAGAAAGCCACTATTGAGACCAATGGACTTGCATTGGACTGAAACTGGTCAACCAATCCAACCCCGGAATCATGTCATAAGCACTTAATGGTAGCAAATTCAGATCAGTAACAAATGAACAATCCTGAACAGACCAAGTAGCAGCAGGTATGTGTGCAGTACAAGTAATAGTCTCACCATTGGCTACCTGAACTTGTACTGCAGGAGCAAGTGCTTCGACTCCAGTCAATGACTCTGTTAATGCTGAATTGAGGAAGGTATGGGAACTCCCTGAATCCAGCAAAATAGCTAAATTCCTGCCTTGTAGTTCACCAGACAAACAAAAGGACCTGGGACGACTAGCTCCAGCAGCTGCAGCAACAGATAAATGCATCATCACTTGGGACACTGCTGAGGTGGGTTCTGGTGTAACAGATTGGTCTTCTTCTTCAGGGAAAATATCAAGGAGCTCTTGTACCATATGCAGATGCACTGTCTCTGAACATTTGTGCTCTCGGCTCCATTTAGCACCACAACGAAAACACAGACCCTAGGAGCGCCTAGCAACACGAAGGGACTGGAATTTCTCCTCAATGTTGGAAGAAGGCACCCAATTCAGCTTCTTCAGATCACCCAGTTGTTGGCGTGTTGGAGCTGGCAATGGCATTGCGCCCGAGCCCATGGTCTTCTGGAACTGTGGAGGATCAAAACACCGTGGAGGACGTATAGATAATCCCGCAGCTTCTTCCCCGAGTCTCTGTTAAAACACATGCAACATCGTGAGTAGACGGCTTGTGGACAAGTAAAACAGCTTTAATGTCATCACGCAAACCATCAATGTAATGTTGGACATAATATAGTGGATCAGGGTGTTTAGCATAAGCTGTTAACTCATCTACTAGCTAGACAAACTTTTCACTATACTCTGTAGCTAGGCCAGTTTGTTTGATCTGGAACAGGCGACGCAGTAACAACTCATGTTCATCTCTAGCAAAACGCGACAGCAGCCTAGCACAAAACTCATCCCATCCCACCAACTCAATCTCCTCTTCCACAGATGACAACCAACGCTTGGCTGCCCCTTGGAAATGCATGGTTGCAGCAGAAACCTAGACCCCTTCCTCAATACGATACAGGCGAAATTAGTGCACAACTTGTTTATTCCACAGTTTGGGATGCTCGCCATCAAACCGTGGAAAATCGAACTTAGGAAGTTTGCCTGAACTTTCACCCCGGAACCCACCCTGATACGCTGACTCATAGTGATGGTTTGGTGGCTGCGATGGAGGCTTAGGTGTAGGATATGATAGCTTAGGGGAGATCGGGGCATAGACATGAGACATATTGGGTGGAGGTGGTGGCATTAGAGTGGTAACCACTCCGAAGCCACCCAAACCGACACGGTGCTCGTTGGGCTGGATGGCCGCTGATCCCGTAGATGGGCGCGGGGCAGCCTCGATGCCGCCGGATGACGCAGGGAACGTCGAGAGCGTCGGCAACACCGGTTTGCGCGGCGGTAGCTGATGAGCCCACACCGTTGGCGACGAGGGAGCGGTCGCATGGAACGCCGACCCGCGGATCTTCTCCTCGCACGCAGCTGCACTGGGCGAGGCCGGGGCGGAAGTAGACTTGGAGTACGTCGCCGGTGGTGCGGATCCGTGTACGCCTAGTGAAGTCGTTGGGCCATCCACCATGGACCTCTCCATGTACTTAGTGGTTTTTCCCACCTCCAGCTTCAGGCTCGACATGCGGTTCACCTCGCCGCACAGATCGTCGATGAGGGTGTCCACGTTCGGCCGCCATTCGTCGAGCACCTTGTTGGCGCTCTCCAGCGCGTCGAGACATGCGGACAAAGCGGTCTCGTTCCCGTCGATCTTCTTCTCGAGGTCATCAAAGCGACGCTCCATGCCACCAAAGCGAGTACCCAGCTGCCTGATCTCGTCGAGGATGAGCTTTTGGTTAGGATCCATGACGCCAAGGTTCTTCTGACACCGGGTGAAGTGGTGGTGTGAAGCGGCAGATGCGGGCTCCAGATCCACGAACACACCACGAACTGCGATTACGGACACCTCAGAAACGAATTTGTGTGCACAAATTCGGATCGAAGCGCACCCCAACCGAATCCGTTGGAATCAAGCAGCCAATGGAATCGCGAGTCGCAGATCCAGGATGCCGAGAATCGCCGGTCTCTGATACCAGATGTGAGCAGCAGGTGTGGAGGAAGAGAGAACTAGAACTTGGGGAAGAAGAAGAATAGCTGGCAAATGAAAGTTTAGCTAAAATTCAACTGTTCTGTTCATCGATGATTCAAACGAAAGCTACTCGCGAGTATATAAACGATACAGAGGTTGTGCCTCTCTCACGCACGCAGGCGTAGGCCGGGCCGGTATTCTTTAAGCAGCCCATTCGCTTCCCTTGTATCTTGGATTAGCCTTCCTGGAGCTTGGGCCGTCGGCATAGGTAGATAGATGCTCGACGCCTCCATCCGTGGGCGATGCTCTGATACCCCGCCATGCCAACGCCAAAGGTGCCCATAGCGGCTTCACCAGCGACAGAGAGCACGCGCAGCTCGCCGGCCTCCCGCCGGCCGGCCCGCGGCTCGGCAGAGACAAGATTGTTTACAAAGCTTGCTGCCTAGCACCAAAATTCACGCCCCTCCATGAGGATAGCCTACTATCACCATGGCTGGCCATGCCATCAGCCACCCAATTACATGCTCCAGGACAGATTGAAACTGAAACAAAACAAAGTTGCTTGCCATTGCCAACCGAATCTGCCTGAACAACATACCGTCTGAGCTGCGATCCAACTGACCTGTTGTCAGTGCCTTGCCCAAGTTTGAAGTATGTCTCCAAAATGATCCTTGTCGTTCCCAATTCTCTCTCTGTCTCCATTCTTCACAACCGGTCACAAATATATGAGGTTGTAATTTACACCGTCTTATATATACTTAATCATATGTGGTTTGACTATACCGTGGAGAGGTCAATGATGTTCCAACTCTTCATGTCTTAGCTTATATTCTCAGCAAATGACCAGGTCCCGTACAGAGCTTGACAGCAACGGAAAGCAACATGAAGAACAGCAGCAGTGAAGTGCGGGTGTGCGTCACCGGAGGCGCCGGATTCATCGGCTCCTGGCTCGTCAAGAAGCTCCTCGAGAGGGGCTACACCGTCCACGCCACGCTTCGGAACACCGGTGCGCACGGGAGCACCTCCTTCCTTTCCTAGTTTTGGCCGTCGCTCCATCGCTCTAATCCGAATCCGATTGATTTGGTGACCGACCGCTCGCAGAGGACGAGGAGAAGACCGGGCTGTTGCGGCGGTTGGTTCCCGGCGCGGCGGAGCGGTTGCGGTTGTTCCAGGCCGACCTCTTCGACGCCGCGACCTACGCGCCGGCGATCTCTGGGCCAGTTCGTCTTCTTCGTCGCCACGCCATACGGGCTCGAATCCGCCGGATCCAAGGTGAAGTACAGTATATACCACATCGCACGCACTTCCGTTAGATCCCCTTCGTTCCAAACAAAAATTTGGACTTGGATCTGCAAAGGAATCGAAGGATCTTGTCTTGATGTATCGTGGATGCTGTGTGGCGGCTGGCAGTACAAGAGCACGGTGGAAGCTGCAGTGGCTGCGGTGCGCGTGATCCTCCGGCAGTGCGAGGAGTCCAAGACGGTGAAGCGCGTCATCCACACCGCCTCCATATCCGCCGCTTCGCCGCTCAAGGACAAGGACGATGGCGCCGGGTACAAAGATTTCATCAGCGAATCTTGCTGGACTCCACTCGACGTTGACTACCATCTTCGCAGCGCACACTTCGATGTGAGTAGCAACTAGCCTGATTCTGATACTGATCGATGATTTATTTGATTTTCAGCTAATCTTTTTTAGAGAAACCTGCGATTAAATAAATGGCCGGGCAAATTAAAAGTGGCAATCACTTGCAGAAGTACATTAGTGGCGAAGCTGCAGTCAGAGCAGGAGCTCCTGCGCTACAACGACGGCGAGCGCCCGGCGTTCGAGGTGGTGACGCTGGCCCTGGGCCTGGTCGCGGGCGACACGGTCCTCGGCCACGCGCCGGAGACGCTGGTGCACGCCGTGTCGCCGGTTTCACGGAACGAGTTCTCCTTCATGTTCCTCCGGCTGCTGCAGAGCCTGCTCGGCTCCGAGCCGCTGGTGCACGTCGACGATGCCTGCGACGCGCTCCTGTTCTGCATGGACCAACCCTCCATTGCCGGCCGCTTCCTCTGCGCCGCCGCGTACCCGAGCATCCACGACATCAGCGACCACTATGCCAGCAAGTTCCCTCACCTCGACGTCCTACGAGCGTACGTAAAGCCCTTGCACCATTACACGCCCGCCCGAGGACAGCACGAATCTAAGAATTCTTCAAAAAGAGAAACAAGATCATGCACTGAGATATACAGCTTTACTCCCTGTTCTCGACTCGATTATCTTTACTTGAGAAATGATCTTTGGCAAGATCATTTTTGGGTCTGATACTTATGTGTGCGATGGCTTATTGAATCTATCTGTGTCAGGACGGAGGCGGTGGTGGCAAGGGTGCAGCCCGAGTTGGACAAATTGGGAGAGCTGGGGTTCAGGTACAAGTACGGGATGGAGGAGATCCTTGATAGCAGCGTTGCCTGCGCAGCAAGATTGGGTTCTCTTGACCCAGCCAAGATCACCGTGTAGTAGAAAAGGATAATGTAGACGAAAGGCTAAACGTAGGAGCACGACACTGTTGTCTTGTTCGTTGGACGTGTTACACGTTTCCAAATTGCCCCCAGAACGTAGCAAATAAACTTGAATGTAATGAACCTGACTTTACTTGAATGTAATAAACACATTGTGTTACTGGGAATCTTCTTTTTCGCCTTAATTGTGCTGTGATTATTGCACTACACTTCTCAGTGCTGCTTTTGAGTTTCGGCTTAACGTATGATGTCGGGGTATCTTACTGTAAGTGGCAACCGTTTTTCCAGAGTATTTTGAGGAACAATGTTTGTTTGTAATATACTCCCTCCATCTCAAATTATAAGTCGTTTGACTTTTTTGGCTCAAGTTTGACCATTCGCCTTATTCAAAAATTTCTGCGTAAATATTGTCAAATTCAAGTCATTCTTCAAGAACTTATACTAATAAAGAAAGCCACGGCAAAAAAAGTGATATTTTGCACAAATTTTTGAATAAGACGCAGTGGTCAAACTTGTTGTCAAAAAAAGTCAAAACGACTTGTAATTTGGGATGGAGGAGTACTAGATAAATACAGGTATCGTGGGTTTCTATGTTCTTTTTTTATTTGTTGAAGCAGGCTATTCTCCATCGAGCAAGTATTATAAGGGACCGAGTAGGGGATCCTACGTGGATGAAAGAGAAAGCAGGAAATAGAAGGAGCCGGCGACGAGCGAGACGCCAGCCTTGAGTCGGCGAAGAACGCATGCACTGCATGCTATTGGTTGGTGCTCCTTGTTATGCATTAAATAGCAGCGGGTCCACCACCGCATCATGCTGTTGCAGCCGACAACCAACGAAATCTATAATACTTTGCTCAATTGCACATACTTCTGACACCTTTCGTGCAGGAGAATGATGATGATGGGAACCCTGCTTACCCTGCTTTGCTTGGTAGACGTAATAACCGAGCTATGCAAGATGATGCAACTGCATGCTTCACCTTCAAGTTTGCCCAGAGAAGAGAGAGAGAGAAAGAGAGAGGCTTTGTTTCTATATCTGTAGAAATTTATACTACTGATCTGAAATATTCCAGATTCCAGAAGGACAACCAATCTAGAGATTTTTCCTGCTGGATGATAATCCTGAAATTGTGAATTTTTTGAAACCAATTCTACGAATAAACCTGAAAGATAGACATTTTCTTCTACTGATTGATGACTAGTGTGAGTATTTGGATTCGAATGTTTCTACTCTGGACCATTGCTGGTAATTCAAAGAAGCATTTCCCTAACGTATTTTGTTACCATTGTTTATGTTGCTTTTAAGTCCCATCAAGGATATCTCAAATGTTTAAGGTTGTTGTGTTGGTTTTAAGGGAACTGAGCATAGCTCAGTTGGTGAGCACTCCCTTGGGAGGCCACCGGTCATGGGTTCGAGTCCTCTCCTGACGCATGATTTTCCAAAAATCCCCTCCCGGTCCCCCCGTGCGAAAAGCATGGTGTGAAGCCCGACCCATCTTACGGGTATGTGGGCTCCCATGTTAGGGCGGGGCGGGGGCTGGGGTTCGGGGGTTTTTCCAGGATCCGGTGAGAAGATCTTCTTCTTAATGCCCGCCACCGCCCCTGTACGCCAAGCATTTTTTTTTTTTCTTTCACCTTTTTGTTTTATTTTCTTTGCTTTCCAAATATATTCACAAAATCTAATTCAAAACGGCTTTCAAAATATAATTCATAAATCATTTAACATATTTCGAGTTTTAGAGATAAAATTTGACTTCTTTTCCGAATGGACTTTTAAGCATTTGATCAGTTTATAAATAGAGCAAAGTCGACCCAAATCTAGTTCAATTTTTAAATATTTTTAATAAATTATTTTCACCTAATAAAATTGATGCAAAAGCATTAATGCAACATAAAATCGAATAGATTATGAAATCATTTTTGAAAATCATATTTTTCACACTTTAAATTGCTAAACCATAATTAAATCTTGATAATTTTAGAAAAATCATAAAATCCTTTATTTTATTTATTTTTTAAGCACAACCTAAAATATAAATTTTGGGGTGTTATAGACTACCCCACTTAACATGAATCTTGTCTCGAGATTCAAGAGATTTGGGAGAGAGATAAAGAAGGTCATCAAAGGTTGGCAAGGATAGAGAGCGGAGGAGAGGAATCTACCCCACTTAACAAATATAAAGCTAATCTCCAAGATGCCACCTTTAGGGCCTACTTCAAACCTAACATTAGGGGCAACACACAAGCATCACAACAAACAAGACAAGAACACAACACACCATTGTTACTACACGTGTTTTCTTCAACAATGGTGGTCATCCTAAATGGTAGATTGGAGATGATGAAAATGTCCTCGATCTTTATTTAGGGGTAAGATTAGAAGATTTTTAGATAAAACATCAAAACAAAGACTTTAAGTAGATAATTAGGAATAGCTCAAAGGATGATATCAAGAAGAGAGTTTAAAGAGCCAACAGGTGAAAAATAGTTTGGTAACAAAATAAATTCTAGAAGTCGGCCAGTGCTATGTAGGCATACGTCCCCACGGTCAACCTCTACCATTCTGTCACATCCAGTTTTCCAAAGGAGAATCAAGCTCGTCATGTGTGTGCCTAGGAAGGCCACATATACAACACACAATGAAGAAATATCAGTAAACAATGTATATATAGTTGAAAACATACTTATATTAACACTTACAACTATCATAGTAACGTAGAACCATCTGCTAAGACTTTTACTTCGGCTCTATCTCAGCAGGACCAGGTTGACTGAGGGCTCCGTGACGCCAAGCAATTTTTTTTTTCATTTTTTGTAGTCTTTTCTTTCCTTTACAAATCTTTTAAAAAGTCTAAGTTTTCAAAATAGAATTTGTAAATCCTTTAAGATATTTCTGAGCTTTGGAGATAATTTTTGACTTGTTTTCCAAATAGACTTAAAAACATTTGATTAATTTATAAATAGAGCAAACTCGGCCCGAATCTAGTTTCAGTTTTAATAAATTACTTTTCACTCTGTAAATATATGCAAAGGCATTAATGCAACGTAAAATCAAATTGATTATGAAATTAATTTTGAAAATCACATTTATTCACAATTTAAATTGCTAAATCCTAATTGAATCTTGAGCATTTTATAAAGTTCATAAACTCCTTTTATTTATTTATTTATTTATTTATTTATTTATTTTAATAACAACCGAAAATAAAATTGTGGGGTGTTATATAAACTCATGCAGTGGGGTGCATACGGTTGTGGACAGGCCGTATATCAGTTTAGAATTGGCAATCTTGATCTAGCTGAGCAATGGGGTGGATACGGTTGTGCCATACTCGATTAAAGCAAGACCCCCTGAATCTACTAAAAGCTGTGGGGTGCATACGGACATGCACGGGTTATACTTAAGCAAAATCAAGGTTGGTCTGAACTTACAAATACGTATGAGGTCGACTGGATCGATGCAACCTTGCTCGCCTAAAGAACTCGACAAATCTATTCTACTCCTACTCCTAAGGGTTTTGGCTATGAA
This sequence comes from Hyparrhenia diplandra, assembly GCA_015847255.1. Lineage (NCBI taxonomy): Eukaryota > Viridiplantae > Streptophyta > Magnoliopsida > Poales > Poaceae > Hyparrhenia > Hyparrhenia diplandra. Next base: position 13,869 of record JADLZK010000819.1, on the reverse strand, counting down.
GCCGAAGTTTGTTTGATTGAATTGTGATTGTTGTCCATTACAATTGCTGGGGTTGAATATTTATACCAGGGCGTGGAGTACAACTCTTAGCTGACTAGGACTCAAAAGATAACTAACAATAACTTGGAGCCACGTTTTCCTTATTTGTGGGCTCCGCCGTACTCATCCTCGATTTCTGGGCATTTGATGACGGTAGCTTTGATTTTTTTTTCTTTCATCTGTCGATTCCTTTGACTGCTACTCGCCATCGCCTTCTAGGCTTCTCAATCTCGGTGCAAACAACTCTTGCTCTAGTATGCTTGTCGACATCTCCGTCTAGTCCTATACGCTATCTTTTTGCTAGTAGGCATGGAACAACTAAATGTTGTCGATGATTTGTAAGTTTATAAGAACCTTATTCCAACCTTTCTTTTGACCATTCCTCTTAATGAAAAACGAGAGTCCTGATCTCAAAAAAAAAAAAAATATATATTTTATGCTCGCTTGGATCTAGAGTGAGCTGGGGCTTACACTCACTGCAACAACTCCTCCAAGAGGAAGAGGTGAGTCCCCTTTTTTTGGGGAGAGAACAAGTTAGCCACATATTCGCATAACAACAGGCTCTATTGGATAGAGCTATGGGCGGCTCCGGCTCCTATAAAATGACTAGAAGTACGTGAAGCTACTACCTTTGATTTTACCGTTTGTGATTGTTTTTCAAGACAAAGCTGAACAATTATTAATGTCATCTATAATTTCTTCTCAATGTCATATTTGGGCAATATGTGGCCACTGAAAATTTAGAAAACAATTGGTATTTAATTTACTAAAATAGACATTACTAGATTGAACATTAAAATCAAAAGAGTTAGTAAACTACAGGAATTTAAGCTCATGATTATTCACTAAATAAGTAAATAGTCACATGCCACACTTCCCTAGCTACACTCTATGGGATTCCTAAATCCCAAATAAAATTTCAGAACAGTCTCAAGTATTATATTGTGCTCTAAAGAATAAAAAACTGAGGGCAAAGACAAATTAAACTGTGATTGGGAGTATTGGCGCTCATTGAGCGCCTCTGGTGCTACCTACCAATGCCTCTGGTGCTACCTACCAATGGCCATGTGACGCGTGGCTTCTGCGATGCGCATGCTCAGCCACGAAACAGGCAGCCATTGCACGGCTTTCACTGATCGATGTATCCTAGCACTGTACAAGCAAGAAACAATTCCATCCCTTCCTTAATCCTTCCACTGTCCCAGGAGGCAAACACAAACATGAGCGCTGCTGCTACTCTCCCGACCGGCACCGCCGGCAGCAGGAGCCGCACGCAGTGTGCGTGCCGTTCCCGACGCAGGGCCACATCACGCCGATGCTGAAGCTGGCAAAGATCCTCCACGCGAGGGGCTTCCGCGTCACCTTCGTCAACACCGAGTACAACCACCGCCGGCTCGTCCGCTCCGCGGCGCCGCCGCCGTCGACACGGCGTCGTCGTTCCGCTTCGCCACCATCCCGGACGGCCTGCCGGCGTCCGACGCCGACGCCACGCAGGACCCGGCCACCATCAGCGACGCCACCAAGCGCAACTGCCCGCCTCACCTGCGCACGCTGCTCGCCGGGCTGGACGACGCCGTGACGTGCGTCGTCGCGACAACCTCATGAGCTTCAGCGTGGACGTCGCCAGGGAGATCGGCGTGCCGTGCGCGCTCTTCTGGACCGCCAGCGCCTGTGGCTACATGGGCTACCGCAACTTCCGCCTCCTCATCGACAAGGGCATCATCCCTTCAAAGGTACGCTCTGCTCGGCGGCCTCTGGTCCACTGCAGCCCTATCCAATCCGTCGAAAGCGACGTGAATGTTTTTTTTTATTTTTTGAAGACGAAGAGCAGCTGACGAACGGGTTCATGGACATGCCGGTGGACTGGGCGCCCGGCATGAGCAAGCACATGCGGCTCAAGGACTTCCCGACGTTCCTCCGCACCACGGACCCTGACGACGTGCTGATGAACTTCCAGCTAGGGGAGGTGGAGCGCTCGAGCACGCGTCCGCCGTCGTCATCAACACCTTCGACGAGCTGGAGCAGCCGGCGCTCGACGCCATGCGCGCCATCATCCCGGCCGTATACACCATCGGCCCGCTCGATTCCGTCGCGGAGCAGGTCGTCGTCCGCAGTGGCCGGGCAACCCCTCGACGCGGTGAGTTGCAGCCTGTGGCGGGGGAGGACCAGTCCTGCCTCGCGTGGCTGGATGCCAGGATGAAGAAGCACCGCCCACGGTCGGTGGTGTACGTGAACTTCGGCAGCATTACGGTCATGAGCGGGCAGGAGATGGCGGAGTTCGCGTGGGGGCTGGCGAGCAGCGGCCACGACTTCCTGTGGATCGTCCGGCCCGATATCGTGAAGGGCGGTAACACTGACACCTCGTCCTCGGCGGCGGCGGCGGCGGCGCTGCCACCGGGGTTCCTGGAGGCGACCAAGGGCAGGGGCATGCTGGCGAGCTGGTGCGACCAGGAGGCCGTGCTGCGGCACGAGGCGGTGGGCCTGTTCCTGACGCACAGCGGGTGGAACTCGACGCTGGAGAGCCTCGGCGCCGGGGTGCCGATGCTGTGCTGGCCATTCTTCGCGGAGCAGCAGACCAACTGCAGGTACAAGTGCGTCGAGTGGGGCGTGGCGATGGAGGTCGGCGACGACGTGCGCCGCGAGACCGTGGAGGACAGGATACGGGAGGCGATGGGTGGGGACGACAAGGGCAAGGAGATGGCACGCAGGGCGGCGGAGTGAAACAGGCCGCCGACGGGCGGCGGCGAGGTCGCTCGCGAACCTAGACAGGCTCATCAGCGATGTGCTGCTGCTCTCTCCTGCACGATGATTGGGCGGCTCACTCAAAATGGCTTGAATGATTGATGGATGCCCTGATCAAAGTTTGGCGATGCTGACGATGGATGAACGATGATGACACCATCATCTACCGACTATCGTGAGTCTAAGGCTGAAATGCTTTGTGTTTTTGTGCCCACTCCGTGATTTTTTTTTTTTTTCTTGAAAATGCACCCTTCGTGAGTGCGACCGTGTGATGTATGCGTTTGGAATTTTGATAGATAGCGTTCCCCTTTCGTCGCCTTGCACGGTAGTTTAGACCAAGACTTTGAAAAAAAAGAGCAATATATAATATTTTAATAATGTCTAATGGATCTCTTTAAATTATCTTCTAAAACCGCACACTGAGATGAAATCAATAAGAAAATTGTTGTCTGGTAGAGGAACTACGTGGCAAATTTCTTCGTTCCTTACGGGTGGCGACGATATTTTTTTTATTGGCTGATTTGGTTTATACACGCTAGGGTAGAGGAGGCTTCAAGAGCCTGGGTAGCAATCTTCCCCTGCCGTGGTGTCAGTTATAAAACGCTAAAACTCTCAAGGCTATCCGCACTGCTTATACTTTAAATTCATCCTTTAAAATGAATATTCCGGCCCCGCTTCATCGATATTCCCTTCTTTATATATCCAGTTTTTTCGCACCCATCCACACTTTGTATCTTACTCACCATCAATGAGACTTATTTATAATTTTATCTAAATATATCCATGTGAGATCTTGTTTTGAAGGATTTATTGTAACGAATTCAATGATGTAATCGAAATTTAATTTGACTTTTTAGTTTGTAAGTTCTAACATTTTTTTTAATTCAAATAGTGGAGGCATCTCTCCATGCACGCACAGACTGCCTGTCCACATCTCCACTCTCTCCCACCACGTGACTGGAGGAACTTTCCCAAAGATGCGTGAGAGCAGGTTCAATAAGCTTGGTTATTACCAAGCCAAATCAGCAATAGTCCAACTTAATAGCCAAGCAATACAACAATCTATTCTTCTCTCCTATATTTAGTGTACTATTTTATTGTCCATGAGCTCCACCTAAATCTTCCCATTCTGTTGACCGCACCATTCCTCATGTAGCAAGTACAGAGGCTGATCCCACAACCTTTGGGGACTATGCCAAGCGCTCGGCGTTGGATCTAGCACCAAGCTCATTCTCTTCTATTTCTCTTCCTCCACTAAAGGAATTTGTTGAGTTGGCTCGGCTATAAGGCGTCCCCAACGGTGATCGAAGTCGGTAGCTGACGTTGGGATTTTAGGATGACCTGGAGGTGAGAGAACATGAAAACTGAAACCGCTAGCGAATGTTTCATCGCTAGGCTCGCACGCGTCCAAAGGCACTCAGCACAGGCCCGTATCCCCTTTTCCCTCTCTGCACCACCTCGCATGCAAATCAGCTGCTGCATGGTTGGCCGGTGGTGGGTCTCATGCCTGCTTTCCAAGAGTCAGATTGTTGAACGGATGGATGCGTACTGTTAGCTAGGAGTGACGGATACTTGTACTAGCTAGCAAGCTGTCTACATTATTGGGGGCGCCCTAATGCAAGCCGATGTGTATTATTATACCGTCTAATCATCTCCGGTGCCCCGTGTGGACCATCGGGTCCTGCTGCCTCGGCATCCGAGATCAGATATTGAAGAGCCCCTGCCCCATTGGACGCCACCGTCCCCGCCGCAAGGGGTTGACAGGGCCATATGCCCCCCTAACAAACGATTTTTTTACTAGTGCAGATTTATGTTTTTAATTATATTAAGAGGGAGAATGTAATAAAGATGTTGTCATATATATACTCCCTCCATCCTAAATTATAAGTCGCTTGACTTTTTGGCTCCAAGTTTGATCATTCGTCTTATTCAAAAATTTGCGTAAATATAGTCAAATTTATGTCATTCTTCAAGAACTTTTTATTAATAAAGAAATCCATAGCAAAAGAAGTGATATTTTCCATAAATTTTTGAATAAGACGAAAAAACTTGTTATCAAAAAAGTCAAACGACTTATAATTTGGGATGGAGGAGTATCTATTAATAATCTCTACATAACAAAATTATACAAAAATACAACTAAATAATTAGATTTTTTAGCACACTTGAAGTAACGTGAGTCCTTCTCTGCTTTCCTTTCATTCGATGATCTAAAAATAGGATAAACCCGATGGGAGGAACTTAAGCTATTGACCCGAAAAAAACATATGAACCTAGAACCGCTTTTTAAGGGTATCACAGTAATTTGATGTATATGAGCCGCTTCTTTGAGTCAATAAAAAGAGCTTCTTCTCCGAGTCGAAAAGAGTTGCTTCTCTTATACTATCCGCACTCATGCTTCTCTATTTACTTTGTCTATACATCCTACTCATCAAAATTTCCTCCTTTACAAAGACTTTCTTCCGCACTCATTTCTCCTTTATATCTACTCTATACCAACTACCATCAAAGTGGGGTCTATTTATAAATTTATTTAAATATATCCATGAGATCTAGTTTGAAGGATTTATTAAAACGAATCTAATGGTGTAATCAGAATTTAATTTACTTTTTGGTTTACAAGTTATAACAGTTTTAGGTAGTTGAAAACAAGGGATCCACCGCCACCTCTCTCACAGTCGTTTATTGGAAGCGCCCACCAGCTTAGAATACCGAAACTTACTTGTGCCGTATGCTTGCTAGAAGCCGCCATAGCCCTTTTCTCCCATACATCACTACCGAACCAAACGGCGATTTCCGTGAGGCTCTTCCTCACGGGGAAAGGCCGCTTCCCCCGGGAAAGCCTTCCCCTGGGTAAAACACGGATATCAATGACGGAAAAAGGGCCGGAAAAACTCCCTTTCCCGTGAACACAAAGAACTACGCACGGGATATCCTTTCCCGTGATCCTATTTAGCTCATGGGATAGAGTTAACCGCGGGAGGGGGGAGGGGGCGTCAACGGGGAGGTGTCGAACCCGTTATGGCCTACGTGGCCCGTTTCACAAAACGGCGTTTTACTCGATTTCCCGTGAGCGTAACGGAGTAGCTCACGGGATATCCAGCTCTTCCCGTGAGTCGAATTGTGCTCACGGATAGATTTGTCCTCTTTCCCGTGAGCCGTCCACCTTCACGGAAAGGTTTGGCCTCTTTCCCGTGAGCTATGCACGGGAAATTGATTTTTTCCTTTTTTTTTTTTTGTTCCAAAGACATAATTGACACATATAAATATATATATACATACCACGTATTGCATAATATCACATATATAGCTCGATAAATCCATAATACCACATATAGTACATAAGATCCAACCAAGTCACAAGTTCAACCACATGTCCATGAGTGCAAATCCACAAGTTCACAAACTCACATAAAATCCAAGTTCACAAAGTTCCAAAGGCACAAGTTTTGAACCTAAATCATGACAAATTTACGGCCACGCCTCCAACCTTCCGGCGCCCAGCTCCCAAGCGTCCGGTTGAGATTGGTTCGAGTTGGGTTCGAGGCATGAGAATTATCCCCGCACGTAGGCAAAGATAAATAGTTAGAAATTTGTGAGACAAAAATTCAAGGTAGATTCTATTAACTTGAAAAAAGAAGATAAATAGTTAGAAATTTCGTCAAGACCTCCCCCGCACGGAGGGGTTTCCAACCTGCAAGAAAACAACGGCTCGATGGCCGACAACCACATGTCCACGTGCACATCTCATGGTGCATTCAAAACTTCTCATCATATCCATTCACATTCATATATGCATATTTCGAGTTACGGAGACAAACTCACAGAGAGGCTCCATGCGGTGGAGGGAAGATCGACCACTGGAATCGTGACCGGCGGTGGGATCGAAGACGGGCTGGCGGTGGCGGGAAGGCGATCTCCGGTGCAGCTGCACACCAACCTGGCCACCAACACGCTGGAGGTACGCTAGGAGAGCTTCCATGCTCTTCCGGGTGTCGCCACCCTCTCTGCCCGCTTCGAGCCCTCTCTTGCTCGCCCCGAGCCCTTTGCCCGCCCCTCTCCCGCCTCCTCCCGTAAACCCTCTAACTTCCTCTATCTCGGCCTATTTCAACACAAAAGTTAGAACACGGAGAAAGAGAGTGTAACGATAAATGTACCTTAAATAAAAAATAAATAAACCTCAAGTCCGAGACCGAGCCCGGTAAGTGGTTGGGCCGCTGCGTATCACTTAGGGCCCCGAGCATGCTTCGAGCCTCGATAGCTTCTTTGTGTTGTGCGGGCTGATAACGCTATCACCCAAATAGTACCGCCTCGTGCTTTGCCCTCCTCCGGCCGATCATGGCGATGTCCCCCTCAATATTGTGGCAGCGGGGATCGGCTTTCTCCATACTTTGCTCCCGCCACCGCGTGTACCCTACCGGGTCTTCTCGTGGGCGGTCAGGCTGGTGTAGGCTTCGGGGCCCAGCCTCAGGTTGAAGACGGCCGCGGGATCTTTATACCGCCCTCGTGGGGAGCAAGGCAAGGCCTCGAGGGTGCCGATTGGCACGCCATGTGTCTCCTCCCGTGTGAGAAAAAGAAAAGTAGAGCTAGAATGCTTAGAAAGTATTGAGCTGCACATCGAAAATAAGAATTGGATAACACTTACATATCTAGCTTGGTAGGTCAGGCGAGATTAAGGTCGCCTTGATGGTGTGGTACACCCGGCATCATGGCACGCCGTCCCTCGGTAGTCGTTTGTGGACCTCCCGATAATCAGACGACCCACTTTGTCCACCCGAGAGCTCCTAGCAACGCCTAATAAGCAAAGCACCACTGCTTGAATCACCTACAGGACACCAAGTATAACACATATTATAAAAATCACATTAAGCATAGTTAAACTTAGTATGACCATTCAATATTTAATTGCATGTATTGTTCTTTGGTCGGATTCAAATTTTCCATTCCTCCTTATCAAGCCTCCTTTTTCTCGTATGTCGTACCACGTCCCGATCGGCCTTCGGCCGCGTGCCTCGTTACCACATGTTTGACACAAGCTTGAAACAGCGTTTAGAGCCACTTCATCCTTCTCACCCTCGAACCTCCTCGATCTTGAAGTATTTCTACACATAGAAGCAATGTAATAAGTCATTATTTCTACCATTAGAATTTGAAGCGATGTATTTGTACACCACAAAGGCGACATAGACTTACCCAAAAACTTTGATCACACGCCTTTGCCTTGTTACTATATTTCATGCCATCCTCATCATAGTTGTCCTCCAAAGTCCAGTCCGCGTCTTGGTGGAGCGATGACAAAGATGCTTTCTACTCATCATTGGTAACAAGGCCTGGGTAGTGCTTCTGGACCGTATCACCAAGAATGCCATTGGGAAGCCTTGAACCGAGTTCGCGGTGACAACAAAAGACCTGCCCAAATGATCAAGAATAACTGATTAGTTCCTAATATGATTTTGAAACCCAAAAATAAGAAAGTAGTGCTAAAGTGTAAAAGTAAATTACCTTGGGTCAGATTGGTCTTATGGTCGGCTTCGGTCCTCGCTAGCCGATCCGGAGCCCGGAGGGGCCTCGCAAAGAGTAAGACGCCTACGAAAGGGAGAAGAGGAACCCCTCCCGCACTCGGCTGATCCCTCGGCGCTGGTGCGACGCCGAGCGGTCCCGGCGTCCGCGACGCCCGAGAGGTCCACGTCCCGCCTCCGCCTCCTCCTCCTCCTCCCTCCTCCTGTGCACCACCGGTGGTGGCGACGGTGGTCGGGGGTGCACGACGCTGCCCCCGCCCTGTGGCGGTGGTGATGGTGGTGGCTCGACGCTTCCTTCCCGTTGCCCTTGCCCTAGCGAGGCTACACTTCGAACCTCCTTGGTCATTTTCTTGAGGACATTCTGCTCGAGGCATCTTTTGAATGACCTCGCAATTAGATGTACATAATTAGTAAAATGCAAAATTAAATAGAACATAATTATGAAGAGATGAAAACCAATAATCGTAACATAATTATTAAGAGATGCATAGTATTACATGTATTAGAAATAATCCTCATCCCCTCGTCCGCGATTTCACACCGCTTGATCATAATCCTCATGATCACTATCATCCATGTGTCTCGTCTTCCAACATATGAAGATTGGCATGATCCATGGGAGGAGGAACGACGTCAACACCGCATTTGTCCTAAGTACTCAAGTAACGTAAGTCCTTCATCTCGAACCTCCTCGTCCTCCCTCATCATCAACAACACTTTCATTGTCTCTACTTCCATTTAGTTGGGCCCGGTTATTTCTATCACAAATTTACCTTGTAGCCCATCTGGAAGAATTCTCCCTCATATGTGTTTGCATTAAAATGGTAATCGCCGTCCGTTTGGGACCAATTAGTCTACCGTGTGGCAATACCTTCGCACAAATATCCAACCTTTAAGCCGCGGCCGTCCCGGGCAACACCATGGGAGATAATAAACTTGTGTGGCATGTTGAGCCACAATGTAGACATCATCTCCGGCCATCCGGGAATCTTGTCGAATCGAACAATCCCAAGTTGTTCGAGGTCCGAATTTGTTATTTAGGGATCGAACCAATGGTACTTTAAACACGATAGGGCAAGCCATTTAGAGCCTGGGAAATGGAGCTCAGATATTTCTTCAATTCTTCCATAATGACCTTAGTGCTAGTTCCATCATCACCTTTGTGAAAACCCTATTATTTGTGGTTTTAGGTTTGGTCGATTCTGCTCATGGCTCGTTGTGTGGTAGCGATATCCATTCACGCCATAACCTATGAATGACCTAACCCCGTCTCAAAGCCATTGGCAACCCGTATGAGCTCTGGATGCATACTGCCAAATCGGTCGGTCGTGAAGCTCAAGCGGGATAAATGAAATGAGACGGTTAAGTTTAGCATATCAAGCGAGGGACGTTATTTAACATGAATTGACAAGACCGGCATTTTTGAACCAACTAATGAAATCGGTTTTCCATTGCCGCACCACGCTCTGCTGTGGCGTCCAATTCATGTGCTTCTCAAAGGTATTACCGTTGAGGCTAGAATTGCCTTTGAAATTTCCTATACCAACGAGAGACAAAAGGGTTGGATCACGAGATTATTAAGTACTAGAAGACAAGTAGATTCTATGCTTAGAGTTTGTGACTTACTATATGTAAGGAGAACACCGTCCAAGGTTGAAAGTATATAATTCATTATCTTGATCCACTCTGGATTTGTCAAGGTCTTTATTTTTGAACCACTTGCATCCTAGTTCTCCTGGAAAAGGCCGAGGGTTGATTCATTTTCATCGGCATTGTAACGAGGGGTGGATAATGCGAGCTTAGGAAGGTTGTCACCATAGTATTTTTGATGTGAAGTTCACCCCTCTGCCGAACCTTGCTTCGATGGAACCCTCAATCTTACACTTATTTTCTGGTCCGGACCAACATGCTTCGAACTCTCTCAACAAAGATAGCACCAACAAAGCGTGCACACCCACCCTTGCTCATGGAAGGTGCAAAATCAAATGCACCATCGGAACGAAGAAGCCCGGCGGAAATATCTTCCAACTTACAGAACCAACACAAAAAGCGAATTTTTTCTATTTTCTTCTAGTGTGGTCCGAGATAACTCTTTTAGCACAAAGTTGCCGAAAGAAATTGCTCAACTCGCCATCACATGCGGACATGACGGGGACATAGCCTCGGCATCACTAAGAAGCCGCTCCATCCATATGGTATGCATGACTCTTGAGCCCATTGATTCGCGCATAGTAGATAAGTTCACTCCCTCCCCGCATCTTGCCGCATACCCATCGTGGAACATTAATTTTGAAACCATTGCGGTAAGACTTCCTCCTTTGGGACTGCTCAACACGTAATCGGCCTTAGGTTTTTCCATCCTTTCATTGCTAGGAGGTTCATTTCGCTGGCTCCCGCCCCGTCACACAACTCTGCGGATCAATTCTAGCCTTAACGTTGTCCTTTGACTTGCTAGTTTCCATGAATGTTCCAAGAAAATACTCGGCGATGTTTTTTTTAGTATGCATTAAATCAAGGTTATGTGGAAGAAGAAGGTCATCATAATAGAGCCTCTCTAATCCGACTTGAGAGTCCAAGCATGATCCTCTCACCATAACCCACAAAGACACCATTTTCATCACCCACAAGAGAATCCACTTGAGCCGCTGACCTCGGCCAGATGTCATCATCTCAGCCTAAGTCCGTAACTTGAGACCTTTAGTAAGAGTTCTTCTTGTCTAGCCTGAATGCATGGTCGTCGGGGAGGAACTCGTAGATGCTTGTCGAACGCTTGAGAATACTTGCCACCCTTCTTCAACCCGAACCTCACAGCCGCTTCTTGCATACCGGGCAAGGGAACTTGCCGTGCACACACCCGCCACGTATCCCATACGCCAAGAAATCATGCGAGGGAGTAGTGGTACCACACGCGTGCATCCTGGGTATTTCTCTTCAAAGCTCTATTACGTACGTGCAAAACCCTTCATTCCAACCTTGATCATTCATCAATCACGGGCTCTAAGAACACACCCATTTTATTTCCCGTGGCCAGAATTATCAAAGACAAAGAATGTTGTTCGCTGAAAGGCGCTGGAGGGAGATTCACGATAACGAATACATACCAACGGTGTATGGGGTGCCCGTACCATTCCATAAGATTGAACCTATCTCGTTGCGCCGCAACACGCATTACGAGCCTCCATAGCTTTGTCGATGAATATTGTTGAAATGGGTCCATGCTTCGCATCGGATGGGTGTACCATCTTATCTCGGATTGTAGCGACGCCCATCTTTGTGCCATGTCATCTCGCTTCGCAGACTCCTGGCCATGTACATCCCGTTTGTAACCTCGGTCCGAAGGAAGGCACCATAGGATTTTCACTGGGACCTTGCTCGCCTCTTCTCACCGTCTTCACTGTGGTCTACCTCTATGAACCTTGAGAGGATTTACACTTTGACAAAGGCGTATCATCTTGTAGTCTTTCCTAAATAAGACGTGACCCGTTCACAAGCATGTATCCGTCGTATGGCATCTTGAGTACCTTGAGGAGTTTCTCGACTTCGTACATATTCTTTGGCAAGACGTGATCTCGCGGAAGCAAGTCCCAAAGATCAAGTCAACATGTCGGGTGAAGCCATCTCGACTAATATTGCATCGGGCCTTCAAGTCCACATAAGGCGTGAAATGGCATCTAGTTTGAGACCTCACAATAGTCGGAAGGGGTTTTACATTGCGCCTCCAACATGGTATAATAGGCCTTTGCGGTTTCTTTCCGGCTCCTCCTCCCCTCATCCCCAAGTCCTTGCTCAAAGCTTTAGAGCATGAAAGTCATCTATCATGTCTCCTATCCCTGCATCGGAAGCAAGATCATCGATCGCGTTGCCTCACGACCTGCGCTTCTCATACGCCCGATTTCACCATGGAAGATCCACCGCTTATAGCCATCCGTCCATCCATACTTGGGAAGATGTTTAGACATGTCCTCCTTACTTTGCCTTTTTTTATTCCTCACATTTCTTGCATGGACACAAACCTTACTCGCACCTCGAGCATTCGCGAAAAGCCTTGTCCACGAAAGCACCGCTCTTCTTAACCCATTCAAGGTCATAATCTCCAAAACTCCTCGCAGCCATCGTATATCCACTCCACCTGGTCATCCATTCTTCATCATATGCGCGAGAATATAAGAATGCACGGTGCATCTACACAAGGATCCTACCATCTAGTAGGTGAAGATAGGTCCTATCTCATTCCGAGGATGCTGTGATGAGTCAGCCTGATACTCCATCCGAGACACTTCTCATATCTTCCCTCAAGTTGCCTCCACACACGTCTCCCGAGAGGGGAGCCGTGGTATTCAAGAACAACATGGAGATGCCGCTAAAACTCGAATCGACAGAGTGGAGCATGAATCAACCTCATTCCACGCATCCCCAGGCCGTCCAAACGTGGGATTGGCCTCGAAACATACTCAAGCAGGTGGCAGGATCTCGCATACCTCCAACCGATCCTTTCGAACGGAGACGCCTAACCAGCCGCGCAATCTAGCTTACCACCATGACATGGAAGGAGGGGTCATACCTAGGTCGCGGTGGAGTCGAGCCAGCCGCGAGGAAGAAGATCGAGGGCCGCCAAGAGACTCCTAGCGCAAGCTAACTCTCGGCTCCGAAGGGCTCCTCTCAAGCATAAAAAGAAACACACGCGACTTCGCTGAAAATTTTTGACGAGACCTCCCCACGCATGGGGAGGTTTTCCAATCCGCACAAAAAGCACTACCCGCTACAATGGCCCAGAGCAATCAAATTCACATCAAGGGCACTGATGGCCGACAACCCGCTGGCCGAAGACGACGGTGTGCCTGACCGGACGACGTGGGCGGGTCCCTCCTCCTCTCTCGCACGGCCGTGGCGGCGGTCAAGGTCGCAAGGTGCCGGCGTAGCGGCTGCCTGGCACGCCGGGGCTACGGTGAGCGGTCCTCCTCCTTCCTCCTCCTCTCCTTCCTTCCCTCCTTCCTTCTCCTCCTCCTCTCCTCCCTTCTCCTCTTCTTCCCTCCCCCTCCCCTCCTCCTCCTCTCCTCCCTTCTCCTCTTCCTTCCTCCTCCTCTGCCTTCCTCCTCTCTCCCCTCCCCACTCCCTTCCCGGGCCCGGCCCGGCCCGGGCGTGGTCGGTGGCAGGGCACGACCGGCCGGCTTCGGTGGCGGGTGGGTGGCGGCGCGCGCCGCCGCCGTGGGCGAAAGCGCGCGCGCGCAAGCGGCGCGGCGCGCCGCGGATGCGGGCGAAGCGCCGGCCGGCGCGCGGGATGCGGGGCGGCGCTCCCTGCCGCATGGCGCGGACGGCGCGCGAAGATCTCTTGTTTGGTTTTTGGCTAATTAGTGATGTATAGGGACTAATCTCTCGATGCTAAGTGTTTGACTAGATTGGAGATTGGTCGTCGGAGACGTTGGTGCATGGTGATCATGGAGGATGGATCGAAGTGATCCAAAAAGTTGATCAAGCATGCAACTCGGTGGAGTTTGGAGATCAAAGGTCCCAAGGCAAAAGCGTATAACCATAGGGCTTTTAATTTCACACCCAAGACACCATAGAGGGT